>CM042862.1:14077309-14419170 GCA_023658055.1 Thaleichthys pacificus
ATTGCATTTCAGATTTGGTATCCCATTGGTAAATCTACAGCATAGATTTTTCTATACAGTGACAATTTGTGTAGAACATACATTTTTCAATGGTTCGCAATGTTAGAAGGAATCCGCCATTGCTGCTTGCAGCTATATTTATTGGTGGCCAAGCCGCGAAGCGGCGAAGCCACTTAAGTGTTTCTACCTTTTCTTATTATTATTATTATTACACATCTTCTCCCATTGAAGTCTATGGCAGCCCCTAGAACCATATGGTAAAAACTTGTGAAATTTGGCATACTCATTAAGCACAGTCCCCTCTTTATATTCACCAATTTTCATGTCACCCATTGGAGCACTCTAGCGCCACCAACTGGTCAAAGTTGGACTTGTGTTTACACACGTAACTTTTGAACCGTATGACCGATTTTCAAAAATGAGGTACCGTTGGATTCCCTGGATCAAGACGAGTTCAACACACCCTATGACGTCAATTTCCGGTTATATAGATTTTCCGCCATTTCCGGTTTTATCAAAAACCTTTGAAAGCCTACTCCTCCTACAATTTTTGTCCAATCTTCCCTAGATTCGGCACACATCATTCGTTAGAGCAACCCTCACTGTAGTTATCAAAATGTTTTTGATTTTCAAAACCGTTTGTCCGGTACGACCAATCAAAATTGGCAACAAAGCAACCAAACAGGAAGTTTGGTCATATCTCAGCAAATCCTTGAGAGATCAACACCAAACTTGGTAGGATGACTCGGGACCCTCTTCTGAGGATGTCCAATCAATTTGGTGTCATGTGATCACTGGGCGTGGCCGCAGGATGCAAAAATGTGTTTTGGCCAATAACTGTTGATTCGTTTGCCTTTATTAAGTGATTCCTTTGTCTCATGATATCATGGGACATCCAGTGTGTGACACATTATAACTTGTGATAACATCCGAATTGATGCGGCCGCCATTTTGAATGACTAAAAAAACGTTTTTTCTTTACTCCTCCTACAAATGTTTTCCAATTTTCACCAAATTTGGCAGAGATCATCTTCAGACCAAGCCTCACAAAAGCCATCATATGTTTTTTGGATTTTCAAAACCGTTTGCCCGGTACGGCCAATCAAAATGTGCCATTAAGCCAGCAAACAGGAAGTTGGGTCGTATCTCAGCAAATCTTTGATGGATTCACACCAAACTTGTTGTGTGTACTCGTAACCCTCTTCTGAGGATGTCTAACATGTTTTATGGGTCATTTGACTGCTTGGCCACCTCATTGCTGCTTGCAGCTATATATTTTTTTTTTATTCTAGTTCCATGGGAGTCAATGGCAGCCCCTAGACCCCTTGGATAACTTTTTGTGAAATTTGGCACACTCATTAAGGACAGTTCCTTCTATACCTACCCCAAGTTTCATGTATCCCATTATACCACTCTAGCGCCACCAATGGGTCAAAGTTGGACTTGTGTTCACACACGCAACTTTTGAACGGTATGACTGATTTTCAAAAATGAGGTACCATTGGATTCCCTGGATCAAGACGAGTTCAACGCACCCTATGATGTTAATTTCCGGTTATATAGATTTTCCGCCATTTCCGGTTTTATTAAAAACCTTTGAAAGCCTACTCCTCCTACAATTGTTGTCATATCTTCTTCAAAATGACCAGTGATGATCTTCAGACCAAGCCTCACAAAAGGTATCCCATGGCGTTTTGATTTTCTAAACCGTTTGTCTGGTAAAGCCAATCAAAATTGGACAAAAAGCAACCAAACAGGAATTTGGGTCACATCTCAGCAAATCTTTGATATATCAACACTAAACTTGGTATATCGGTGGAAGACACTACAACATGTTACCATGTGCAAAGGCAACTTCGTATCTCCAAAAATGATTGATATAAAGCAAATCGAATTTATCGCTGACGCTAAAAAAATGCTTTACACATCCGCCAGTCAAAAACTGATACTCTGATGCAATCACAAGTTCATATGAAGACTCTTGAGAATGTTTAGTACACAAATCTGAGAAAAAGTTGACTGTGAGATGAAAAGTCGATTTTTTGTGAATATTTGAAACTAGCATGCTTGGCTAATTGCTAAGGAAATTTCCAATGTAATGTCTCCCTCTGCTCCTCAGCGCGCGCGCTCCACATTCTCACACACACTCAGCCTTTCCCTTGACACACGCGCAGGCTTGGCAAGACGCATACTCAACATTTCAGGAGAGTGTGGGCTGACCAAGCCCCCACTCATTGCTTGGTCTTTAGCAAAGGCCCATGTGGATCTTGATGGTATTGCATTTCCGATTTTGAATGCAATGGTAAAAAGTTCTCAAAATCCTGAAACATTGATAGTATAGGCCAAGAGTAACTACCACACCACAAATGGACCAATATCACCCATAGGTGACGCTACAGGCCACGCGCAGATGCACAAAGATACAAGGCTTTCTGGAATGGGTAGGCTCACCAAGCCCCCTCCCTTCACTCCTTGGCTTGAAATAAAAGCCCTTGTGGATCTTAATGGTATTGCATTTCAGATTTGGTATCCCATTGGTAAGTCTACAGCATAGATTTTTCTATACAGTGACAATTTGTGTAGAACATACATTTTTCAATGGTTCGCAATGTTAGGAGGAATCCGCCATTGCTGCTTGCAGCTATATTTATTATTATTATTATTATTCTAGTTCCATGGGAGTCAATGGCAGCCCCTAGACCCCTTGGATAACTTTTTGTGAAATTTGGCACACTCATTAAGGACAGTTCCTTCTATACCTACACCAAGTTTCATGTATCCCATTAGACCACTCTAGCGCCACCAATGGGTCAAAGTTGGACTTGTGTTCACACACGCAACTTTTGAACCGTATGACTGATTTTCAAAAATGAGGTACCACTGGATTCCCTGGATCAAGACGAGTTCAACGCACCCTATGACGTCAATTTCCGGTTATATAGATTTTCCGCCATTTCCGGTTTTATCAAAAACCTTTGAAAGCCTACTCCTCCTACAATTGTTGTCATATCTTCTTCAAAATTACCAGTGATGATCTTCAGACCAAGCCTCACAAAAGTTATCCCATGGCGTTTTGATTTTCTAAACCGTTTGTCTGGTAAAGCCAATCAAAATTGGCCAAAAAGCAACCAAACAGGAATTTGGGTCAAATCTCAGCAAATCTTTGATATATCAACACTAAACTTGGTATATCGGTGGAAGACACTACAACATGTTACCATGTGCAAAGGCAACTTCGTATCTCCAAAAATGATTGATATAAAGCAAATCGAATTTATCGCTGACGCTAAAAAAATGCTTTACACATCCGCCAGTCAAAAACTGATACTCTGATGCAATCACAAGTTCATATGAAGACTCTTGAGAATGTTTAGTACACAAATCTGAGAAAAAGTTGACTGTGAGATGAAAAGTCGATTTTTTGTGAATATTTGAAACTAGCATGCTTGGCTAATTGCTAAGGAAATTTCCAATGTAATGTCTCCCTCTGCTCCTCAGCGCGCGCGCTCCACATTCTCACACACGCTCAGCCTTTCCCTTGACACACGCGCAGGCTTGGCAAGACGCATACTCAACATTTCAGGAGAGTGTGGGCTGACCAAGCCCCCACTCATTGCTTGGTCTTTAGCCCATGTGGATCTTGATGGTATTGCATTTCCGATTTTGAATGCAATGGTAAAAAGTTCTCAAAATCCTGAAACATTGATAGTATAGGCCAAGAGTAACTACCACACCACAAATGGCCCAATATCACCCATAGGTGACGCTACAGGCCACGCCCAGATGCACAAAGATACAAGGCTTTCTGGAATGCGTAGGCTCACCAAGCCCCCTCCCTTCACGCCTTGGCTTGAAATAAAAGCCCTTGTGGATCTTAATGGTATTGCATTTCAGATTTGGTATCCCATTGGTAAATCTACAGCATAGATTTTTCTATACAGTGACAATTTGTGTAGAACATACATTTTTCAATGGTTCGCAATGTTAGAAGGAATCCGCCATTGCTGCTTGCAGCTATATTTATTGGTGGCCAAGCCGCGAAGCGGCGAAGCCACTTAAGTGTTTCTACCTTTTCTTATTATTATTATTATTACACATCTTCTCCCATTGAAGTCTATGGCAGCCCCTAGAACCATATGGTAAAAACTTGTGAAATTTGGCATACTCATTAAGCACAGTCCCCTCTTTATATTCACCAATTTTCATGTCACCCATTGGAGCACTCTAGCGCCACCAACTGGTCAAAGTTGGACTTGTGTTTACACACGTAACTTTTGAACCGTATGACCGATTTTCAAAAATGAGGTACCGTTGGATTCCCTGGATCAAGACGAGTTCAACACACCCTATGACGTCAATTTCCGGTTATATAGATTTTCCGCCATTTCCGGTTTTATCAAAAACCTTTGAAAGCCTACTCCTCCTACAATTTTTGTCCAATCTTCCCTAGATTCGGCACACATCATTGTTAGAGCAACCCTCACTGTAGTTATCAAAATGTTTTTGATTTTCAAAACCGTTTGTCCGGTACGACCAATCAAAATTGGCAACAAAGCAACCAAACAGGAAGTTTGGTCATATCTCAGCAAATCCTTGAGAGATCAACACCAAACTTGGTAGGATGACTCGGGACCCTCTTCTGAGGATGTCCAATCAATTTGGTGTCATGTGATCACTGGGCGTGGCCGCAGGATGCAAAAATGTGTTTTGGCCAATAACTGTTGATTCGTTTGCCTTTATTAAGTGATTCCTTTGTCTCATGATATCATGGGACATCCAGTGTGTGACACATTATAACTTGTGATAACATCCGAATTGATGCGGCCGCCATTTTGAATGACTAAAAAAACGTTTTTTCTTTACTCCTCCTACAAATGTTTTCCAATTTTCACCAAATTTGGCAGAGATCATCTTCAGACCAAGCCTCACAAAAGCCATCATATGTTTTTTGGATTTTCAAAACCGTTTGCCCGGTACGGCCAATCAAAATGTGCCATTAAGCCAGCAAACAGGAAGTTGGGTCGTATCTCAGCAAATCTTTGATGGATTCACACCAAACTTGTTGTGTGTACTCGTAACCCTCTTCTGAGGATGTCTAACATGTTTTATGGGTCATTTGACTGCTTGGCCACCTCATTGCTGCTTGCAGCTATATATTTTTTTTTTATTCTAGTTCCATGGGAGTCAATGGCAGCCCCTAGATCCCTTGGATAACTTTTTGTGAAATTTGGCACACTCATTAAGGACAGTTCTTTCTATACCTACACCAAGTTTCATGTATCCCATTCGACCACTCTAGCGCCACCAACGGGTCAAAGTTGGACTTGTGTTCACACACGCAACTTTTGAACCGTATGACTGATTTTCAAAAATGAGGTACCATTGGATTCCCTGGATCAAGACGAGTTCAACGCACCCTATGACGTCAATTTCCGGTTATATAGATCTTCCGCCATTTCCGGTTTTATCAAAAACCTTTGAAAGCCTACTCCTCCTACAATTGTTGTCATATCTTCTTCAAAATTACCAGTGATGATCTTCAGACCAAGCCTCACAAAAGTTATCCCATGGCGCTTTGATTTTCTAAACCGTTTGTCTTGTAAAGCCAATCAAAATTGGCCAAAAAGCAACCAAACAGGAATTTGGGTCAAATCTCAGCAAATCATTGATATATCAACACTAAACTTGGTATATCGGTGGAAGACACTACAACATGTTACCACGTGCAAAGGCAACTTCGTATCTCCAAAAATGATTGATATAAAGCTAATCGAATTTATCGCTAACGCTAAAAAAATGCTTTACACATCCGCCAGTCAAAAACTGATACTCTGATGCAATCACAAGTTCATATGAAGACTCTTGAGAATGTTTAGTACACAAATCTGAGAAAAAGTTGACTGTGAGATGAAAAGTCGATTTTTTGTGAATATTTGAAACTAGCATGCTTGGCTAATTGCTAAGGAAATTTCCAATGTAATGTCTCCCTCTGCTCCTCAGCGCGCGCGCTCCACATTCTCACACACACTCAGCCTTTCCCTTGACACACGCGCAGGCTTGGCAAGACGCATACTCAACATTTCAGGAGAGTGTGGGCTGACCAAGCCCCCACTCATTGCTTGGTCTTTAGCAAAGGCCCATGTGGATCTTGATGGTATTGCATTTCCGATTTTGAATGCAATGGTAAAAAGTTCTCAAACTCCTGAAACATTGATAGTATAGGCCAAGAGTAACTACCACACCACAAATGGCCCAATATCACCCATAGGTGACGCTACAGGCCACGCCCAGATGTACAAAGATACAAGGCTTTCTGGAATGGGTAGGCTCACCAAGCCCCCTCCCTTCACTCCTTGGCTTGAAATAAAAGCCCTTGTGGATCTTAATGGTATTGCATTTCAGATTTGGTATCCCATTGGTAAGTCTACAACATAGATTTTTCTATACGGTTACAATTTGTGTAGAACATACATTTTTCAATGGTTCGCAGTGTTAGGAGGAATCCGCCATTGCTGCTTGCAGCTATATTTAGGATTCCTCCGTAAGGAGGAAACCTATTGTTATTGTTAGTTTTATTATTATTATTATTCTAGTTCCATGGGAGTCAATGGCAGCCCCTAGACCTCTTGGATAACTTTTTGTGAAATTTGGCACACTCATTAAGGACAGTTCCTTCTACACCTACACCAAGTTTCATGTATCCCATTAGACCACTCTAGCGCCACCAATGGGCCAAAGTTGGACTTGTGTTCACACACGCAACTTTTGAACCGTATGACTGATTTTCAAAAATGAGGTACCATTGGATTCCCTGGATCAAGACGAGTTCAACGCACCCTATGACGTCAATTTCAGGTTATATAGATTTTCCGCCATTTCCGGTTTTATCAAAAACCTTTGAAAGCCTACTCCTCCTACAATTGTTGTCATATCTTCTTCAAAATTACCAGTGATGATCTTCAGACCAAGCCTCACAAAAGTTATCCCATGGCGTTTTGATTTTCTAAACCGTTTGTCTGGTAAAGCCAATCAAAATTGGCCAAAAAGCAACCAAACAGGAATTTGGGTCAAATCTCAGAAATCTTTGATATATCAACACTAAACTTGGTATATCGGTGGAAGACACTACAACATGTTACCATGTGCAAAGGCAACTTCGTATCTCCAAAAACGATTGATATAAAGCAAATCAAATTGATCGCTAACGATAAAAAAATGCTTTACACATCCGCCAGTCAAAAACTGATACTCTGATGCAATCACAAGTTCATATGAAGACTCTTGAGAATGTTTAGTACACAAATCTGAGAAAAAGTTGACTGTGAGATGAAAAGTCGATTTTTTGTGAATATTTGAAACTAGCATGCTTGGCTAATTGCTAAGGAAATTTCCAATGTAATGTCTCCCTCTGCTCCTCAGCGCGCGCGCTCCACATTCTCACACACACTCAGCCTTTCCCTTGACACACGCGCAGGCTTGGCAAGACACATACTCAACATTTCAGGAGAGTGTGGGCTGACCAAGCCCCCACTCGTTGCTTGGTCTTTAGCAAAGGACCATGTGGATCTTGATGGTATTGCATTTCCGATTTTGAATGCAATGGTAAAAAGTTCTCCAAATCCTGAAACATTGATAGTATAGGCCAAGAGTAACTACCACACCACAAATGGCCCAATATCACCCATAGGTGACGCTACAGGCCACGCCCAGATGCACAAAGATACAAGGCTTTCTGGAATAGGTAGGCTCACCAAGCCCCCTCCCTTCACTCCTTGGCTTGAAATAAAAGCCCTTGTGGATCTTAATGGTATTGCATTTCAGATTTGGTATCCCATTGGTAAGTCTACAGCATAGATTTTTCTATACAGTGCCAATTTGTGTAGAACATACATTTTTCAATGGTTCGCAATGTTAGGAGGAATCCGCCATTGCTGCTTGCAGCTATATTTATTATTATTATTCTAGTTCCATGGGAGTCAATGGCAGCCCCTAGACCTCTTGGATAACTTTTTGTGAAATTTGGCACACTCATTAAGGACAGTCCCTTCTATACTTACACCAATTTTCATGTTTCCCACTGCACCACTCTAGCGCCACCAATGGGCCAAAGTTGGACTTGTGTTTACACACGCAACTTTTGAAACGTATGACTGATTTTCAAAAATGAGGTACCATTGGATTCCCTGGATCAAGACGAGTTCGACGCACCCTATGACGTCAATTTCCGGTTATATAGATTTTCCGCCATTTCCGGTTTTATCAAAAACCTTTGAAAGCCTACTCCTCCTACAATTGTTGTCATATCTTCTTCAAAATTACCAGTGATGATCTTCAGACCAAGCCTCACAAAAGTTATCCCATGGCGTTTTGATTTTCTAAACCGTTTGTCTGGTACAGCCAATCAAAATTGGCCAAAAAGCAACCAAACAGGAATTTGGGTCAAATCTCAGCAAATCTTTAATATATCAACACTAAACTTGGTATATCGGTGGAAGACACTACAACATGTTACCATGTGCAAAAGCAACTTCGTATCTCCAAACATGATTGATATAAAGCAAATCGAATTTATCGCTAATGCTAAAAAAAATGCTTTACACATCCGCCAGTCAAAAACTGATACTCTGATGCAATCACAAGTTCATATGAAGACTCTTGAGAATGTTTAGTACACAAATCTGAGAAAAAGTTGACTGTGAGATGAAAAGTCGATTTTTTGTGAATATTTGAAACTAGCATGCTTGGCTAATTGCTGTTATGTTTGTTCCTTATTATAAACCGGGCGCAGCAGCATGTTTAGTTCTGGTACTCTTTACTCAATAACAGTGTTATAACTCTTTATTCAATAACCATCTTAACACATGTGGTCACTCATCTCCGGTCTACAGGTCTACCCCCTAGACTCTCCTATGTCACTTGTCACGTGACCTATCAGATCCAATCAACACATCTCCCTTCCTTTAGAAGTTAAGCATTTTCTATCTAAACAAATGCATTCCAAACAAGTAACTGCATTACCACATAACAAATAAACCACATTTGTTTATGTTATACTTTAGCTTAAACACAAGCATCAAACTTTGTTTTCTCAGTATAAAATATTCAAAACCAAACATAAATTATACTGCCATAACCACAGCTATAAACATTCACTTATTGACTTTTCCCCCTCTTATTATTTTTTAAACATCTTTTTCTCCCCCCATAGTCCATAACTCCTTCAGCAGGATTCTATCAGTCTCTCAGGTGGTTTAACCATCCTGCTGGGTCTGTTTTTCACAGCTGGTGAACTGGGTACGGTTTGACCAGAGTCAGTAGTGTTCAGGGAACTCGGACAGTCTTTGTTGCCCGTAGTGGTGTTTATCACCTCCGGTGGCTCTGTGACAGTCTCTGAGCTGTTGGTTTGTAGACGGATGTCCACTCGATTTCTCCTCAGGGCTGATCCACGATCTGTCTGGATGAGGTAAGAACGAGGTGCAACCTCCTGTTGTACAAGTCCCTGCTGTGTCCACATTCCTGTCGAGTAGTCCAGAAGGCGGACTCTGTCCCCTGGCTTCAGGTAAGGCAGCTGTTTTGCACTTTTGTCATGCCTTTTCTTCTGCTTCACCTTCTCCTCTTCTTTGGCTTGCCTGACCTTTACTGCTCCCTTTGGTTTTAGCAGGTTGTCGTGCATAGGCAGATTAGTGCGAAGGCGACGTCCCATCAACATCTGGGCTGGTGACAGGCCATTTTGCAGTGGCGCGCTCCTGTAGATCAACAAACTTTTGTGAAAATCCTCACTTCCATCGTGTGCTTTCTTCATTATTCCTTTGATGATCTTAACTGAGCTTTCTGCAAGTCCATTTGATCTTGGGTAGTTTGGGCTTGATGTGTGGTGGTTAAAACCCCACTCTTTAGCGAATGCTTCAAATTCGCAGCTTGAAAACTGTGGTCCATTATCTGAAAACAGTTCCTTTGGGACTCCGTGTCTCGCAAAAACAGTCTTCAGAAAAGCAATGACGGCTCTGCTGGTTGTGGACTGTAATGTTGCAACTTCTGGATAGTTAGAGTAGTAGTCTGTAACCACGATATGATTTTTTCCGTTGCAATCAAACAAGTCAGCTCCAACCTTGCAGTATGGGTATTTGGGCACTGGGTGTGGCATCAGCGGCTCTGCCTGCTGTTTGGGTCTGTATGTGAGACATACTTCACAAGAAGCCGTAGTATGGCTGATATCTGTGTTCAATCTTGGCCAATACATAACTTCTCTTGCCCTCCGCTTGCATTTTTCTTCTCCCAAATGTCCTTCATGTATCTTTTGTAACATTTCCTTTCGCATTGTTGGTGGAATGACAAACTTGTTTCCTTTGTATATGATGCCATCCACAACAGTGAGTTCTGTTCGACACATCCAGTAGTCCTGTATTGCAGCTGGACATGTTTGTCTTTGTTCAGGCCATCCTTTCAGTATTGTCTCTTTTAGTGTTCTCATGCTGTGTTCTTTCTCTGTCTCTTTTCTGATCTGCTCTCTTCTCTCTTCAGAAACCGGTAGAGATGACACTATCATGTCCACATAAGCCTTTATTTGTGCTGTTCCCATTTCATCTGTCCTTTCATTTTTGTCAACTGCGCGTGAAAGCGTGTCAGCGGCGAACATGTACTTGCCTGGTGTGTAGTTCATAGTCACGGCGTATTTTTGCAGCCGTATCATCATGCGCTGTATCCTCATAGGACAGTCATTGAGTGGCTTTGACATGATTGACACCAGTGGCTTATGGTCAGTTTCCACTTCAAAAGCTTGTCCATATACATACTGATGGAATCGCTCACATCCATAGGTGCTGGCCAGTAGCTCCTTCTCGATCTGTGCATATCTAGTTTCAGCTGATGTCAACGCTCTGGACGCATAGGCGACAGGTTGCCAGTCTTTGTCATGCAGCTGTAGCAGTACTGCCCCTAGTCCGTACTGTGACGCGTCAGCTGTAATCCGTGTGCTTTTCTCCGGGTCATAGAACTTGAGCACAGGCTCGTTGGTGAGTATTCTCTTCAAGTTTTTAAAGCAGTCTTCCTGTTCATGTGACCATGTCCATTCATTTTTTTCCTCCAGGAGACACCTGAGTGGCGCTGACTTTGTTGACAGCTGAGGTATGAACTTTGCAAGGTAAGTTACCATACCTAGAAACCTTCTGACGTCATCCTTGTTTTCAGGACGTTCCATGTTCTCGATGGCTGACGTTTTCCTTGGGTCTGGACTAATCCCTGCCTCAGAGACTACATCCCCCACAAATGTCAATGACTTAACTCCAAACAGGCACTTTTCTTTGTTAAGTTTTAAGTTTACTTGCCGTGTCAGGTCGAGCACCTGTCTCAGTCGCTCATCGTGTTCTTCTCGGCTGGACGCCCACACGATGATGTCATCCATCATGGTATCGACTCCTGGGATGTGTTCAAAGATCATGTGTATTTTCTTGTGGTATACTTCTGGTGCTGACAGGATCCCATATGGCAGACGTAAGAACCTGTACCTTCCCTCTGGCGTGTTGAAAGTACAAAGCTTGGAGCTTTCCTCGTCTAGCTTCATTTGCCAGAACCCTGACGACGCGTCCAGTTTACTGAACCACTTGGCGCCAGCAAACTGTGCCATGATCTCTTCCCTTGTCGGCAACTTAAAGTGTTCACGTTTGATTGCTTTGTTAAGATCCCTTGGATACAAACACGTTCTCAGCTTTCCATTGGGCTTTTCCACAGCGACCAGGGAGCTGACCCATGATGTAGGTTCATCTATTTTCTTTATCACTCCTAGTTTCTCCATTCTAGTTAACTCCTCTGTGAGTTTTCCTCTCAGCTTGAATGGTATCTTTCTGCATGGATGAACTACTGGAGGCACATTTTCATCAACTTGTATTTTGTATTCCCCCGGTAAACATCCAAGTCCCTCAAAACAGTCACTGTATTCCTCCATGAGTGAGTCATGGTCATTAGAAGGTTTAGATGAGACTACGAAGACTCTCTTCACAAGGTTTAGTCGTTGGCATACTTGTAATCCCAATATTGGCTTGACACTCATATCAACAATCAACAGCAGTGCTTTTATTTGCTTACCGCGGTGTTCGAATGTTGCGATGCAGCCTCCTTTGACCGGCACTTTTTCTCCCGTGTATCCACTCACTTTTGTTTTCACAGGGAATATTTTGCTTTTCACAGTGAGTTTCTCATACTCATTCACAGATATGAGGTTGACTGAAGCTCCCGTGTCCAGTTTGAATGGAATGATAGTCCTGTTAACAGTCAATGGTACTATCCATTCTTCTTCATCTTTAGCCTCCTTCATATGCACTGCATCCACAAAGAACTCCTTAATTTCCTCTTCAACTGCATGTACCTTCTTTTTCTTGAAGGCCTCCGCTTTGCAATATTTTGAGAAGTGGTTCTTCTTCCCGCAGTTATGACACTCTTTGCCATATGCTGGACACGACATTGGTTTGTGGCTCCCTCCACATTTACCACATTTAAAGTCTGTTTTAGCCTCTCTTTGCGACTTGTATTTATTTGGATGCTTAGAGTACTGTTCTCCTGTTTTTATCGCATGTACTGCTGTCTCATCCCTGCGCAGCTCTTTGGCTTGAGCACGTGTGGTTTCTGCTGCTCTGCACATGTTAATAGTTTTGTCCAATGTCAAGTTTTGCTCCCGCAACAGTCTTTCTCTTAGTCCATTATCGGGTATGCCACAGACGATCTTGTCTCTAACTAGCGAGTCTTTCAAATTTCCAAATTCACACGTCTTACTCAGTGTGTGCAACTCAGCTAGATACTGATCAAAACCTACTCCTTGTTTTTGATCACATGAGAAAAACTTATATCTCTCAAATGTAATGTTCTG
Organism: Thaleichthys pacificus; assembly: GCA_023658055.1. NCBI lineage: Eukaryota > Metazoa > Chordata > Actinopteri > Osmeriformes > Osmeridae > Thaleichthys > Thaleichthys pacificus. Next base: position 14,090,169 of record CM042862.1, read on the forward strand.
TTTTGGCACAAAGTACTCTTCAAACTTGTCCATTAGCTCATCCAGGCTAGCATCATCGTCGAGTTGGAAACTGTTGTAAATATCCAATGCATCTTCACCTATCACGTGCAGCAAGATTGACGCTTTTACCTTATCGTCTTCCTCCGCTCCACATCCACTTGCAGCCATATATATGTTGAATCTCTGCTTAAACCTTTTCCAGTTATCAGCCAGATTTCCTGTTAGCGGCATAGGTGTAGGTGGACTTAGCTTATCCATGTTTCCTCTCCGTCTCTTTTCTTTGACGATCCGACACTTGTTGCTATCGTTAGCCTCTCCTGCTAATCCTTGCAGCGTGCAGAACTCTACTTCTTCTTCCGGCGAAATATCCTCGTCTGACACCATGTTATGTTTGTTCCTTATTATAAACCGGGCGCAGCAGCATGTTTAGTTCTGGTACTCTTTACTCAATAACAGTGTTATAACTCTTTATTCAATAACCATCTTAACACATGTGGTCACTCATCTCCGGTCTACAGGTCTACCCCCTAGAATCTCCTATGTCACTTGTCACGTGACCTATCAGATCCAATCAACACAATTGCTAAGGAAAGTTCCAATGTAATGTCTCCCTCTGCTCCTCAGCGCGCGCGCTCCACATTCTCACACACTCAGCCTTTCCCTTGACACACGTGCAAGCTTGGCGAGACGCATACACGTCATTTCAGGCAATTGTGGGCTGACCAAGCCCCCACTCATTCCTTGGCTTGAAGCGAAGGCCCTTGTGGATCTTGATTGTAATACATTTTAGAAAAAGTTCTCAAAATCCTGAAACATTGATAGTATAGGCCATGAGTAACTACCACACCACAAATGACCCACCATTACCCATAGGAGGCGCTACGGCCACGCCCCAATTGTCCATTTTCAAAGTGATGGCATTTCCACCCCATCATTCTAAAATGCCCGAAACTATACATGCCTTATTTATCATGGGAAACTATACAGTGGTGACCCATACAGTCCACCATGTACGGTGAACATTTTGAAAATGTCAAATATCTTCGTATGAACCATGACTCCAATTGACTAAAAATGTGGTTTGATGTGTAGGCCACATGTAGTTATGCTTGTTTGAGACCACAATAGCTATGGGAATAAGAGTGAGTGCAATAAGGAGGATGCGAAACTCAATGCTCTGAGTTGGTGCATGTCAGTCTAGGCAGAGGTAGCCTTTTAAACCTATACAGCCACGCCCCAATTTGCCCATTTTCAAAGTGATGCCAGTTGCATCCCATTTGTCCCAAAATTCTGAAATTCATTAGATATGCCTTATTTCTCATGAGGAACAAAAAAGCCTCAAGAACCTATAACGGCCGCCATATTGGATTTTTCTGTATAATAAAGATTAAAAAAACAATTTTTTTTGCTACTCCTCAATTCAATTCTGGTCCAAACCTCCCCAGAATTGGCCCACATAATCGTCAGAGCAACCCTCACTCAGGTATTACTTTTATATTGGATTTTCAAAACCGTTTGTCCGGTACAGCCAATCAAAATTGGCAACAAAGCAACCAAACAGGAATCTGGGTCAAATCTCGGCAAATCTTTGAGATATCAACACTAAACTTGGTATATCGGTGGAAGACACTACAACATGTTACCGTGTGCAAAGGTAACTTCATATCTCCAAAAATGATTGATATAAAGCAAATCGAATTTATCACTAACGCTAAAATAATGCGTTACACATCCGCCAGTCAAAAACTGATACTCTGATTCAATCACAAGTTCATATGAAGACTCTTGAGAATGTTAAGTACACAAATCTGAGAAAAAGTTGACCGTGAGATGAAAAGTCGATTTTTGTGAATATTTGAAACATGCATGCTTGGCTAATTGCTAGGGAAATTTCCAATGAAATGTCTCCCCTAATCCTCTGCGCGTGCGCTCCACATTCTCACACACACTCAGCCTTTCCCTTGACACACGCGCGAGCTTGGCAAGACACACACACAACATTTCAGGAGAGTGTGGGCTGACCAAGCCCCCACTCATTCATTGGTCTTTAGCAAAGGCCTTGTGGATCTTGATGGTATTGCATTTCCGATTTTGTATGCAATGGTAAAAAGTTCTCCAAATCCTGAAACATTGATAGCATAGGCCAAGAGTAACTACCACATCACAAATGGCCCAATATCACCCATAGGTGACGCTACAGGCCACGCCCTGATACACAAAGATACAAGGCTTTCTGGAATGGGTAGGCTTACCAAGCCCCCTCCCTTCACTCCTTGGCTTGAAATAAAAGCCCTTGTGGATCTTAATGGTATTGCATTTCAGATTTGGTATCCCATTGGTAAGTCTACAGCATGGATTTTTCTATACAGTGACAATTTGTGAAGAATATACATTTTTCAATGGTTCGCAATGTTTTGGAGGAATCCGCCATTGCTGCTTGCAGCTATATTTTATTTTTATTGTTTATTTTCGCCCCCTAAGGATCAGTAAATATTTGGACTACATAGACAACGCCTGTGTCAAAATGTTCGTCTTGGTCTCGATTGCGTTGCTTGTATTTTTATTTACGTTCCGTTGCACGGTTTAGGAGGTTACAACGTTTTTGTGGCAAAAGGTGCCTTTAGTCAACGAAGGGTACTCAGTGCTAGCTACGTCACCATGTCAGCACACGTTAGCAACGACGCATAGATTGATGTGCAGTTGCACAGCGAGTATCGTGCTGTGGTGTACTAGCAGCACATGTACATTCAAGCAAATCAAGACTTGCATGTACAGTAAGTAATGTCACATTAAATAATGTATTTAAACTCGAGCTTGTGTGGTGCGTCGCTGTCTTCAATGCCACAGCCTAAACTTTATGTCAAAAGAAACATTCTCATTTCTGGCGCTTTCAAACAATCCCCTCAGTGACGTTTGGCTAGCAACAGCAGCTAGCTTGCTCGTAGCAAACTTCTTTTGAATTAGCCATTTCCCCCTAAATTAATGTCAAACTTGTTGAAATTTTTGGGGGCATATTTTCAGTTAGCAGACAGTACTGTTTGAATCGCGATTCCATCTGAAATACTGCCGGTGACAACGTTGTTACAGTAGCTTGTTTCAAAGGGGGTTCTTGAGTAGGCTAAATGCTTGAAAATATCACTAGATGGGAAAAACTTAAGGGGACGGACCCACCTGCAACAGACGCAAGCGAGCACACCCTACAATTTCCCCAGAAATTGTATGGAAGTTTATTAGACTCTTTATTCAAATGGAAATGCTTTGTCAAATGGCAATTCAATGCGCAAAGTGACAATGCAATCCGCAATTCAAATGGTAAAGAAGTTGTCAAATGGCAATTCAATGTGCAAATGACAATGCAATCCGCAATTCAGTCTGTATTATTTTGAATAACAATTTGAATGAGGGCTTACTGCATTGCATTTCATATTGACACGTTTTTTTCGACTCTTTATTCAAACGAAAATGCATTTGTCAAATGGCAATTCAATGCGCAAAGTGACGATGCAATCCGCAATTCAAATGGCAAAGCAGTTGTCAAATGGCAATTCAATGTGCAAATGACAATGCAATCCGCAATCCAGTTTGTATTATTTTGAATAACAATTTGAATGAGGGCTTACTGCATTGCATTTCATATTGACACAGTTTTTTCGACTCTTTATTCAAATGAAAATGCATTTGTCAAATGGCAATTCAATGCGCAAAGTGACGATGCAATCCGCAATTCAAATGGCAAAGCAGTTGTCAAATGGCAATTCAATGTGCAAATGACAATGCAATCCGCAATCCAGTTTGTATTATTTTTAATAACAATTTGAACTAGAGAGGGTACAATTTCTGGGGAAATTGTAGGGTGTGCTTTAATTGCGTCGGTTGCACAGGGTCCGTTTTTTAATGACATTTTTACAACTGATATTTCTGTATATTTTACATAAAAATGCATACTTATTATTTATAAAGATTACATAGATTTAAAAGCATCTTTTTTTTGCTGCTCATTTACAAATCAAAATACGAGTGAAGTGTAGAATGAAATAGATGTCTTCTCATTTCCCCTGCAAGAGGCAGCCTCATAGCTGAATCAAAACGAATACATTTGGCAGACCGGTGTAAAAATTGACCTAATCTCTATTACTTAAACGTCCTTTTAAGTTTTTCCCTTCTCGTGATATTTTCCGGCATTTAGCCTACTCATATTGCATTCTTTCATTAATAAAGTACCCCCTTTGAAGATTATTCTACGACGTTACCAGCAGTAGAATATGGAATCGCGATTCAAACAGTAGCCTACCATCTGCTAACTGAAAATATGCCCCCAAAAACCTAAATAAGATTGACATTTATTTAGTGGAAAATCGCTCGTTAAAAAGCTCACAGGTAGCGATCATTGTCAGTAACAACGCAAAATGTGATATAGCCCTGTGTGGAGAAGCTGTACAACTACAGTACAGTACTAGACTGGCAGTGCTCGTCTTGGTAGCGATTGCGTTGGTTGAATTGGATGTAACGTTCCGTTGTACGGTTTAGGCTGAAATTAATTATTTTCATGAACAGATGAACAGAACAAAGTTTAGGCTGTGGCAATGAAGTTCAGGTTAGTAGTTAGACGTTTGACTTCCTAAACAGCTGTGTAGTGCTAGATGTTTTTGCAGTGTGTCTCGCGTAGGCTACAGCGTTGCAGTGAGCAACACTGGTTTGTAACCACAGGTAATGATAATTTCACCAACAAATCGTTTACTTGTAATGTAATGTCATAATAAATCCTACAACGAAAATGTATTTGTGAGGAATGTTTATTTTAACGACTGAAAACAGATGCAGCATAGACCAATGTAGTATGTGTTGCCCGGGCAACAGAGGCTAATGTCATTATGCTAATGCTTCAGTGAAATAGTAGACTACCGTTTCCGAAAGTAGACGTGGGCCTACTTCCTTAATAATATCAGCAAATATTGTACATTACATTTCACAATTGTGTTTCACATCACAAAGTAAAATGAGTAAATAGTTATCACCCTGGCCTCTTTGCTTGTGGCGTTTCTGCAGCTGCCTTGCAGTAAAGCTATAGTTAGCCTAGCTATCCCCCAAGTTAACAGATGCGAAACGAATGTTCTGCTAAAGGTAGTCACGCGTGTTTTCGTGACGTTAGTGACGTAGTGACGTTAGTAACGTCAGTGACAGTGGCTAGCAAATTAGCCACCGTTAGCTTCACTTTTCGCCACAAAACTTTACTTGAGCCTAAAACCATGCAACGGAACGTAAATCCCAATACAAGCAACTCAATCGCTACCAAGACGAAACGTTTGACACCTAGGTTGTCTATGTAGGCCAAATATTGACTGAGTTTTAGGGGGGCAAAAAGAAATAAAAATAATAATAATATATATGTGAGAGAACAAAGGTTGTGCTCTCGCCGAAGGCTTGAGCACACCCAATGAGGGCTTACTGCATTGCATTTCATATTGACACGGTCTTTTCGAGTCTTTATTCAAATGGAAATTCAATGTGCAAAGTGGCAATGCAATCCGCAACATATCAATATCCACGTGATGTCAGTCACGTGATATGTTAGTGTGAACCTCAACTGAGGGGAAAAAAACCCGCCACGAGCACACAGGGCCGTTTGAAAAGTTCACATTTAGGTAGCATACACAGTGAAAAATTGTGAAAAACGCAGGGCTGCCAACTTTTCCAAAAACCTTGGCGTGAGATTTGGTAGCAACCCCCCCCCCCCCCCCCCCCGGGGCGAGCTATCGCGAGCTTCACCCTCCCCCCCCTCCTTAGGCGAGCTTTCGCGAGCTTCACTGCCCCCCCCAGGCGAGTTTACACGACTGTTTGCGCGTCAATGATGCTTCACTCCGTTAACCTGCGCCTCGTCCGTTACTGTTTACAACGTTAGCTTGGCTACTTGTTTGGCATTGCCTTTTCAGCGTGAGATATACAATGTGTGGCGTGAGATGGTTGAAATGCGTGTCACACGGCGAAACCGTGAGCGTTGGCAGCTCTGAAAACCAGTGGCGGAACTAGAGTTTTATACATGGGGTGGCCAAGGGGTGGCCAAGGCTACTTCAGGGGGTCCATAGTCCAGAGTCTTGGGTCACTGTTTTCATTCATATATACAGTATAATCTGGGTCTATAAATGCTGGAACATACAAAATATTTTTTGGAAAAAAAGCTCAAGCACCAGGGACTTATAATAGCATTTCTGTGTTACAGAAATAACACAGTAGGCCTACATAGTTTATTTACAAAACAAAGTGAATTTACACACCCCAAAAAACACTGCGACTTGACAGGTAGCCGAAATCAAGCAGAAATGGACTTGAAAAATATAAATAACTTGGTGCCCAACCACATTACAAATGTACAGTATAATATTTATGTTCATATATATTATGTTAACTAATAGCAAAGAAAAGTTTTGGAATTGGCCTAAACAAGACCAAATTAAATCTGTGGGCCGCCTGGGCCAAAAATGCCAGGGCCGATTTTTTGTCCCAGTCCAGCCCTGGTTGTGGATAGTATGTCCAGAAATAGTTCAAGTTCAAGTCTTTTATTTGTCAGGTACACAGAACAACACAAGGTTAGACTGGGCACTGAAATTCTTAAGACAAGACAACGCAAGCACCTGGCATGACATAACATAAGTACACGGAACATAATTTACATCTATGCTGAGCTTAAATAAGTGAAACTTCCTAAATATACAGATAGCAATAAATAATCGACTATACTAACCCTAATACTAAAACTTCCTAATTTACAGATAACAATAAATAGTGTACTATACTAACCCTAAATGCACATAAAACCTGTTTCAACCCTATAACCTATTCTAACCTAAGTGGAGTACAGTACAATAGTGCAAATTTGCAGATCAGTGACTAAGTCAATGACCATACAGGAGCCTAGTCGCGAGGTACAGTGAGGTACAGTAGTGCAATGTTACTGATAGTGCAACCAGTAGCTGAAAGTGACAGTGTATAAGTGACTAGTGTGCAGTAAATCAATGTCCATATCAGTGTCCATTCAGAAGCCTGATGGCCCTTGGGTAGAAACTGTTGTCCAGTCTGCGTGTGCGCGACCGGATGCTGCGGTAACGCCTGCCAGAAGGCAACGGGGTAAAGAGACTGAAGGATGGGTAAATAAAGCCAAGTCACTCATTTAGTGGCAGAATCCACTGATATGTCTACAAAATTATTTAAGATATAGGCTAGTATAAGTTTAGCTAACTTGCAAATCCTGAGGATAGCCTACTGTAGCAGACCTTTCTATGTGACAACGGACAAGGGTGTTTTGTCCCTCGGGAGTTGCCGTAGGCTTGATGCTGAACGCATTTGTGAAATCAGTGAGGGCTGTTCGAATAGCAATGTCAAGAAGAGCAGTGGTAAAATACAAGTTATGAAAAGAGACCTCGTCCGTGTCTTTTTGTCCACAGGATCATATACAATTAGATCTAAAACGAACTTACAAAGAGCTCGGTTACACTACCAAAGTTGAATTAGTAATGTTGTTAGCGATGCTAGCATTATTTTGCTACAGTAGAGCTAGCTAGCCTATAACATTTCACTGGGTCTTGCAGCTGTTTGATTAACTGAAATGATTATGAAATGTTATGTTCTACTAGCCATTTGCGTACTTTAGCAAGTCACTGTATTTCCAAGCCCTGATAGTGTAACTGAGATAGCCTAAATAATTCCTCTTTCAAGTAATAAGGCCCCATTCAAGTGTTGAGCATTAAATTAGCTGCACGGTCTGTAGAGATCTTGAGACAAAGCCACTTTTTTGTTCTAAAACCGGATTATAAAAAAATGTAAAATCGGGAGTACAAGCCTACTGACTGTCTCAGTTTGTCTGTTATTGGAGTCGAAGTTCTAACATTAACTTACACAGCTACTGTAGGCTAATCAACGTTTGTAAAAAAAATTCTGGAAACCTAAACCCAATGCAAATCTTAAAACTTACTTCAAATATTAGGCCTTCAATCGCGAAAAGAGCTTGTGGAGCTGTGGAAATATTCTCTATTCTGCTGTACGTTCTTCTTATTCTTCTGTATCTCGCAACAAACGTCTCTCTTCGATTTGAATAATGCACCGCAACGCAGCAAAATAAATGCTTCTTTCAACAAGAGGTCAAATGAGATGTCAATCAGCATCAAATTTCCAGTAGCGAATTACATTTTGGGGTGGCACCCGGGGTGGCCAATCAGATGTCAGGGGTGTCCAGTGCCACCCCGGACACCCCTCTGGCTCCGCTACTGCCCCAGAGCCATAGAAAAAATATATATTTTTCTATTTCTTCTTTCTTTCTTTTTGCTCTGGGCGTCCCCATTCTTTTCTCTGAAAAGTGCGCAGTGAGGCAAGCGAGAGCGCGAAATGTGGTACAAGTCCGATCAAGAAGCAGATACATGTTAACTTTACGAAAATCTATACTATTAGTACTGTAGTATTATACGTGCAGGGCCGTTATACGTTGCAGGTTATACGTTGTTCTTTTTGCTTCGTGTTTTTAGTTTGATTGCTTAAGTATTGTGTCGGATTAAAGAAACTTGAATATCTGGCTCCGTCGTTGGTCTAGCTCGGCAAAGCAAGCTAAATTTAGCCTATACCTACTATTATAATGATGATGAGTGTTGCTTACTATTACTAGCTTATTGTTAATGCCATCGTTGTGGTGTTAAACTAACAAAGTTCTAAGACGATAACGGCCATAACAATATTGTGGTTATCATGATTTATACATCTTCGTCTTTGCTCCAGAATAACATGTCAACAATCTATAATGAGGGCGTAACATGCCATGATTTTATAACTAATTATATTAGGCTATAATTACGTTTGTCGTGCCATGAGCATAATAGCGTTCATTACAAAATGGTTAAATCTGCTTTAAAATAACGGAAATAAACTCCACAAACAACCGTCATGTATGTGTGCAACCATTTGTAAAACTTGCTATAAAGGCAGGCAACTGTAGATTATCAAGCCCTTTCTCCTTGTTCTCATTCAGCTCCGGTAAATCAGCGATTGGCTGACGTTCCCTTTTGTGCTCGTCCCCTGTTCGCATGGGCGTCAGCAGCATTTTGAAAGTGGGGGGGACACATTTTGCCGGGGAGTCTGGGGGTTTCTCCACCAGAATTTTTTTTTCAAGATGTAGATGCAATTTCCCGCATTCTGGTGCATTTACCTTTTCTTTTTTTATAAAAAAATATCTCTTTCATTTTTCCTTGGAGTCGGCAGGTCGACTCCAAGGACTCCAAGCATGGTCTGGGTAAACCCATTCGATCTGCAATCTTAAATAAGATTGAGCTTGGTCTGGTGATAGCCAGGATAATGTTTTGGTGTAATACACAGAGGACTGACACTGACAACTTTGGCACTTTATTCTCCATTTAATGAGAGCAAAAGACTTAAAAGGAGGATTTACACATTATACATTTATTGATGTAGTTTTGTAGATGAGTTTTCTGTTTAACCTAGATTAAGAAATCAACAAATGCTGTTCCACTTGTAATGGGTAAATAAAGTATGGTATTGCCTAGTGCTAGTTGTACGTAAATAGCTAGCTAGGCTAGCTATAATCATAATGTTTGCAGAAGGATCTTTGTGACTTCATGCTATTATAGTCACACCGTAAAAAATGTTCGATGCAAACAGTTGTACAAATGAGGAAATACATGTTTGCTCAACATAATGGTTGTGTCAAAAAAGAAAAATATGTTTGGTCAATGATTGCATGATTTTCATTACTGAACTACAAAATGTTCATCAAGAGAACATCTATAATTGTGTTCACCAAACTTTTAGCGTCGCACAAAAAAAATTATGTTGGCCGAGCAAGAGGGACCAGCGACAATTGTCTGAGCATGCGCAACGGAGTTCGACTAGGCGTCTGGAATTTTCCTCACAAGTCACGACATCGTTTGGTGAGTGCTTCAAAGATAGTTCCCCGTCGGTAATCAGCAAATTTAGGGTAAGAATATATCTATTGTCGATTGTATCTATTTTCAACAAAGTTTGAAATATCTATATTGTCAGTACCTGCAGCGATAAGCAGTGCTGGCAAATCACATTTTTAACTATTAGCATTAGCCTTAGCTAGCATTCCTAAACTGGCACACGGTTAACGTTGGCCTTAACGGTTAACGCTAGGTAGTTGTGCCATCGTGTTAGCAGCTATACTCTAAAGCCTCCTTTTGCAAAAGTGCAATAAGATTTCAGTCCGAAAAATAACCAGTATTGCTTATAAACACGAACAATAGCTGCTACTGGAGTTTTAAGCCTTTTAACATATTTTTACGAAATCAATTTGCCTCACCAAACCTCCTTTACTATACTGTACTAAGCCTAGAAGAGGCATGATGGCTAGTGCGCCATTGTAAGGTTTAAGAATGCCCTAACAAATACCCAAGCATGGTTTAATATGGTTGTTCTCTTTACATAATTATGAGTTATTGATGCATTTGTCTTTGTTTGTATTTCAGGTATTTCTTTCAGGCTTAAAATCAAATGCAGTGCCGCTATTGTAAAAAATAAATAATCAGAAGACATCCTGCTTAAGCACTACAGGCTTCATCACTGGCAAGCCGGTAAAGGTTCTTTTCCCTGCATTCATCCAGACTGTGTTTGTATTTTTAACAGGGGCTTTAAAAACTCATTTATGGAGAGCACATCCTAAGAAAGAAAGGTATATCTCTCCATGCTCTGACCATGCCAGTTTTCAGTGTGAATTCTCAGATATTTGCTGACTTGCGCAATTTCTGAAACATTTAGGAGGACATTTGCAATACCATGAGCGAGCAAGAGGGGGACTAGCGACAATTGGGACCAGCGACCATTGTTGGAGCATGCGCAACAGAGTTCTACTACGCTTCTGGAATTTTCCTCACAAGTCACAACATCGTTTGAAGTGGTGAGTGCTTCAAAGATAGCTCCCTGTCTTTGTGCTACGAGGTACCGGTAATCAGCAAATTTAGGTTGAGAATATGTCGATTGTATATATCTATTTTCAACAAAGTTTGATCAGATTCAAAGCATGTGGTATTTTTTCAGGCTTAAATCCAAATGCAGTGCCGCTATTGTAAATGTTTTAATCTGAAGCAAGGCATCCTACTTAAGCACTACAGGCTTCATCACTGGCAAGCCGGTAAAGGTTCTTTTCCCTGCATTCATCCAGACTGTTTGTATTTTTACAACAACAGGGGCTTTAAAAACTCATTTATGGAGAGCACATCCTAAGATAGAAAGGCCTAGCTCTGCATGCTCTGACCATGCCAGTTTTCAGTGTGCATTATGTGAATTCTCAGATATTTGCTCACTTACGCAATTTCTCAAACATTTAGGAAGACATTTGCAAAACCATGAGTGAGTTCATTGTCCATTCTCCAACTGTGATTTTAGCAGCAACAACAACAGAACTTTCAAAGCTCACAAGTCCAAGAAACACAGAAAACAAACTTTGAATGACCTCTGCACATCTGTTTGTACAGTAGGCAGTACAGACAATGAGTTTGACAAAGTCTCAGTTTCACAAAGTCTATCAGATCAAGCTGATGACATTCATGCAGATCCTCATGTGTCAGATTCGGACCTTGAGGAATGTGAGCCAGTGCTTGAACACAAACTTGCTGCCTTATTCTTGTGTATGCAGTCACAGTTACATGTATCCAAAAGTGCCTCTCAGCAGATTATTGATAATGTAAATGACATTCTGTCAATTGGAAACTCAAATACACTGTGCAATTCTTAATATTCTGCTAAAACACAACTGCAATGTCAATGAGTCTATCGTTGCTGACATTACTGACACGTTACAAAAAACAAACCCGTTTCTGAGTGCCACCACTGACAAAGGTCCCCTTTCAACTAATTATATGCGAAACATCTACTTTAAAAATTTTTTGACATAATTGAACCTATTGAATATGTGTTCAATAGGGTACAAAATCACACATTTGTTTATGTTCCTCTTTTGAAGACTTTGAAGTCTTTGTTGGAGCGACCTGACGTTCTTGAGAAGACGTTTCCCATAAAGGAGAGTATACCAGGATTATACACCTCCCCTTTTGATGGTCAGTATTTCAAAGTTAACAAGCTTGTTAATGGTCAAGATTTCAGACTTTCACTTGGGTTTTATATTGATGATTTTGAAATTGCCAATCCATTGGGAACTTCTAGAAAGAAGCATAAAATTACAGCAGTCTATTGGGTCATTTTGAATTGGGAATCACAGTACAGATCGAGTCTCCACTCTATCCAATTGGCGCTGCTTGGGAAAAGTTCTGAAGTGAAAGTGTATGGTTATGAATCATTTTTTGAGCCACTTTTACGTGACTTGAAGAGCCTAGAGCATGAAGGCTTGAATGTTGAACAGATGGGTAAGAATGTCAGGGGAACTGTGCTTAATGTGTCTGCAGACAATCTTGGCGCGCATGGACTTGCAGGGTTTCAGGAAAGTTTTCGTGTTGAAAAATTCTGCAGATTTTGCTTAGCATCATTGAAAGACATTCAGACCACAGAAGTTAGGCAGGGACTCTTTCCTCTCCGAAGTCCTGAGCAACATGATCAATGCATTGCTGAGTTGAAGAGCAATGAGTTGGTAACAAATGTGCATGGTGTGAAAGCTGAATGTGTTCTTCAGAAACACCTATCCTTCTTTCATGTCATTACTGGTTTTCCTCCAGATGTTTTACACGATCTGTTTGAAGGGGTAATACCTAGGGAATTGGCTCTGTGTCTGCAGAAATTAATTGGTGCCAAGTACTTTACCTTTGAGCAGCTCAATAACATTACCCAATCATTTCAATACTCATATTCAGATAAAGTGAATCGCCCTCAAAGAATTCCAAAGACCTTTTACTTGAAAACAGTTGGAGGAAATGCACATGAAAATTGGGCCTTAATTAGACTGCTCCCTCTCATGGTAGGTGGTTTGGTGCCTGAGGATGAAAAAGCATGGCAACTTTTAATGGACTTAAAAGACATTGTGGAATTAGTGGTTAGTTCAAAGCTATCAGAAGAATCTCTCTGTTATCTAGAGAGTAAAATTTCTGATCATCGCCAGTTGTTCACTGATGTTTTTCCCAATGAGAGGTTTCTACCTAAACATCATTTCCTTGAGCATTACCCAAACTTGATCCGTTGTTTTGGACCTTTGGTTGATCTGTGGACAATGCGGTATGAGGCAAAGCATAGCTTCTTCAAGAGGGTGGTGCACGACACGCAATTTCAAAAATCCTCTCAAAACGTTGGCAAGTAGGCATCAATCAATGATTGCTTTAGCTTTGGACTCTCAAAATTTCTTCAAAGCACCATTGCATGTTGAAAAATTTAAAGTGGTCAAAATGTCGGCTGTTGAACCGCGGCTGCGGACAGCTGTTGAGAACAAATATTCAAATCTGAGTTCCTTGTCCCTGGCATCCAGTGCAACATTGCTTGGGACTTTGTATAGGAAAGGAATGATTCTACCAGTTGGACTTAGTGATGGCTTTCCAGAGTTTGGTCGAATTCACAGTATTCTGGTTGTTGGTACAGAGGTCTCATTCATAGTGGAACAACTGTCTTCATGGTACTCTGAACATTTTAGAGCATATGAAATAGTTGGAAGTACTTCCTGCAATGTAGCCATTGTCAACCCACAAGATCTCATTGATTTCTATCCTCTGGCATCATACAATGTAGGTGGAAAGATTATGGTGTCTGCAAAGAGATTTTTACTTTGCTAATATTGCATTTCTTCTCAATTTTCTTTCCCAGGAAACAATGTTACTTCGAGTCATTCTCTCACCTGACAACATCAGGAAGCTATCAATACCCACACCATCATCAATTGAGGAACTCTCTGCAGTTCTCTGTGAAAAACTGCAGATAGTGGAAAGTTTTGTTATCCAATATGAAGACCCTGACTTCAACAATGAACTTTGTACTTTACATGACATAACCGAGCTTCCAAACAACAAGGCTACTTTGAGGATCCACTGGGAAGTATTTTTAAGCCCAGTGGTGGACGATGCTCACCTTTCAGATTTCACTGTGGATACAGCAAGCATGACATCCACTCAGTCGTCAGCTTCTTCACCCCATTCAGTTTTTCCTCTTTCTCCATCTAGATTAGAGCAGTGGCCAAGCACGTTTCCAGTGCCTTCATTTTCATATGATGTGGAGTTAAGGCTTAAAAAAGCTAATGAGCATCTTCAAGAAAATGGAACAGGCCTGATTGTTCCAAGAGACATGAAAATGAATATCTTGGACAAATTGGCTGAAACTGTGTACTCTTACAAAGCCTACCCAAAGGACTCTGAAATAGAGAAGGTTGCGTCTGCTTTGTTAGAAAAACACCCATGTCTCAAAGACCCAGGATCTGACAGGACGGGATGTGAAGCATGGAAAATGAGCCTGAAGTTTAAAATGGCTAATTATCGTCAGAAACTCCGCAATGCAGGATGCAGTGAGATGGTTGTGAATACCCACTCAAGACAAGGTTCATCTCGAGGATCTCTCAAGCGCCCCAGAAGATCTGAACTCAACTTTCTTCCCGACCATCCTGTTGGTTTGGATGAAGAAGAATTGGAGAAGGAAAGGTCATCGATGGAGGAAGAAAAGAAATATGAGCTTGACTGTTTTGAATGCAAAGATGGAGACAACATTTTCCTTGAGGAGAAAGGAAATTGTGCAGGATCAGCCGCTGGTGTCAACAATCAAGCAAAGATGGCCTGGACTGTTTTTTGAGGAGGTCAGTCATTTTTTTCTCTGTCACCATTGGAATTGAATGTCTTAATCATTTGCTTTTACTTGTTTGCTTATTCTGAATCTCTCATTACCCACAGGTTTGTGCTGAATTCTACCGCATCAACCGTATTGACCTGAAGTCAACATTCCTGACATCGTTGGACAATCACACCCAGGGGTTTCTGAAGATGTACAGAGCCAAAGCAAGACAGGGAAGGTGGAACGACTTGGATGAACTTCTTGAGAAACTGGATGCCCAGGTATTAAGCTGTTGTGCATACATTTTCTCCTATCGTAAAGCTCTGCTTGACCAGCACCTACATACACTATTGTGCAAAATTGACTAATTTCACCAATGGTTCATCTTGACCAGCCTCATTACTGGAGTAGCAGCCTTAAGAGTGAGTACGCGATATGAGCGGCACTACTTTTCTCAATGGTTTCTGGCAAATTTGACCATGAGGACCAAAACTACGGTGCTGTCATTTGCTGTAACCTAAGCGAAAATTTAGATTTTGCCACACCCTTTTAGTGTGCAAAATCTCAATTTCCGCTCGAGTTACAGCAAATGCCGCTCATATCGCGTACTCAACCTTAAGGCTGCTACTGGAGTACATGAAAGTCACCTGATATGCTTTTGGTCAGTATGGTATATGGTCAATATTGGTCAAAAAACAGCCAACAGGACTGTTAGAAAACCACTGTCAGTATCTAACTTACGTAGACTCTGGGAAAGTTATTACAACAGTCTTAAGGGATCTGCATACTTACTGCATACTTAGCACTTGTTAGCTGATTTTCCCTCGCAGATTGTAATCTTAATGCATTTCAGGTAACTATTTCATAAAGTTGGTTGTAATGAAGCCCAATGGTGAAAGGTGTAGGTGATCCTTAACAGTACGGATCACCTACTCCTTTCACCATTGGGCTTCATTACAACCAACTTCATGAAATAGTTACCCATCATATGCGTTACCTCTTTGTGAATAAGGTGACTTAATAATGTCTTATTGTTGACCTGTCTTTTTGACAGACCACAGATCTAACCACTTTTAGAAGGTCTGCTGTTCTCCGTGGTCTTTCCCTGTACTTGAGAGAGCCAGCATCAATTTCAAAGACTATTAAGGTAATTCATTTTAGTAACTTTATGGTATTACTGTTTGAGATGCAGTAATGATTGCATAAGACATTATGCTTTCAGTCTGACACTGTCATTTATTGTGTTTCACAGGATACTGAGGCACTGAGACCACACACAAAGGCCATGAAAATGGGGATCCTGGAAGTGACAGACAGCTCTACCAACTCAGCAAATCCCAAAGTGGTCGATGTGGCTGTAATATTGGAGGAGGAAGTTGTCATGGACAATCTGGGAGACTTAACAAATGCCCTCACGATCCTCTTCGGTCTGCTTTTTGCACTAAATATGGAGTACCCTAAGGACTTAAAGTACACATTCGAGGCAGTCCAGAAGATTATCTTAAACATGGGAGAAAAGTGCACAGCAACGATCCAGTCCTTGAAGAATACGTTATTACTAAATGAGTAAATGTATTACTGCAGAGGTCTTCAACCCTGGTCCTCAGGGGACCCCCTGTCCTGCACGTTTTAGATGTTTCCCTGCTCCAACACACCTGATTCAAATGAATGGTCGTTAACAGGCGTCTGCTTAACTAGATAAAGACCCATTCATTTGAATCAGGTGTGTTGGAGCAGGGAAACATCTCAAACGTGCAGGACAGGGGGTCCCTGAGGACCAGGGTTGAAGACCTCTGCTGGTTTAATGGTCGTTACATGTTAGTTCCAGTCATTGAGTTATAAAAGGTTTCATGCAAATGTTTGTTAAATTCAACAACAAAAAGTCCGAAAAAATGTTGTAACCGTAAAAGTAATTTTGATTGTGTTTTTGTTGAAAACAATGTGGGGAGCAGTTTATTTCCGAGTAATTTGAAATGTTTTCAACGATATCTGAGTTTATGCTGATATTTGATTTAAATGAAAATAAATAAAATGTACTTGATCAGAGCATATAGTGTGTAACGATGTAACTGTAAAAGTAATTTTGATTGTGTTTTTGTTGAAAACAATATGTGGGGAGCAGTTTATTTCCGAGTAATTTGAAATGTTTTCAACGATATCTGAGTTTATGCTGATATTTGATTTAAATGAAAATAAATAAAATGTACTTGATCAGAGCATGTAGTGTGTAACGATGTAACTGTAAAAGTAATTTTGATTGTGTTTTTGTTGAAAACAATATGTGGGGAGCAGTTTATTTCAGAGTATTTTGAAATGTTTTCAACGATATCTGAGTTTATGCTGATAATTGATTTAAATGAAAATAAATAAAATGTACTTGATCAGAGCATATAGTGTGTAATGATGTAACTGTAAAAGTAATTTTGATTGTGTTTTTGTTGAAAACAATATGTGGGGAGCAGTTTATTTCAGAGTAATTTGAAATTTGTTCAACGATATCTGAGTTTATGCTGATATTTGATTTGATTTTGATTTGTAAATGAAAATAAATAAAATGTACTTGATCAGAGCATAGTGTGTAATTTATTTCAAATAGTGAAAAATATCCTTTTTGGCCAACATGAAATATTTAATTAATGCAACATTTTATTTAAATTAGAGTCTGCTTGTTGGCCCAACAAGCAATGTTTAGTCAACAGAGAATATTTAATTGACACAACATTCTATTTTAAGTTCAGTCTACATGCAGGGGTAGTCAGCACAACTAAAACAAGTTTGTTTCCGCAACTTAAATTGGGCCAACTTAAAATTTTAGGTGCAACCGGTCACTAGAAATTTTTGAGTTGGGGAGGCTTTTTTTTTTTTTACAGTGCAGAGAATGTCTTATAAAGGTGCTTTGGCCACTGAAGGGAAAATTTGGGCAACTCTGATTTACTTTTCTCTTCCGACAAAAAATTATGTCCATCTCGAACAGCCGATACCTGGAGTGCTAGCTGCTTCGATCAAAGAGTATGAATCTGCGTGCCTGATGAGTCTGTTTGTGTAGGAACCAGGAAAACGCGGAATGGATTCCTATTGCTATGGGTATTCCCCCTACTGATAAAGTGGAACGGATTTGATTGTGAAGCAATGGAAAGAACGCTGGATTAGTAGACCTGTCGTCATGCACTAATATTTTGATAGCAAATGTGGGGGGGGGTCCAAACGACCTTTTTTTTTAAGTGGGAGGGACGTGACCCCCCCAGGTTATATTGTGGCGACGCCCATGCCTGTTCGTATCTGCGAGCACGTTTACAGGCAACTTTTAATGTCCTAAGCAAATAAATGGGGTGCTAGTTTACCCATTTCGGATTGGTTTCGAACTTAGCAAAAATCAGGAAAAATTATTCTACTAAAAAGCTAGTAGTATGAGCCAGGTTCAAGAATCAAACAACAATTATTGGGGGAGATAGTTTTAGATATGTTGACTGGAGTTAATAGAATAAAAACGACGAGACGAGTCAGGTAGCAAATCAGAAATGCAATACCACCTACCAGCGGTGCTTTACATAGTAACTTTATATCTGAACCTCGAAAAGCTATTGATGCTTCTGCAACTCTTCTGGTTTTCCTGCCCAATTCCTACTGCTCTCCTGGGGGTTTAGAGGGTTAGTTTGAGAAACCACGGGCTAACTGATTTTACTAAAGAGATGTAATTGTTCCTTCCCTTCTCCAGTGATATTACACATAATTGTACTTATTATATTTATTGCAGCCAAGGTTTTGAGGCTTTTTAGGCCGTATAACAGGCCTCAAACTGCATCAGGCCCATCTGCAACAAAGAGGAAGTTGGAAACTTTCACCCACAGATTTTTCTGCCTGGCTGAAAGGCGACAGGAGGAAGTGCCCAAATCAGCCGAAAGACTTGAATTGGAAAAGGCAGGCCTGGGAGAACGAAGAGTAACATTCCCTGGTAACAGTGCTCTATCCATGTATATTTAGCATAACATTTTCACAATTATAAACCACCTGTTGTGTTAACATAAGACGATTTTAAAGTAGTCTATTGTAAGCTTATCAACATAAATATGTTATGAATGTATAGTCTTTTCACTCAATAATGTGGTCTGGGTTTTTTTCTCTCAGATAAATCATGCACTGCTGCAAAGTTCTCTACAACTTTATTTAACCATTACCCATCGTTGAAGGACTGTGGGGGCTACCAGCTTCTGCGGTCAAGAGGTTCCAGTCGTTCTAAAATGCTTGTGGTGATAGATTGCCCCAGTGATGGATACACCCCCCTGTATTTATGCAGGTCGGCCAACATTGGACAAGCGGTCATCTATGTGAGGCCCCTACAAAGGGACATTGTTTTAACGGTAAATAAACTACTTTAAACTACTTGTAATTAAACAAACTACTTTGGGGCATCATGTGAATTACTGTATTACTTGAAGAAGCCTGTTTACACAAGATGTTTTGGAGGTTGGTATGCAGGCATACTTTGAAAATACTTGGCAGGATACAAATTTAACACTTTCCTGTGTATAACTAGGTGTTTTATTAAATTAAAAAATAAGAGATGCAGGCAGGGAACTTGTATGTACTTTGAATCATTCCTTTTTTCTTATTGCAGAAGCTCACGTAGACCAACACACAGGCTGGACAACAAACAGCGTATATGGTGGCATGCGTGTATTGTGACCAGAATTTCAGTTTGATTGACATCCAAGACCATGTTGATGCCTGTGAAATGTAAGTAACCATCTGACCATCACACACACACATTTTACTACAGAGCAAATCCAGCCACCTGCTCCTTCCTCTGCCACTGCTTCTACTCACAGTGGTTATCAACCATCTGAGGAAGTCAGCCCACTTGCTCCATCTTCTGCCACTGCCTCTACTTACAGTGGCTATCAACCATCTGAGGAAGTCAGCCCACTTGCTCCATCTTCTGCCACTGCCTCTACTTACAGTGGCTATCAACCATCTGAGGAAGTCAGCCCACTTGCTCCATCTTCTGCCACTGCCTCTACTTACAGTGGCTATCAACCATCTGAGGAAGTCAGCCCACTTGCTCCATCTTCTGCCACTGCCTCTACTTACAGTGGCTATCAACCATCTGAGGAAGTCAGCCCACTTGCTGCATCTTCTGCCACTGCCTCTACTTACAGTGGCTATCAAGCATCTGAGGAAGTCAGCCCACCTGCTCCTTCCTCTGCCACTGCTTCTACTCACAGTGGCTATCAACCATCTGAGGAAGTCAGCCCACTTGCTCCATCTTCTGCCACTGCCTCTACTTACAGTGGCTATCAACCATCTGAGGAAGTCAGCCCACTTGCTCCATCTTCTGCCACTGCCTCTACTTACAGTGGCTATCAACCATCTGAGGAAGTCAGCCCACTTGCTGCATCTTCTGCCACTGCCTCTACTTACAGTGGCTATCAACCATCTGAGGAAGTCAGCCCACCTGCTCCTTCCTCTGCCACTGCTTCTACTCACAGTGGCTATCAACCATCTGAGGAAGTCAGCCCACCTGCTTCATCCTCTGTCACTGGCCGTCCATCCACTGAGCTGTCTTTTGAAGGTAACGTCATCTTAGCATAACACACCAGCCTAATGATAATGGTGTGGCCCATATTCCACAACAACATACAATGTGAAAATTACATTATTTGTCATCACACTGCAATTACATAACAAGATAAACAACATTTGAGAGTACCTGGTTTCATCAATAATATGTAGCCGATTGGCCAAATGTTCAGAAAAGATTCAGAGATTACCTTATAAAAACAGATTGATTTTTTATATTTTGGAATTTTGTCACAGAGTGGAAGGTAGAGCCTGACTTGCAGACTGCTATGAAGATGTTCCGGACCTCCATCTTACAGAATGCCCAAAACAAGCCTACTCTACTGGCTACATTAGATCTCTACAGCAATGAGTCTGACCGAGAGAGAGAGATGCTGTGTTTCTACAAGCAGCCCAATATTGACTGGACACGCCCATTTGAAGCACGACTGAAGGGTATGTAAAGAAAGAATTTGGAACATATATGCATCTTTTGATGTGACGAAAGTGTTTATGACAGTGTTTTTTATTTTATTTAAAGGTCACATTGTTATGACAGAGACATAATGACAGAATTACACTTCATGACAATACATTTTCATTCATGTTTAATGACAGCTGTCATGATATGTCAGTCTTGTGAAACCTATTCAAATAAAGTGTTTGCTTTTCATCTCAATACAGGGGATTTTGCAATGGGGGATGGAGTCAAACGGCACTTCTTTTCATTGCTGTTAGACAAGCTCCACACTGGACTGCAACTGGACCTTGGTAAGTCACAGAACAAGTCGGTTTAAGGGCTTGACATTTTCTTAAACCAATATGTTGCAAACTAGTTAACGGCAAATCTATTTGGCAAGTATTTAAACAATTATTATGTAGGAACACTGATCACAGAAGAAGACTGTTCATGTTCATTGCTTATACCTCCTCAGACAACTGTGGAGGAAAAACTTTGTTTTTCGTTGGGGAGGAAGACCATCAGGTTCCCTCAACATTACGACCTCTGCTAGATGGTGACCTCTTCAGGGTAGTGGGGCGAGTCATTGGTCATTCCTTTATCAATGGGGGCCCACTGCTAACTGGTCTTAGTCAGTGCTTTTTCACTCTTCTAAGTGGCTCCAAAGATGCCAACCCAATCCTGGAGTTAAAGGACTGCCCTGACATCGATGTAGTTGACATAGTTTCTGTATTTCTTTTTTTCTCCAGATGTAGCCTAATCTGCGTACTGCTTCTCTGGTGAAAGTGTTATAGGCCTAGGGTGAAAAGGGTATAGGCCTACTTTATCTTTACCATAGATCTGTATATGTAATATATATAACTTTCCTGGGGAAATTGTAGGGTGTGCTTGCTTGCGTCGGTTGCAGAGGGGTCAGTTTTTTAAATTACATTTTTACAACTGATATTTCTGTATATTTTATATAAAAATGCATAGCCTACTTATTATTTATAAAGTGTGTAGTGTGTATTTATAAAATAAAAAAAAGGAGAGAAATATTCAATTTTAAATTAGAACGGACGAAAAAGGTATAACTTGGGTGTGCAGAAATTCTGTTCTTACCCAAGAACAAATCCCAAATAAGAAAACATTGGTGAATGCCAGAATCTTCGTGAAAACTGCGTAAGTGGGGTTTGAGAACAAATTTGTTCTTAAGAATATTTGGTGAATGAGGCCCATTGTCAGTAACAACGCAAAATGCGATATAGCCCTGTGTGGAGAAGCTGCCCCGGTAAATTGTACTACTACAGTATTACACTGTCGTCTTGGTAGCGATTGCGTTGTTGAATTCAATTTAAAGTTCCTTTGTACGGTTTAGGCTGAAATTAATTATTTTCATGAACAGATTGACAAAGTTTAGGCTGTGGCAATGGAGTTCAGGTTAGTAGTCACTAGTCAGATAGTTTCACCTATTGAAAGACTTTTGATTTAAGTAAGGGTAGTGCCGAACATGTTCTGTCACCGTTTGACTTCCTAAACAGCTGTGGAGATGTTTTTGTTAGCTAGCTACTAGACTAGAGTGTCTCGCGTAGGCTACAGTGTTGCAGTGAGCTACACTGGTTTGAAACCACAGGTAATGATAATTTCACCCACAAATCGTTTACTTGTAATCTAATGTCATAATAAATCCTACAACGATCCCGGTGACCCGCGTCTGGGCAAGGGCAACTGGGAACCATTGTTATTTTTCTTCATGGTAGGTTTTTTGAGCCACGCTTTGTCTGGTCCTTCACCTGGAACCTGTTTGCCCTGGGTGACCCTACCAGGGGCATAAAGCCCCCGACAACATAGCTTCCAGGATCATTAGGACACGCAAACCCCTCCACCGCGGTAAGGTGGTGACTCAGGGAGGGGTCATGGGCACTGCACTTGTATAATTAAATAAACTATTTACCTTTGGTTGTGCACACTTCTCCCAGTTATATGGGAATTGTGGTTTTCTCCCTGGGTTTCCACCATTAAGTGTGCCACCTCAATGTTTTCCCCTCCCTTGTCGGATCTCACACGAGATGGGAAACCATACTGCCTGACAGCACCAAGGAAGGCATAAAGTACCGTTGCTGCACAGTTGTTGGTGGCAGCCGTCAGGTACACCACAAGGCGGCTGAAACCATCAATCCCACCGTGGATGACAAATCGCCAGCTTATTTTGAGACAAAAGATCATGTTAAAGCATCAGTTAACTGACACATGATTCAGGTTCAAGATTTAGCAAAATAGTTTAACATTGGGTATAGATTTTAACTAAAAGATTTAGGTTAAGGTTTACCGGATTCATTTGTGATTGCCATCTATGTGCCAGAGGCAATTTGGTGCAGAAACATTATATTGACGGCGATATAGTGTCCGGTTGGCAAGGGCTCGAAGTTCCGTGCCCTCTGGGTCTACTCTTTGGAGTGATTTGCGCACTCTTGCAACTTCACATGGTAAAGGTAGGGAAATGTTATTTCATAATTGTATGACAACATATGAGATACGATTTGAATGGATAATAATATTAATATATGTGATGTATACAGAAATTTACCTTGAAATTATTGAAGAACAATAATTGTGGAAGGGCCAAGCTTTAACAAGTAGGCTACATGTAAAAACGTACTTGGCACCAGATGACCTCTTGTACGGAGATAAGCTCTCATCATGCGGTATCCACTCTGTGGATGCTCTCTATGAAGTTCCAGCACCAGAGTATCCAGCTGTGCCTCTGTGACATCAGAATACATGGCTGACACACTAATAGAGGAGAAAACAAGGTTCATGTTAATCAAACTGGTTAAGTAAATGATCATTGCAAACTGAAATAGACAACAGGATTATATCAGCAGTATAAGACGATGTAAACCAAGCTCAACTTATAGTTTGGATACTACTGACATGTATGGGTCAGTAACCTCTACCTCTTCATATACAGTGGACACTTGTTCTGTAAACATGACTTTGTAATGGCCTCTAACCCCCTCCTCTGTCTTGTGTGGTACTGTTATTGATAGTCATGTGTCCAAGTTTAGGGTAACAGACTGTAAAAGTAACCCTGAACCCCACCCTACCCCAGATGTTAAATATAATGTAGTAGAATGTAAATGTAATATACATGTACACATGTAAATACATTCGACTGCTCAATCCTGGTTATAAATTATTCAGCCACTGTCCTACAACACCCTGACATATCTTGTGCATGCATACTTATACACCTTGCCATATTGCAATTTGCACTGTTTGTATATGTATGGTGGTAGGGTGGGGTTTGTCGTCAGACCGTGGGGTGGGGGGGGCTAGTTTGTGCGATAGACTAATGCGTTCTGCAGAGAAGGGAGACTGGCGTTGGTCAAGGTTTGGAATGGAAGGGAGAAAGCAGGACAAGGCAGAAAATAAAATATTGGGACTACGTAGTTAAGGTGGCATGAATTAGCACACTTGCCTAATACAGTTGATTCTGACGATAGGCTATAACACCAAGTTAATTGTACAACCATATGGTAGAATAAACATAATGGGAAAAAATATGTTACCTTAGTCCATTTTGCTGCATTCTACGATGGATTGTAGTTCTACTGACTCCGTACAGGGCTGCAATGTCTCGAACTTTTAAGCCATAAAGGAGATACCACTCGATAGGTTCGACGGGTATCTCGATGACAGGCCTCCCCACCCTACGCGATAATAGTGCCTGTAACGCTTCGTCACTTTGCGCATTGAATTGCCATTTGACAAATGCATTTTCATTTGAATAAAGAGTCGAAAAAACCGTGTCAATATGAAATGCAATGCAGTAAGCCCTCATTCAAATTGTTATTCAAAATAATACAAACTGAATTGCGGATTGCATTGTCATTTGCACATTGAATTGCCATTTGACAACTGCTTTGTCATTTGAATTGCGGATTGCATTGTCACTTTGCGCATTGAATTGCCATTTGACAAATGCATTTCCATTTGAATAAAGAGTCTAATAAACTTCCATAAAATTGTACCCTCTCTAGTTTATTGTGATTTCTATTCATTTCAATAGGTAGTTCATATATAAAAAATCAACCAATTTCTATCGGGATATATTAACCCATTCCATAAATCCCACGATGCATTCATATCTGTGGGTGTGTCTATTACCGAACACTTTACGAAGTACACTGCAATACAGTGCACTGCAATACAGTGCACTTACATCTGTAGTGCACTCCGTCGCTGATTATTGCTGTCTCAAATGGAACACTTACTTTAACCACTGGGCAGAAGTGACGGACGCAAATCTGCTCGCGGCACCCGCTAATCTAAGGCATTAACAACATTTCATGTATGTGTGACAACCATTTGCTAAACTTGCCATTTCTTTCAGCTCCAGGTAAATCGGCTATCGGCCAATGTGAACTTTTGTGCTCGTGCCCTGTTAGTATCCGCGAGCACATTTGCAGGCAACTTTTATTGACGTAAGCAAATACATGGGGTGCTAGTTTACCCATTTCGGATTGGTTTCAAATTTAGAAAAAATCAGGAAAAATTATTCTATGAAAAAGCTAGTAGTATGAGCCAGGTTCGAGAATCGAACAAAAATTATTGGGGGAGATAGTTTTGTAAATGTTGACTGGAGTTAATAGAATAAAAACGACCAGAAAAGCCGGAAGTCTAACAAGAAATGCAGTACCACCTACATCCACCGGGGCCGTTGCTTCAAGCCGAGGGGCGAGGGGTGGGGGCTTGGGTGAACCTCTAGGACCAATCAATTATGTGGTGAACTTGACTCGCTGTGGCGGCTGGTCAATAGAGGGCGCCGCCCTATTGGTGAAAAGTATTTTAGAGTTTTGTTTTTCCATGTAGTATATTATGGAGGATATTATAGGTATAGGTATATTATAGTGCCCAAAACTAAATATATAATTATATAATACAAAGATTAAATAAATGACTAATTATATAATGTAATGCCTAATTGACATACAAAATGTATAAATTACAAATTAAATGAGACACTAAATATATAAATGTTACATGTATTTGTGTGTATATGGGCCATTCTACCGAATTGGTTCAAAGTCAGGTTGGAAATATTTTACAATTCTGTATGTTTTTTCCCCAAAACTTTGTCCTTATATATATTGTACCATATCTAAAGTATACATATCTAGTAAAAGAACCGTCAATTTTTATACTGTATCTTCAGACTGTGTTGGAATGTTTTTCATCTCCCAAAAATTGTCACTACCGAAACATAGTAATGCACTATAGTAAAAAGTATTATCATTAACCTGTTAAGATTGTGTTTCCTTCCCTTCCCTTCCCCTCCCCATTTTTACAAATATTTATTTAAGGTTTTCACAATTAAATCAATAAAAATGTCATTTTTACCTAATTTACCTTCCCTTCCCCTCCCCATTTTTACAAATATTTATTTAAGGTTTTCACAATTAAATCAATAAAAATGTCATTTTTACCTAATTTCTAAATACAATTTATACAATTCATCAAAATCTAAATGCAGTATTTCTTTGTAAAATGCATAATACTTATCATATTGATTCCACAGTTGATGATTGATACAATTGTACATACATTAAACCAATCAGTATCATACATTTTTTGTTGATAACTCAATATACCAATTTTTTTTACAAAACATCCAGTGTTTCGGTCGTGACTGCACTGTTCGGTTGTGACCAAAGTATTTTGTTTGCAAGGTTGTATCATATTTCCTCAACCTTATTGCTTAATCTTAATTCATAACATGCCTTAGGTATTACAAACACAAATGTTTTGTAGGTCTATAGAATAATTGTATTTACAGACACCATCACAAATTGCTTCACAAATTTAGTTTTTCACAAACTGCGGTGAACACTCTTGGGTTGATCTGAACATGCCGCTGTGTAACATTTTCTGGTGGAGGGATTAAGGTGACGACCTTGTCCACTGTGTACCAGATCTTGTCCTCTAGTCACGGCCAATAAAAGCGGTTTCGCCCAATATTGTGCATGACTTTGACCTCAAGGGCACCTGTAGACAGATAACGGGTAAAATAAAAGGACATTGGGCGAGATATGATAAGTATTGCTTGTATTTGGAATCTTATAAGACTATGAAATACAGTTTGATTCAAAGGGAATGGGAATATGAGAACGGAAGAAGGCCAAGTGAGAATGAATGGAAAGAGAGAAATATCATGGGGAAAAGACATTTACAAATCACCTTCTTCTATGTCTTCAATGATTCCAGGATATGGGTCATTGTCATATGTGATAACACACCACTTTCCAACAAGGTCTTCAGTGAAGTCATCAACTGGACAGAGAGTCCCTTCACACCCAGAGCTTAAGGTGGAATGGCTTCCATCTTCTGGGGCTGTTGGTTCAGATGTTCTTACATCTCTTCCAAGCTGTGCTTGTTGTGCAATGTTGGTGGATGATGGGTGGAAACAGGGACAGATGGCGTAGTGCAGATTACTTGATGAATGCTCAGTGTACCTTTGATGGTGGTCAGCTCTTTTGGAAGGAGTGTGCTTACTCTGTTTATCTGGTCTTCCTCCACGTAGAGGAGCTTGACTTTGGTAAGAGGAAGGAGTGTGTCATAGAGGGTTTTTGCTGTGGGTATGTCAGTACCCCTGGCTACCTGTGAATCAGCAGTTCTCTTCATGGTGGCTCCAACTCCATCGGCAGGCCCTTTCCCGTGACCAGCTTCCAGGAAACTCATTTGGAAAGGAATGGTGCTCAAGAGATAGAAGTTCTTCTTTCCTCTATATTGCATGGTCGGCCCATCGCTGATGAAGAAGAGCTTTTGGATCCTCGGGTTGTTCTCCTTCAGGAACTGAAGAACTGGTTCAAGTTGAGCCCAAATGGCAGGAGGATCATGCTTCATGGAAGGTGACAAGGCACAGAATGTCAGTGTACAATCTGTGGTGTACACAACAGCATTGTGCAGTGTAGTCTGCCTGTGGGATGCTCCAAAATGGACTTGCTGCACCTCCTTTGCATATTTGCACTGCCAGTTTTCTGCGTAGTCAATGTGAAGAATAGCTTTGTCTGCTTTCAGAGATCTGTGCAGGAATTGTAGCTGTGTGTACTGGTGATGGATGTTGAAGAGGTGCTTGCACACTTTGGCTTTCATTTCTGTCTCAAAATCTTCCAAGAGGTGCTCTGGGCTGCCCTCACATCTCTGTTTAACAGTTTTTGTCACAGTGATCGTCTCTCTTTTTCCGTCCTTCTCTTTTTCATAATCTTCTTTTTTCGTGAGCCACTGGTACCACCATGTGGCTTCTGTTCCTAATGTACCAGTACTTGTGGTGTGTTTGAGAGACTTGTTCTTACATAAGAGACATTCCCTGTACATGCAAGCTTTAGATTGAGTGTCACAGCACAACTCCTCAGCGACTTTGCTCAAGCTCGGTGAGTTGATAATGCCAAGGCGCTTGAGCCTGTCGGCTTTCATTTGGGCATTGTCATGCAGTTTGCAGACACATGTCTCCCTGTTGTTTATGTTTGGGGCAACAATCCAAAAAGGTTTTGTCCTGCAGAAAAGCGAATAGGACAGCTTCAGATGAGGCATCTCCAGTATCAACTTCTGATGCAAATTCAGCATTGTGTCAGAGAGGAACCTCTTTTGTTTCTTCTTTTTGAATCTTGTGATTGTTTCATTCTTCCCCGCTGATGCCCGACTATTGTCATCTCGACTTAAGAACATTTTGACTATGTCCAAGGTATTTTTAGTACCAGTTCTTTGATAGGTAAACCTCAGCTGTGGCTTGTCTACAGTCTTGTTGTAGACTTTGTGGGAGATACCTACTGTTTTTCTGAGCAAATTAACTAGTTTGTATTTTCTAAGCAACCTGTCTGAGACAGCTCTTCTGAATGCATTTTTCTCTTTATAGCTGACAGACTTGTATTTTGTTTTCATTTGGTGCATAAGTGTATTGTGAAAAAGAAGGGTCTTTCTAATATGAGCAGGAACTCTGTGCTTCTGTAGATCCTTCCGAGTTTTCGTTCTTGGGGAACAATTTGACTTGTCTGATGTCAACTTCAACATTAACCTCTGGCATCTTTTTTTATATTTGGCTTCCCTCCGCTGCATGTCTTTGATCTTCTGCTCTAGCTTCTGTAATTTTCTGTAGTTATAGATTTTTGACATTCTCCTTTTCTTGTCTGCAGGTCTATGGTCTGGTGTCTGATCAGCCTCGCTAGAAGTGCTAGTTGCACTTCTTGTCCTTTTCTGGTCTGCACGCCTATGCTCTGGTGTCTGATCAGCCTCACTAGAAGTGCTAGGTGGTGTGGAAACCCTGCAAAATGTCTCCATCTCGCTCTGTCTTTTTATCAACACCCTGTGCTTTTGCTGTCTTTCCCTCCATGTTTTTCTGACTTTCCTTTGACCCCTGTTGGATAAATCGCTAATACATTTCAACTTTCCTTCTTCCTTTCGTTTCTTATTTCTTTCTCTTTCCTTCCTTAAATATTCTTGGTGTTTCACTGGGTCATCCCTCACTCTTTGTCTGTATTCTCTCAGTCTCTCTGCTCCACTTTTTCTAATTCCTTTTGGCATTTTGGTGTCTTATGATTCTTTCTCCCCTGAACAATTTCAGATAGAAATCAGCATTATCTACATGTTTACCATTTAGTCCACATAACACATTTATTTCAAAATAATGGGATGGAACTACTCACCATTCCATTTTGTCACTACCGAAATGATCATGTCACCACCGAAACGTTACCATATGTTTCGGTAGTGACTGTTTCGGTAGTGACAATTCTAGCTAACGTTGAGCATAACTAAACAATGCTAGCAAGCACATGGCTAGCATACACATATTTGAAGAGGTGTGCACACATAAAAACATAATACTTTGCATAAAACCACAAAATGTTTACTTAATTGAAGAGAATATGTGTTCGGTAGTGACAATTCTTAAGGTTACATGCCAATTTTCAGACTTTGGAACACATTTATATCAAAAGTATGGGATTTACCTAATTACCATTCAGCCATGAGGGACAAAGATGCAGTGTCACTGCCTGGTCAAAAATGTAGGGGTGTGGCTAAAAACCAGGCTCAGCCAATAGATTAAAACTCTTGTGTTTCGGTAGTGACATGAAAACTGGGGACATGATTTTTGGGGTATAGTTTTCTAATTTACAAATTAAACCCACAATAAATCTAAATCTTACATCTTCTGTTTAAACTTAATCATAAAGGTCTTTGAGATTACACCATTGAAAAAAATCTAAAAATAGTTTTAAGTGTTATTTACAGAAATGAAATTTAGATGTCAGGGTTTGGGACAGCTATTTGCCAATTGAAAGTACTCTATAAATGATGATTTTGTATATATTTAGCTTATCACTAACTAATTTAATGCCTTGGGTTTAAATAGACCATAACATATTGTTTGTAAATATCTATGTCTGAATACTTAATTGTTTTGTTAAATATTTTTTCTTGTTGTGGGACCGCACTTTGAACCAATTCGGTAGAATGGCCCATATATATATAGATTTACATGATTTAGATTTCATGTGTTCACATTTATTTATTTATACTTTAATTTCTCCACGGTGTAACTTGTTGCAGCAAAATAAATCTGTAGTCCCCCCCAGTGGCGTAACTATAGGGAGTGCAGGGAGTGCAGCTGCACTAGGGCCCGTGGCGAAAGGGGGCCCGTCCTCGATCTCATTGTAGAAGTGAAACAACCTTACCGGCCAAACCATCTGCTTTCACATTGGATAACTGACCGGGCCCCTCGCTACGCTCAAAACTTCGGAAGAAGTAGCCTACATATGATCCAGTCCCATCAATTCGCAAACATTTCTCAATTATGGTGTCAGTTATTCATAATTATGAGCTATCACCTGCCCAATAAACATTTTAACAATAGTCTTAACAACAGCAAATAATTAATTTTACCTCATTTGCCTTTTGCTGAATGAAACGAATTTCGTTTTTATTAAGTAATATTGCCATCGAAAAATAGCAAGGTGATGTCTGTAATATTGTTGTCAAAGATTCTATAGCCCGCCCACCCACACATGTTGCGATTGTTTCCCATCCTGTTGTGTTATGTTGCATTACGTTGCGTGTTGAGTAAGCGATAAGTAGCTACCCCATGCCCTTCAAACACAAAAGTGGCTGCAGGAAGCGGCTCGAACGCAAAGAGCAGGATGAAAGGGTGGCAAAGCTGGCAAAATTATCTTCATTTGGATTTGTGGCGAAGAGTGTTCAAGAGGACGCTACATCTGACCCCCAACCCAACAGCAATGAGTGTGAAACTCAGCCACCAGGGTAGGCTAATCACATAACGTTTACTGTCTGGTATAGCCTAATTGAATGCATATAAAATGCACGTATAGGCCTATAGGCTAAGGCAGCAGCCAGGTTAGGCTATTGTAAACTATGTGCAGGATGTAGTCGGAAAATAGCTAAAGCTAGATAGGCTAAACGTTACGCTAGCATATCTAACGAAAATAAAATCAAACATTCACCATTAAAATGACAGTATTTTTTTTTTGGACTATAGCTCAACACTCAATAATTTCGCCTGACAATAGGTCGGTTAAGGGGCCCGTGAGATCTGCACTCGGGCCCGCCAAGTCATTGTTACGCCGCTGGTCCCCCCTCAAAAGTCAGGGGGCGGGTTAAAGCCTCTGGTGAATGAACAGTATTACCAGAGAATGTCTAATATGGGGAGAACTGTCACTCTCGGGAAACTTCCGGCGTCTGAACTGGTTTCAGTTCCACTCTGGTTCCATATAAGGGCGCTCACCAGTGAGTGCAGAATGAATGGAGGTCTATGGAGCTATACCCCTCAAAATCCACTTTTCTCAGGATATAATTTTTTGTCTAGTAATTTGAATGTTGCATTCGAAAGGGGAGGCAAAGAAAATACACACTGCTGGGTGTTAGATTTTTTTAAATAGCTTTTTTGTTCTATAAAGCCTTTTAAAATGTCAAAGACGTCATACAATCAGCATTCATTAGCAGAATGCTAGCGTGTTATGGGCAACAACGACTCACCCTGTAAGAAATCGAAAGGACATAAGTACTCGTTCATTCAACCTTCGACCTATAATCCATGTTTAACTTGCAAAAACTACCATCAAATCTGAGATTGCTCAACGACAATCAGGCGAAAGAGACCAATTTAGCCGTCATTGCCTCATGCCGGCGATCACCCCCAGTGGAACTCTGGTGGAACTGCAACCAAATTTGGTACAATGGGAGTGGACAGGCTCCCCCTAGACGGGCTCTGGTATGACACACCAGGCAGGCTCAACCAGTCGATCAAGCTCTCTTCGATCCAGAGGGATCGTCTCACTCTGCAGCCTCAATAGGGGTGTGCGATACTGCAAAATGTGGTATCGATCCGATACCAAGTAAATACAGGGCCAGTATTGCCAATACGAATACTTTTTACTTAGAAAAGCAGTTCATCTACTTTCGTGTCGGGGAAAGCAATGCCTCAATTTATGAAGTGAATGCATCATCAATATGCATCAATATTTTTTTTCGTGATCATTGAATGTTTTGGGGATTTTTCCTTTAATTAATTGTTCGTGATTATGATCATAATAAAACACAGGACAAAGAGTTTTGTCAAAAATACTGTTAGTATAGTGTGCTGCTGAGTCGTGTTACTGCACGTGCACGCCGGTGTTGGACCGAATTCCCACTCCCCCGCAGGATCCCACCCCCCTACGCGTGAACGCGCACTGCCTTCCTAGCGTATTGCTACTTGTAGTTTGACGAACCGAGGCGATTTTTAATTCATGTTTCATCAAAATATAAGTTATGTTGTGCTGCACTTGAGAGCCTATACGATTTGTATGTCGTACTACTCGTAAAATCCGAATGATTGTCTCAAGAAAATTGACGTACTTTGGAGCTGCACTTGAAAAACGATGTTGATGTCGATGTTGTGCTACACTGTCCTATTATCGTAATGAGGGTAATATGTGAATTATGTAGGTGCTGTTATGTCACTGTCTGGTAAAAGCGAGCATCCTTAATATTCATTTATACGAATCACTTTTAGTAGAACTATTCACTTCTGATTCTTGATTACGTTGTACTTGCTGTTACAGGTATACTTACTAAATGCACTATATGCCAATTGTAATATAATCGTCTGGTACATGAGTATAGCTACATTATTTTACGAATGTATATAAAAAGGCCCCTGCTCACAGGTCCCTCCTACCAGAATTCAACTTCTATTTCCCTCTCAATAAACTACTTGCCACACAACTGTTTTGTGTTTACAATCATATCCATTTTATAGATCCTGCTTCCCACAGCCTAGTTTGTGTCTGCTAACTTGCAATGTACAGTGCTTGGTTTTAGTACCTGATAAGCCAGGACCTTCCCTTTGTGAATGGCTAGTGAAAAACATCTAATAGCCTAAATGATGACATTTTGAGTGGTTCCATCACATTTATTTTAAACAAAAAACTATAACGATATATTTAACAAAAGGTAGAAAAAAAGAAAGAAAGCTATCATTTAAATAAGAGTTTTAAAAGTTTGAGGCTTGATCATGAAAACAGGTCAGGGATGTTTACGGCAGGCAGCACAGACATATTCCTCTCAGTTGGATTTTAGCACAACAGTGATGGAACCTTCTGAGGCAGCTGTCACAGCCAACCTGAGATTTTGGATAAACATTAAGATTAATTTGTGAAATGATAATGAATGATCAAACATTAGGAATGGCAAAAACTGTCACTGTCACCTATAATAACATTACCACTTATACAAAGAAATACCAATGCTTCATTATAAATGTGTCTAGTAGTGAAAAAAGTATTGTACTCAATACCAGTTGACAAGCTATTACCCAGTTAGTGTCGCCATCCAAATTTTCCACATCCCCGCATAGTTGGGGTGTGTCAGATCTTATAGCCCCATGATATGGGGGGAGGATTTCGGCAGGTATGAAAAACAGTGTTGCCAAAATCCTACTCCCCTTCTAACTTTTACATTTATGCAACTAGTATCAAAATCTTTTTATGGCACACTCTACAGGGCATGAGGAGCCACCAAAATCATTTAGGGGGGTGTCAGATCCTATAGTCCAAAGATATATAGATTTTGATACTAGTTGCATAAATGTTAAAGTTAGAAGGGGAGTAGGATTTTGGCAACACTGTTTTTCATACCTGCCGAAATCCTCCCCCCCCCCATATCTTTGGACTATAGGATCTGACACCCCCCTAAATGATTTTGGTGGCTCCTCATGCCCTGTAGAGTGTGCCATAAAAAGATTTTGATACTAGTTGCATAAATGTTAAAGTTAGAAGGGGAGTAGGATTTTGGCAACACTGTTTTTCATACCTGCCGAAATCCTCCCCCCATATCATGGGGCTATAAGATCTGACACACCCCAACTATGCGGGGATGTGGAAAATTTGGATGGCGACACTAACTGGGTAATAGCTTGTCAACTGGTATTGAGTACAATACTTTTTTCACTACTAGACACATTTATAATGAAGCATTGGTATTTCTTTGTATAAGTGGTAATGTTATTATAGGTGACAGTGACAGTTTTTGCCATTCCTAATGTTTGATCATTCATTATCATTTCACAAATTAATCTTAATGTTTATCCAAAATCTCAGGTTGGCTGTGACAGCTGCCTCAGAAGGTTCCATCACTGTTGTGCTAAAATCCAACTGAGAGGAATATGTCTGTGCTGCCTGCCGTAAACATCCCTGACCTGTTTTCATGATCAAGCCTCAAACTTTTTAAAACTCTTATTTAAATGATCGCTTTCTTTCTTTTTTTCTACCTTTTGTTAAATATATCGTTATAGTTTTTTGTTTAAAATAAATGTGATGGAACCACTCAAAATGTCATCATTTAGGCTATTAGATGTTTTTCACTAGCCATTCACAAAGGGAAGGTCCTGGCTTATCAGGTACTAAAACCAAGCACTGTACATTGCAAGTTAGCAGACACAAACTAGGCTGTGGGAAGCAGGATCTATAAAATGGATATGATTGTAAACACAAAACAGTTGTGTGGCAAGTAGTTTATTGAGAGGGAAATAGAAGTTGAATTCTGGTAGGAGGGACCTGTGAGCAGGGGCCTTTTTATATACATTCGTAAAATAATGTAGCTATACTCATGTACCAGACGATTATATTACAATTGGCATATAGTGCATTTAGTAAGTATACCTGTAACAGCAAGTACAACGTAATCAAGAATCAGAAGTGAATAGTTCTACTAAAAGTGATTCGTATAAATGAATACTAAGGATGCTCGCTTTTACCAGACAGTGACATAACAGCACCTACATAATTCACATATTACCCTCATTACGATAATAGGACAGTGTAGCACAACATCGACATCAACATCGTTTTTCAAGTGCAGCTCCAAAGTACGTCAATTTTCTTGAGACAATCATTCGGATTTTACGAGTAGTACGACATACAAATCGTATAGGCTCTCAAGTGCAGCACAACATAACTTATATTTTGATGAAACATGAATTAAAAATCGCCTCGGTTCGTCAAACTACAAGTAGCAATACGCTAGGAAGGCAGTGCGCGTTCACGCGTAGGGGGGTGGGATCCTGCGGGGGAGTGGGAATTCGGTCCAACACCGGCAACAACTCACAGCATAGCAGGGGAGAGGCAAAGTGAGCTTGAGCTAAATTAGAGGAGCGGTGTTTGCACAACCACTATGATGTAAGGGGAGTTGTGTACTGAATGTAGACAAGAGAAATTGAAACTTAAGTATCGATCTCATCACGCCAGTATCAATCAATACTGATACCAACGTTGGTATTGATGCTATCGATAACCTACTTTAGATCGATCCGCCCACCCCTATGCTGTACCATCTCGCCGAGGATCGTGAACACATTTTCATTGATATCTGTGTCAGTCAGGGCCGATATCATTGCTATAATTTTAGCGAAGCTCTCAATATGATGTAAAAAAAAATTTGTGAATTGGCAGTTGCCTCCATCTCTTCAGCTACAGCCAACATTTCGACCACTGTAGCATGCAATATTTCATTCATTGAATCCGCACTGGGTGCTGCCATCTTGAATTAGCCAAAAGCAGTCGATTGAAGTTGAACCACCAATCAGAGGCTTTAACCCACCCCCTGACTTGACGGGTGACGACAGATTTATTTTGCTGCAGCAAATTACACCGTGGATAAATGAAAGTATAAATAAATGTGAACAAATGAAAACGTAAATAAATATATATATGTATTATATACACACACACAAGTACATGTAACATTTATATATTTAGTGCCTCATTTAATTTGTAATTTATACGTTTTGTATGTCAATTAGGCATCACATTATATAAATAGTAATTTATTTAAGATTTGTATTATATAATCATTAATTTATTCAAGTATTTAGCCATTCTATTATTTAATTCTTTATTTATTTAGTTTTGGCCCCTATAATCCTCCATACACACCAGCCACTGTTAATGTAAAAACAAATACCACCTCCTTTCATTTTGCCGGAGAGTGCCGTGACCCGATCAGCTCTCACGAGTTGAAAGTCTGTTGTAACGCGGCGTCCGGGATCAAATCCGGAATCACTACTGTTCGGATCCATTAGGATGAAATTAAGACAATAACATTAGTCATTTTAGTAAGTCAACATTTGTAATTTGAATACAAATCCAATACTTCAAAACAAGTGCACTGATTTTCTGTTGTCTTTGGTGAGACAAGTTTAGTCAAAAGATAAATAAGAAAATAAGACAGTACCATTCCCCAAACTATTTCAATTGTAATAGAAATTAAAATATATAATTTGGGCAGCTCAGCAGCGGTTGTTTTATCATCCACTGTTGTTGTGTTCGGAGCAAAAAATGATGTTAAGGAAGAGTGCCCGGCAGAACTAGCATTATCCTTGTGCTGTTGCCTAGCGCAGGCATGCCGCTCTAAAGCCCCTTTCCCCCTACTACTCACGTCTATATCAATGCGACAGAGCTTACAGAAGGCACGATATTGATCTTTGCTGCTCTTAGTGGCAAAGTGGAGTTCTGGACTCCACGTAAGTTTGAAGGAGGTCTTTCTTTTTGGCATCTGAAAGCCTACGCGAGTGGTCAATTGCGACGGTGGGCAGGAAGGGTCAAAAAGGAGGACAAAAGGGCAAAAAGAGGACACGCAACAGCGGTCCGGACAAAGGGTTGGTCACCCTAATCATGCACCTTCATCTCTTGGTACCGTCTGTCTGCTATGTACATTAGTGTCACTAATCTAGTATGGGGGAGGCAGTTAGAACTAGTTACAGCTGGGTTTTCAGAAGACATGTTGGTGTCTCATACTTTGTAAATAAGGCTGATCCTGAAGTCAATCCCAAGGCCTACCCTCTGGTTCATGCTACACTGACCAAAACTTATCTTGGACCTTGTACAGCAAGCATCGAACTACAAGCAGCTCCGATAAAGACTTATGGAGGTAGTTAATATGATTGAATACATTATATTTACATTTATTCATTTCGCAGACGCTTTTATCCAAAGCGACTTCCAAAAGAGAGCTTTACAAAGTGCATAGGTCACTGATAACAACAAGATAGCCCCCAAAAACATTGCGGGTAGCCAAAACATGAAGCACATATTGTGAACAACCCAAATTAAATATCAACCTGTGTTGTTGAACTCCTATAGGAACCTTTTACACACCATCTCTGTGCATCGCATGATAAGCTACCAACACTGAAGGCATCCTTTGCTTTAAGCGCTGCACCATTCTCTTTCTCCCTCAGCTACAAAGACCCTAAACCGCAGAATTGCAGAGTTCATTGTGATGGCTGCCGATGCTGAACCACTGAAAATTATCCTCCACCTTCCATTGCTCTGCGAGGACAAGAACGTGCCCTACGTTTTTGTAGGCTCAAAGCAAGCCCTGGGGCGTGCCGCGTGCCTGTGGCGTTTCCCGACCAGATATCGCCACCTCCATCACCATCAAGGAGGGGTCTCAGCTGAAACCCCAAATCCAGTCAGTACAGCAAGTATGCTTAAGTTTATTCATTGTACCAAGCTACTCAATATACGCATGATGGAAGCCATTAGTCTGTTGACTGATGAATAATCATTTTCATTCCATTTTTTGTAAAAATGTATTTAGTTTCAAATCAACTTGTTTTTGTTTCATTACATATCTTTATTGAAAAGCCTCATGAGGACACACTGATCCAACAAAGCACACCGACTGAAACAGAACTGTGTAAACGGCAGTACAAAAGGCAATTTTTAATAGACTTGGAAATCACAGAACAAACGTACACATTGTTGGAATTTTTCTTGTCACTCAAAAACAAAAGACCACATAATGGATTCTTTTGGCCCAAAGAGCATCTTGTTGGGGGGAGCGGGACTTGGGAAAATACTGTTTTTTTTTTGTTTTTTTTTCAAAGGACATTCTCATATCTTAACCAAAATAAATACAAGTCATCACAAAAATATGGTACAAAAATACACTATGGTGAGGAAAATCTACACTGAAAAGGCAACTGACATCCAAACCATGACACACCCTGACTCCACTCTTTCACATTCTAGACAGCAAGAGCAAGGGTTTGACAAGAGGGATGGAAAATTCATCCATAAAGACACTTACCATAGATACGCACAAGGTGACGTTATTCTCTTGCTGCCACTGTGAAGAGACAAGCAATTGAGAAAATAACCTATTTTTTTCCGCAGCTGTCAACAAGGCATTAAGATTTCTCTTCCCTGTAGCTAAGGTTCAGAGAAACAGTGATGTGCCGTGTCCTGAGTGGCACAAGAGGGCACCATGCCAAGGTAGCTGCCTGCTGGTGATCCTCTCTAGAATGCAGAACTGCAATGTCCTGAGAAGAGGATAGGTGACTGTCTGAAGACTGTTTGGCAGAGATGCACTGAGCTCTCCTACAGAAGGCATAATAGAGCTCCCGTCAGTCCACAGAGAACTCAGTCTCTGAAGCCGTGCCGGGGTGGCCCCCCCCGTGAGCGTCCTTCCTAATCTGGAGGGAGACGCAGCTTAGCCAGCTGCGGCTGGTGGGCATCTCCCCCACGATCTCCCAAGTGTCCGTCTCCTCACAGTACCGCTCAATGGTGTCGTGGTACCTGCAGAGGCAGGATACGTATGCTAGGTAAGACAATGGCTGCTACTACCTCAATTTTACAAAAATGATTCCTTGGTTGTTGTGCAAAACTGTTTTGAAATTCAGAATGGGTTTTTATTCGCCATGAAAGTTTGCACAGACAAGGAATTTACTTTGGAAGGAAGGGCCTACCGAGGCAGCCATTTTCGGCGCCAACTAGAAAGTTCCAGCATAACATGAGGGGAGGGGGGGAAAAGGCACCCCCAGACTATGCTCCCAGAGGAGTACAGTGTGGGAACAGGCAAAAAACACCTCAGCACATAAGCACATACATTGTACATTACAGAAACACATGACTTGCAACGGGGAGGGGGGGGCAGACAGGCACATCTGGACCTGCAGCCATAGTAGGCGCTGGTCACAGACCCGCCAGCCACCCTGGGGGAACAAGCAGGCGAAGGCGTTGGATGGGGGTGGGGGGGTGATGGCATATCTGTAGTAGGTGAAAGTTAGTGTATGAGTATGCCTGTGGGTTGTTCGCCTTCGCCTAGGCCACAATCAGTCAGATTCTCAGTCCGCAGATATTATTGCCATGGAGACATCCTTGGTCATGACCCAAGACAGAGACGCAATCCACAGGTGTCTGTTGGAGGGGGAAGGGAAGAGACTACAGAGTCTCACTGCAGCACTCTCCAGGGGAGATGATGTTCCAGCAACGGCCTTGGCCAAGGCCTGAGCTGGATTACGGGGCCGAAAGCAGATAAGATTGGGGTATATATATATATATATATATATATATATATATATATAGGAATATCAGATTTATTTATTTTTTCATCCTGAAAATGCCTGATATCGGCCGATAATATCGGTAAATAGGTCGGGCTCTAGTAGTAACTTACCTGTCCCAGCCTTCCTCCCCTCCCAGGACGTAGATCTTTCCATCCACCACCGCCACCCCAGGCCGGTAGCGCCTCTCCTTCATGGGGGAACACATGGTCCACTGGTTGGTCTTGGGGTCGTACCACTCCACCTTGTCTGTGTTCTCAACAGAGGCATGCCAGCCACCTGCAGGTCAAAGAGGGAGAGAATAATGAGTCATAGTGTAGTAGTAAAATGTATAAAAAGCATTTATTTCAATGTAATGCCTGAGCTTGGTCCCTGTAAGAATCCACTACCTATGACATATATTTTTCCCTTCAGAGAGCAGGAGGCTGATCCAGAACGAGGAATATGCATGGGGGCGACTTCTGTCCACACTGAGGTTTTAGGATTGTACACCTGCGCCATCTCTGTGCCATCCCCTTCCTCTAGAACAGCCCCACCTAGAAGCAAGGGGGAAACACTATAATAGGATACATAAGAGAAGAGGGCTACTGTAGGGGTATTGTAATAAGACTACAATGTATTCAAGAGTCCTTGTTTTTGTTTTTTTAAAGGTGCTATATCAATGTGTTATTATTTTTACTAATTAAAGACAAGACTGATTTGTAGGTTAAATATGGTCAAATATTTGTGTAACTACACAGTCTTAAGTTCTCACCATCTGGAATAGTGCATGCAGAACTATTACACTTTTTATGTCAATATACAACACAATGTTATGAGGACATCACCCCACTCTGTACCTGTAACATAGAGCAGGCCATCTAGGGCCACCACTGCAGGGCTGGTGACAGCCATCTTGACTGACTCCATGAACTGCCAGGTGTTGGTGTGAGGGTTGTAGCACTCTACAGAGTCCAGACGAGAGCGGCCCTCCCAGCCTCCCACAGCAAACACATACCCATCCAGCGTCACCAGACCTGGGGGTAAGCCTCACCTTAAATGCCTCCACATAGATCGACATCCACATATAATCCACATCCACAGATCGGTGGCCTACTAGGTTGTAAGTGTTGAATCGTATCCACGTAGATTCTTGAAAATCGCATTTTTAGGGATGGGTCCGATACTGCACTTACACAAAATATTATAATAATCTGAATTCCAATAACAAATATCTTATCTTTACAGTTCCAATAACAAAAACCCATACTCTCAAATAGGCATCATTGAATAAGCATTCAGTGCATGGAAACACCAGCTGCAGACAATTTTTGTGGTGTGGAAAAATATCAAGTTCGAATTTGTACTGTATGCAATTGATCATGATTTGATTAAGGATAGGGCTTGAAATTGCGACCATTTTGGTTGCATATGCTCCCGAAATTGTGCGACCTCAAAATATATAATACATTTGTGCGAGTGCAGATAACCGTTATGGTACCAGTTTTAATTTCTTTACTAAATGTACATTCTTCATGTACATTGTACAGTGATAGACTTACCTAACTCAGAACGAGCTACGTTCATGGGTGCCATCTCCAGCCAGGAGTCAAAGCTGGGGTCGTAGCGCCACATCTCCCTGCTGGCTGACCCATCAGGGAACTCTCCTCCAGCCAGGTACAGAGTTGAGCCTGAGGAGGAGATAGAGGGGAAAAATATATATATATACACACAACCCAACGGAATAACGTCACAGCAGAGGGAAAATATCAATGTGAAATTTGAGATTGAAACCCACCTCTACTATGGACCATATGCGACTTTGGTCGCATATGGTCCCGAAATCGTATCCGTAAATAATCATTATGGTGCTGTTTTAATTTCTTTGCTAATCTGCCTACTGCACAGTATGAGCCAGCTGATCCACCATTCTATCCAACGTTACACAACCTTGTCTTTACGTTCTTCACTTTAATGCAGATTTTAGATTGGTTAATATTAGCAGTCAATCACTCCTTGTCACTGCGCTCCGTTTTCACGTG
The DNA here is from genome assembly GCA_023658055.1 of Thaleichthys pacificus. Classification (NCBI taxonomy): domain Eukaryota; kingdom Metazoa; phylum Chordata; class Actinopteri; order Osmeriformes; family Osmeridae; genus Thaleichthys; species Thaleichthys pacificus. The sequence goes on from CM042862.1 coordinate 14,131,789, forward strand.
ACAGGGAGCTAACTCACGCTCAAAATTCGAAGAGCTGAGAAGACAATATGAACATTTTGGTGAGTTCTCCAAAAATGTTGCTGTGCTCCCAACTTATTAGCAAGTAAAACATTTCATTTGAAGCCCTGTAGACAATGTTGGTGTCAAAATGTTCGTCTTGGTCCCGATTGCGTTGCTTGCATCTCCGCGAACGTTCTATTTGACCTTACAGGGAGCCAACTAGCACGCAAAATAGATCTATTAAAAAAAATAATGCGGTCCTAATATTTTGTGGGTGCTCTTAATTTTTGGCTTTGTTGGGAGCACCAAGTACTACCAAGTAAAAAAGTTAATTTCGAGCCCTACATTTATAATTGAATTGCCTGTAATCAAATGAAGTATCGTGAGCCGCTTCCTCCTCACCTGACACCACAAGGCCATGCTTGCTGACAGCAAAGGGCAGACAGGCCAGGCTCTTCCACTGGCCGGTGAGGGGGTCAAAGCTCTCCACGCTACGCAGGACCACCTTGTCGTCCTCCCCGCCCACCGTCACAATCACCTCAGCTGTCCCTGTCACCGTGACAATAAGAGAGAGACAGGGGAAGAGGGACTGATCTTCAGCCATATGGATTTAGGGGTTCAAAGTGAGGACAATAGAAGATTCAATAGAAGACAATCCTTCCAGGCATGCATGCCTTCCGAAAGATGTTTGTTTTTTGAGTTTTGTTTACCCTTAAGGGCACATTCAATTATTGCATTTGGCCGTTTTAAGAGCTGGATTGCGCATGTGTTTAGGTGACCGTAGTGTGTGTGTTACCTGTAGACCTGCGTGGGCGTGCTCTGGGGCAGTACAGCTCTCCTCTGCGGTCCTGCAGCAGGAGGTAGTCCTTGGCCTCAGAGATGAGCCTCTGACAGCGCTGCGACTCCCTCACCACCTCCAGGGACTCAACCACATCATGGAGGTAGTAGGGGCTAATCAGAGGCAGGCGGATGTGCTCCAGGACCTACACAGATACACAGGGAAATACTGAAGATTCAAGTTCGCTGCAAAACACCCAAGTGTGATTAACTTGTTTTTAAGATTTCCAATCTAATTGGATTTGTTTCTAGTATAGGTGGATAGTGAGTTAATAGTTGTTTACTTAAATTAAGAAATTACTAATTATAACAAAATTATAACTAATACTTTTGCATTTTAATTTGATAAGGCAGTATATCTACGTCCTTGCAATACCGTATTTCTTCGAATAAACGCCACCCTCGAATAAACGCCGCACCAAAAAAATCTGAAAACGGTTAATTGGTTAAATTCAACCCCAGTAGTATTTATTACACATGTACATAACTTTCTGCACAGCTTTCTGTTTGAAAGCTAACGTGTATGAACGTTTCAGCATGCTGCTTCAGATTTCTACACAATGTAGAACACTTGTATTTGAGACAGTTGTACTACCAACGCACACCTAAATGATAGCCAATGAGAAAGGGAGTTGCCGCACTCATAGACAAACAAAGAATAGACAAGGTGGTCAGCGGTAGTAAACAAAACCTGCGTTTTTAGCTGCATGATTCATTTGTCACAATGCCAGCAACAAAGTTGTCTATGGCTGCACTGCAGCTACAATTCACGAAATCTCTCTTACTAATTAAACGCCGCTCGAATAAAGGTTACACCAAAAATGAACGTTATTTAATAAACGCCACAGCGTTTATTCAAAGAAATACGGTATATCTTTTTCCAGTAGATCCCACACACACTTAAAGCCAGCCCTTCCCAATTGTAATCTATTCATTTAGCAGACATTTGATCTGTTGCCAAACGCTCTACCCTCGAGCTATACCCAATCCCCCTACCCCCAATTGTGTCATGTTTGCCTGACCTTCAGCTCTCTTGTACCCTCATGTCCTACACCTTCATATGTAACATAACCTCTGTAACCCTGTCGGAGAAATAATAAGCTAAGTTTTTAACCAACATCAAAATGTAAAACAGCACGGAAACGGCAGCAAAGTATGATGCAAAGTGTTTATTCGAATCCAACACAAAGGATTGATTCCAACAAACGTGAGTAGACCCCGGAGTCTGACTGGAATTTTTCTCTGGACATTTTCTTATATATTTACTCTCCATTATTTTATGATATTTTGTCATAGGTACATTATAACTAGGCACAGATGCATTTATGTATTCACACCCGGTTGGTCAATTGTCACAGAATTTACATTGCCAGTACTTTCCTCTATCTTCCCCTTCCAGGGCCCTCGTGAGGCCTTGCGGCCCAGCTGCACAGGGATACTGAGTTTAAGGACATAAATCTGTCCCCTGATATCAGGCGCTTGTAGTTCTCAATATCTGGGCTTTGTAGTCCTTCATTGGAGAGGCCTACACACATACTTCTCTCTCTTGCACTCAAATTCTATCTGGACTTCCACATTTTGGCCTTTATATCTTCTACGTTTTAGTGGTAATACTAATCAGTCAACAGCTTTGCACCTGGTTTTCAGTAATATAGCATATAAAAGCAATAAAGGTGATTATTTTTCAATCATATAATCCATAATAATTTCTCCATCTTCATAATTACAGCAGTGTGATGTTTTTTCCACAACAACCCCACTACACATTTCTGATCACTCCTTCATCCAATTATCTCTCTCCCTCCAACTCCTCCTACCTCCCCTCCCCTCGTAACTTTCCGCTAGAACCTCTGCTCCCTATCCCCCTCCCATTTCTCCTCCATTGTAACATCCTCCCTCCCTCCCATTGACAAGTTTATGTGCCACCCCACTGACACTGCCACCAACACCCTGTTATCCACACTAACTGCATCACTCGACACTCTCTGTCCCCTGTCAACCAGGCCTGCGCGATCTTCTTCCTCCTGCCCGTGGCTCACAGATGTGATTCGTGCAGAACGGTCCATCCTTCGGGCAGCTGAGAGGAGATGGCGCAAGTCCAAAGATGGTCTGGACCTCGATAAGTATCACTCCCTCCTCAAATCCTTCTCTGCCCGCATAACTGATGCTAAAACCCACTACTTCCCGAACAAAATTAACTCTGCCTCAAACCCTCACAAACTTTTCTCTACCTTCTCCACCCTTCTTAACCCACCTCCCCCACCCTCCCCCTCCACCCTGACAGCAGACGACTTCTCCTCCTCCTTTGAGAAAAAATGTTGCTGACATTACCCTGAACCCACCTTTCCTACCCACTCACCCTCTATGACTGACCCAACTAAATGTCTAAACTCTTTCTCTCCCCTGTCCGAGGCAGAGATCTCTGACCTCATTCTCATCGCCCCACCTCCTGTCCCCTTGATCCAGTCCCCTCCCCTCTCTTTCAAACCATCTCTCCCTCCATCATAACTTTTCTTCTCCATGTTCTTAACTCTTCTCTTATTTCTGGCACTTTCCCCTCTGCCTTCAAACAGGCCAGAGTTAGCCCTCTACTCAAAAAAACATCCCTTAACCTAGCCGTCCTCCAGAACTACAGACCAGTATCACTACTACCCTTCTTTTCTAAAACAATTGAACGCGCTGTATCTAACCAACTGTCAAACTTCCTCTCTCAGAACAACTTGCTTGACCCCAACCAATCGGGATTCAAGACTGGCCACTCCACAGAAACTGCCCTCCTGTCAGTCAACACTGCCCTCCAGTCTGCCAGAGCAGACTGCAAGGTCATACGTCATCATTCTGCTGGACCTTTCTGCAGCGTTTGATACTGTTAACCATCAGATCCTGCTGGCCAGACTTTCTGAGATGGGCATCACTGGCACTGCACTTCAGTGGATCTCATCCTACCTGTCGGGAAGATCCTACCAGGTCTCCTGGGGAGGCAAAGTGTCAGGCCCCCGCCAGCTCTCCACTGGTGTCCCACAGGGCTCCGTCCTTGGACCCCTCCTCTTCTCCCTCTACACCACCTCGCTTGGACCAATCATCACCTCCCATGGCTTCTCCTACCACTGCTATGCTGACGACACGCAGCTGTACCTGTCGTTCTCCCCGACTGATCCGGGGATCTCAGCTAGGATCGAGGCCTGCCTCACAGACATCTCCGCCTGGATGACCGAGCACCACCTTCAGCTGTACCTCGCCAAAACAGAACTCATCATCCCGGCCAAACCCTCCATCTCCCACGATCTCTCAATCACCCTGGGATCGGCGACGGTGACCCCTTCATCCTCTGCCAGGAACCTCGGGGTGACCATGGATGACGAGCTCTCCCTCACAGCCCACATTGCTGCGGTCTCCCGGTCGTGTAGATTCACCCTCTACAACTTCCAGAAGATCAGGAGATACCTGTCTGAGCATTCCACCCAGCTGCTAGTCCAAGCACTTGTCCTCTCAAAGTTGGACTACTGCAACTCGCTGCTCGCCGGTCTCCCAGCATGCGCAACCCGCCCTCTCCAGAGGATTCAGAACTCGGCAGCCCGTCTGGTCTTCAATCTACCCCGACGCTCCCATGTTACCCCACTCCTCATCTCCCTCCACTGGCTTCCCATCACGGCCCGTATCAGATTCAAGACTCTGGTACTGACCTTCCGAGCGGTGAACGGGACTGCACCTGACTACATCAAGTCTCTCCTCCAGCCTTACACCCCCCCACGCCACCTACGGTCTTCTTCTGACAACCGTCTGGTGGTCCCACCGCTCAAGAGCGCCCGGTCCCAAACACAAGCTCTTCTCCTGTCTGGCCCCCCAATGGTGGAATCAACTCCCCACCTCCATCAGGGACACTGACTGTCTCCCCACCTTCAAGAAAAGGCTCAAGACGCACTTGTTCCGGGAGTACAACGGCACTTAGGAATGCTTGGCTGGACCTGATGTTAGTTTCCTCCAGGATCACAATGACTCATATTGAGAGATTTGTTGCTCTTGTTGGTTAGTTGTAACGGTTTTAAATTCTTGTACTCGCTGTGAAATATTTTACTGTTGATAGTTTTTTCTACAGGTACACTCTTGCACTTTTTGAGTTACATGTTGTTTAACTGCATGCTCTTATGGTTCTTCCCTTTGGCACTTATTTGGTTTTTCACAATGTATGCTTCATGTTTTGGCTGCTCGCAATGTTGCGAGCAGCCAAAAAACTGCTCGTTGTTATGATCAGTGACCTATGCTCTTTTGTAAAGCTCTCTCTTGGAAGTCGCTTTGGATAAAAGCGTCTGCTAAATGCATAAATGTAAACATGAAAGGTGCCTCAGTCAAAGTATTAACCTCTTTATTGACTTGAATCTTGAAATCCTTTTGTTGCAGCCTAAGGAATGTGATACTAATCAGAGCCCATGCTGCCAAAATAAACAATCGTGCTGTAATCCTCTACACTTGTGTTCTCCTCAATAACAGCTGGGTTGTCCCTCATACAGTCTCACACAAGCTTAAAGACGCACACACAGACACGGTGCATACGCAACACAAGCTGGCAGACAGATGGCATTAAACACAGCTCAAGTCTTTCTACTGTACCATATAAGACACAGGTCATTCAAATACTCAAACCTTCTCAAAGCTCTGCCTTCGGGTGGCACACTTGTCCAGCCACAACATGGCTGCCTCAAACACAGCCTCCTCTTGGAGTACATTGAGATGGTCGCTGGCGATGATCTCTGTCAGTTTGTCTACACACAGAGACAGGAACTCCTCCTACAATGGAAAATGCAGTGAGGATGTGGGCCCATTCCTTTATTTTACTCCTTTTAACTCGTTCCTTAATGCCACTAAGCTGACTGGGTGTAACTGGCGAAAGTTACCCTACACAAACATTGACAGTGGCTAGGATCCAACCACACAGAAAAGGTTGAGGAACTACAACAATAAAATACTTGCATCCCTTCCTTTTCCTCATCCATATGTTTCCTCCACATTTCAATAAATCAACTCATCCCCTTTTCCCCCCTACATTCTTTCCATCCCATCATCCATCCGTCACCCCTCTCTCCATCCATCTGTCTTCCCTCTCTCACCTGCTGACAGACAGTGCAGAAGTGCTGGAGGATGAAGTCCATGCTGCGTTTCTCCAGCTCCATACAGGAGTGGGCCTCGGCAAAGCAGTGGATCCCCACACAGTTCATCTCATCCATCTGACGCTCCATGAAACGGCAGCAGGCTTCTCGCACAGCCATCACATCCAGCAAGTTTGCTGCCGCTAGCAGGGCCTGTGCAGGACGAGTGGGATTTTAGGCGGATATGGTAACTATAGGCCTAAAGTAACTGCAAACTGGAAAGGTGGGGGGGGGGGAATGCACCTGTACATTGGCCTTGGAGATGACCACCTCCGCTGTGTAGGCATAGCTCACCAGCATGCCAATCATCTGAGGCTCAACCCCATTGATGGCCACCCTCTCCTGCCTGGACTCCATGAGGTCAGTGGAGAACATGGCCTGATGATAAAACAATAGACATTTACAGAGATTAGAATAGTCTTGTTTTAAGAACCCATTCAGTGGGATATGTGTATGTTACTTTGGATAAAAGTATCTGCTAAATTCATAAAATGTTGTAAGTCCATTGAAAACAAGACCAGTATACAAGATCAATAGTGGTTGTTGTGTACCTGAAAGTAGGAGCTGAAAGATGCTAGTACAATGCGATGGCAGGGGAACTCCTGTCCCCCACAACACAGAGTCACGTCACAGAAGGCATTGTTGAGTCGCAGACTGTTCAGGCCTTCAAGGACCTTGTTAGGGTGCCTGGCTTCCACAAACACATAGTCTTCACTGTCCAGAGAGGCCAATGGAAGGCTAGAGTCCTCCAGGACTGGTGAGGGAGGCAGGGTGGCGGTGGCAGGAGGAGAAGAGGGCGAGATGATGTTCACCGCGATGATTTCAGCCATTCTCACTTTAGATAAGACTAGATGTGAGAAACACGTGTTCCGTCATTACGTTGTCTACCTTTGGGCTAAATAAATAAATAAAATACACTTGAATGATTTGTGCGTGACAAACTCACTGTTTGGGATAAGGTATCTTACAGATTCCTATTCATTTCTAACTTGACAGCCTACACTAGAAACATTTTACAGGGCAGAATAAAACAACACTGATAATGTCAAATGCAAAGACCAGTTCAGTGGTTTCGATACCACGGACTTGACTACTCCAAGACTATCGAATAGAACTGTTTGTGCCATAGAAATAAGCATAAGAAAATATGTAAACCAAGTAAATAGCTGAATACCAAAGGAGGTATTATCATCAATCACCGACCGTATTACTGATTAAGTCTTTGGGGAGGGCCGACTAGGGCTGCACTGTCCCGTACTAGTGCAGCCTACTGCACTACTACTTCAGGCAACTGGCTTTCTAGCTATTGATGATAGCCTCTAGTTACTTGTTAGCTAACGTTTCAACATTCAATTTTAACCAGTTGTATATACATAAAATTACAAAAAATATGATGGCATCTTGGTATTCCACTAAATTACCTGTTCAACATTGTTGGAGAAAATGTACAGTCCAAATTCAGCTTCTCCCAAACAAACAAAAAATGTTTGTCAAGAGTCGTGACCAGTCGCCATTCCTTCTTCTGCCTTGTGAGTCTGTAGCAGTTCATGCATACCTGAAAAGCGTTTACCGCCACCTGCTGTTTTGGCAAAAAATGCTTGTTCTTAGATGTTTTACGGCAGTTGGCAACCACGTAGGCTAGTTGCATTACTCCCACTTCCAGGTTTTATTATAACTCTGGGGCTGTGTCTACTACCGCGCACTTGTGCACTTCGAGCACTGACTTTCAGTGCTTAGGGTAGCCTGGCTGCCAGACCAATTTATCCCCGCCCACAAAATAATTTGGTCGGGAAGTTGGGTCTGGGGAGTCTCGGTTGGGGAACAACTATGTCCGAACAGAAGCTGTTCGGACCAATGAAATTGTCAGGGCGGGCTTTATACGATGATGGACAGATGATCAACAGTAACGTAATCAACCACGTCACCAAAGAGCGCTTTGGTTGAATTCGTTTTCAACAAACATGGCTACCGCTGGAGAGCTGGGATGTTATGATTCTGCCATCGAGTCTGTTTTAGAAGACATCGACAGCGCATTAATTTTGAAAGAGCTTTTCAGCTTTGTACCTCTTATGCTTGAATTAATCTAAATCAATATTCATAATATTTTAACATGGTTTTCCAATTTAGTTTTTTTTCCAAATCCTCTCAATCCTCTTAAACTTCTTCAACTTTCAAATCCTTCTTCTTCCTCAATCTTTCAGCTACAGCCACCATTAAACTTTTTTTTTTTTAATTCAGCTTTTTGATATCTATTCAACTTTTTTTTAACCTGTTAACGAGTGAGTTCTAAATATTTCCGACGCTTCCACCAGAGTGAGTTACTTTTGCAAAACGGAAGCTAGCTAGCTTTAGTTAGCTTCCGTTACCTAGCATCCGAGCATAATACTCATAGCTATGCTACTACCTGCTAGTGCTACTTGTTAGCCTCCTAATTGTAAATTTTAAAGCCATAATATAGCGTTTGTCATATACTTTTTGTCTATCGGAAAATAGTCGGTTGGAATGTTCAGAATCACACGTGTGACGGTACTCTGTGGGCAGGGGTGCAGATGGAATTTTTGAACTGGGGGGGACCAAGCTGTCAGCAAATGATTCCAACTCAATTAGTTATTTTGTATAATATATGTGTATGTATATATATGCAATGTTTATTGCAGCTTCAGTAAATACGCCGACTCCAAAAATACTTTAAATAAGCATAATACACTTTTTTTTCTTTTTTTTTTTTCTAGGCCTAGTACTTTTTTGTGGCCAACGTTACACACGCTAATACACGCTAACAACGCTAACATCGCCTAATCAGCTGTGCAGTTATTAACTGCACAGCTGGGGGGGACATGTCCCCCCCAGATTCCTAGTGCCATCTGCGCGCATGTCTGTGGGGCCCGCTTTCGAACGATCACATATGTGTGACGCTACTAATTAACTTAATATCACTGATTATGTTTCATGAGTTTTTCAAACCGTTTCTGAGATTTACATGGGTGTGTATGTGAGAGCCTAGAGTGCTGACTGAAACGCTTAGAGTGGAGGGGAGCTTCGAAATCAGTTTCAAAAAGTATTTCTAGTTTGCCAGCATTTCCACAATTTTCACTCTTGTGTTGGTCTAGACAGTTGTCTGTGGAATCCAACAGACTTGCACATTTGTTCAGAGCCCCACGAAAGCAAGACAAAGTCCAACTCTCGCCCCATAGAGACCAATGCAAATCTGGTGACAAATTCGTCAGAAAAAGCAGAAGGAACAAAATTTTGTATTTCTGACCGCACAGATACCTCGTTTCCACCGACATGGTGCTGGTGCCGGGCCGGTGCCTTATCTGGCACCAGTTCTGCGCGTTTCTACCAAAATGTTGCTGGTGCTGGTGCTGAGAATCCGGCACCGGCACGGCTCCCTTGGTCTGTAGGCCTACAATCTTGACGACATAGCAGCAGGTTCTTTAGTAGAACACACACACCCCACACTGAAGGCACATGTTGACCGTGTTTGCTAGTTGCTAGTTAATATATATTAGAAACATTACAAGACGGGGCTCCAGTGTGTGTTTAAACAAGGCCGAAAGCTCTGTTGTATGTTTTAATTAAGTGCATTGAGGCAATCATAGTGAGCAAGTTGAGGTCATGTGGGCTACCTTTGCAGTTTACATAGACACACAACTGACAGAGGCACTGTTGTGGATACTTTTTTCAAAGTTCTGATCATATTCTATGTCCAAATTCAACTTCTTCAAAGTCCAAAAACAGCACGGAGCAGCAACGAGAGGGTTCCCCGGAAAATCTGATTTCCTTTGTCTGTGCTACACCTTTCATATCCAACAAATTACACCCCTGAACTTTTAAAACAGATCTATTGGCCTACTACAATTGTAAATATCCTATGACTTCTGCTCCAATTGGGCCTTGATGCAATGCCATCTATTATTTTTTGCTGTTTCTGCAACATTTTTGGGGACTAACCAGGGACCAAACCAGTACCTTGCGCCCAGTTCCTCTATTCTGCCCTACTACATGTGTTTTCCAACCCCAGTTGCAATCAACCCTGGGTTATAGCCCTTCACCATTGCATGGTGCCATTCATTCTTCACAGGTCACACCCATCAAGTCAAAGTGAATAGTAACTGGTCCAACTCCATATCCAAGCCCATGGTATCTGTGGAGGAATACAGTCATCACACTTGTCAAATCCTCCCCACACAAATCCAAAGACTTTAACAACTTTTGTGTAGGCCCATACTATAGCACTTTGCAGACATACAACACAGATGAGACTGAGGAGAGTGAATTAGAGATAATGGTAATAGGAGGGTGTTGCACTTTTCTGCTTCTCTTTTCCTCCACTCACTTCTTTACCTTCTCATGTTTTCCAATTGTTTAAACAAGTCTCTATACTCTATTCTCTCTGTATTCTGCACAAAAGATGACTGTGTACTGTATATAAAACATTCCAGCATAAAAATCCACGTATCTCCACATTCAGATCCTGTCACCCTTTCCCCAGTCCGCTACTGTTTTCAACTAACCTATATACTACAACAGCATAATACAATTCCTGAAATTAAGTTATGGCTTTTGATTTTGGAAAGCCACCCCAGGATTTCAGTGGCCCCATCTGGCCACTCCTTTAAAACATTTCTGGGGGTGCCACTGCTTTTGCCTGTTAATGCCTGCACTGCAGTGAAGACAATTATATGATAACAATAATGTTTAATGTAACTGGCCCCTCTGACAGAACTGTTAGAGGGGCCCCAATGTAACTGCCGCCCCCTCCCCCTGCTGTCTGAGGTCGTCAAATGTCAGCACTCATGGAATGCCTCCTGTCCAATTAAAGTAGACCTACTTGGTTGGAACTAACTGTTGTGTACACATTTATATGCAAATTATAAACAAACAACAAGATAAATTGTATGTAGACACAGCCACCCCTCTAATTGCATTCACTCTCATTCCCATAGCTATTGTGGTCTCAAGCTAGTATACTAACTTTAAGCACAGAAGTGTAGGCTGATATACGAATCGTAACAAGCAGAACAGCAATTTTCTTTCAAAGGACATTTTTAAATTGTGTGTAACAGGGTAGGAATGCATTGATGTAGGCTAAAACGTGTTGTACATTGATGGATGTAAGAACAACAATTGTATTGTCACTACAATGGCCTTTTGCAAAATTGAATATATTTAAATGTAATGTTTTGGGGCAAGTTAACTCTAAATTGAATCCAAACTGAATAAAAGTTACATAAGAATATTTTCTTATGTAACTTTTATTCAGTTTGGATTCAGGCCATATGTTTTTTTTATAAATAAAAAGGGAAGATTTGCTCAATGATTGCCTCAATGCACTTCATTAAAGTTCAGGGGTGTAATTTGTTGGATATAAAAGGTGCAACACAGACAAAGGAAATCAGATTTTCCGGGGAACCCTCTCGTTGCTGCTCCGTGCTGTTTTTGGACTTTGAAGAAGTTGAATTTGGACATAGAATATGATCAGAACTTTGAAAAAAGTATCCACAACAGTGCCTCTGTCAGTTGTGTGTCTATGTAAACTGCAAAGGTAGCCCACATGACCTCAACTTGCTCACTATGATTGCCAATGCACTTCATTAAAACGTACAACAGAGCTGAAAGCGGTAATTTAGGTGGGGGAGGGAGGGTTGGGGAGTGTTTCTTGCACGGGTGTGATTTTCTTTTTCAACTGATACCGTCTGGCACTTTTGGCCTTGTTTGAACACACACTGGAGCCCCGTCTTGTAATGTTTCTAATATATATTAAAGAAACTTGGGTTCATCAAAGATGTATTAACTAAGTAGCAACTAGCAAACTCGGTCAACATGTGCCTTCAGTTTGGTGTGTGTGTCTTCTACTAAAGAACCTGCTGCTATGTCGTCAAGATTGTAGGCCTGCAGATCACAGGAAAAATCTTTTTTAAAGCTAGTCGTTGCTACCCTCTGGTGTTTGCAAGTAATAACCCCCCCAATAGTTTCACATCTCTCTCTCTCTTTTTCACTTGTGCCAGTATGCATAATACGGCCGATCAAACAAATGAGTAAATGGCTCGTTATACCGTTTGTGTTATATGGATATTCCGTAATTCCAAAATGAAACAAAACAACGGAAACCAAGCCTTTCCCCATAATCTGGTTCTGACATCCAAAATGGACAAAACGATATTACGAGGCTATTTTTCATTTTTTGCAGATAGCATAAATGATATGGAATAATCAAACAAACTAATGGCTCGTTATACCATTTGTGTTACATGGTTATTCATTTATTCTAAAACAAAACAACGGAATCCAAGCATTTCCCCATAATCCGGTTCTGACATCCGAAATGGACAAATCGATATTACAAGCCTATTTTTCATCTTTTGCAGATATCAGCATAAAGGATATGGAATAATCAAAACATCGATTAATGGCTCGTTATACCATTTGTGTTATATGGTTATTTCATTATTGCAAAAAAAACTAAAAAACAACCAAAAACAAGCCGTAATACTTAAATGTGTGTTTGACTTACTAAGGTGACAAAACGATATTACGGCACTATTTTGCATTTGTCAACACGGGTTGCAAAATAGAAAAACCAATGGCCACAAGGTACACGGACCCTACATTCGGGTAGTGTCTATGGTAACCAGTTGTTCCAGAAGAAGCCAAATCAAGATGTTACCTGAAGCAAGGGCGTAGGTTTGGTCTCAGCTTTGGTAGGGACACTGAACGCCAAAAAAAAAATATATGTAGGTAATTGGTTTAGGTTTTATGGAGCTGTACTAGGCCTACATCATCTGTACTGGACTTCTGAGCAATGAAATAATGATTTATATTTGGGCATCCCAATTTATAGCACCTTTTTACTACCTACAAGTATAAGTGTGAATGATAACATTCATGGGTAACATTGTCTAAACATCCCTTAAAAACAGCAATTTAATGCAATCTTTACCAAAATGGACAAATTCAACTTCTCACCTGAACCCCTGATGCTGATTCATCACCAACCTGCTCTACATCTGTAGCGTCAGAGTGCTGTTTTTCCTGCACAGTAATTCATCAATTTAATACAGACACTAACCATGCTTAGTTGACTGCTGACATTGGTCGAGATTACAGGGATAGCCATATTACTATCCAAGGGATTATATAGGCCTACTTATTACCAGTTAATATCACTTTTAAATTGCTAGCCTGCTGGTACTAGGCTAAACTAGCACGGTCCCATTATGTGGGTAGGTTAGCTTTATCCTTCTGGCTTCAACAAGACCAGCTGCTGCTAACACACTGGTCGAAAGATTGCAGACGCTAGGGATAGATTTAATACAAGCAAAAGTTACATACTCTACTACACTAACAACTTTCAAAACATGTTTCCATTGTAGAATGGGTGGCGAGGTAAGGCTAGCAGGTTTGCACTGTGTGGGTAGTTTTCCTACTAGCTAACTAACAACGACCTTGCTAGCTACTTACTCTCTGGGTGGTGAAAACACTTCTGATACATCTTTTCTTTTTGGGTGACAATTTCCTATCTACAAAGCACAAAAGGGTCAAAAATATCAATTCTGAGACCAAACGAAATACTAATATGAGGCTTTATTATTTCCTGGCGTATTTAGTAGTTTACCGTGTCAGACTACTGACAGCTCTCTTTCTGCAAGTCAAGATTCACGAAGTGTTTCTGACTGCCACTTCAGCCAATTAAATTACATCATCTTGTCTCGCAGGCGCATTGGATAACTTGAAAATGTATTTTTCACTTTTCTGGGCGACGAACAATAATACAAATGAGTTTTGCAAATATATTGTGCAAAATATTTTTTCGGAATTGATCCAAATTACAGCACAAAGGAGTTCGCTAAAATATTGGTGGGGACAATTTTTTCATCTTAAAATATTGGTGGGGACTATACCTAGCGTCCCCCCCTAAATCTACGCCCATGACCTGAAGGCCAAGGTGGTTACTAAGTACGTAACTGATTTGAGTAAGCTTGTGGTGTAAAGCAATGGCCTTTGGTGTATTACGTGTTTTGTACGGTGGCCCATGGGTGCACACCACAGCAACATTAGGGAAGCAAATAAAAGTTGAAAACACAACAACATTAACACACAACACAACGACATTAACAAAAACGAAACATTTATAAAAACGCTACATTTCAAAAAACAATCTACTACTTACAACACAACAGCATTGGTTCACACCACCAACATCAGCCGAGAACACAACAGCATTAGCCGAGAACACAACAGCATTAGCCGAGAACACAACAGCATTAGCCGAGAACACCGCAGCATTAGACGAGAACACCGCAGCATTAGCACAAAACACAACAACATTTGCAGAAACGCTGCATTTCAAGTTCACACCAAATCGTTCTCCAGACCACTAGGGGCAGTGCAAAGTGGAATTAGTTGGGTTCTCACCAGGGTTGCCAGGTCTGTGTGACAAAACCAGCCCAATGGTCAATCAAAACCAGCCCAAAAACCAGCCCAATATCAGAACTCAAAATATACCCCTGCCAAACCATATACACTGCTTTTAAAGTCCAACAGCATTGCTATCATTGCCAAATGTATTGTAATATCTACAAAGTAACACCAAATGTTTAGTATGCCAGCATTAAAAGCAGTTTTCAGGAGGATTTCTCCGGAGACTGAGAGCATTAGGCACGTGTGCACACGCACAGTGCGTGTGTGTATGTGGGCTTGTCCCATGCCATGTCAATGTGTGTACGTGCTGATCTTGAGTCAGTGTGGTAGGATTTGGGTATAAATAAATAATTTCATTTAAAATATGGATTTTTATTTAAAGATATTCATGTAATTTACATGCAAAATAGGTCTACCCGAACCAGCGGACAAAAAATTCAACCCGCGGCAACACTTCAAAAGTAGCCCAATTCCGCGGGAAAACCGCGGACCTGGCAACACTGGGTAAAACACCAAAAACACCCCACTTTGCATGCACTGCCCCTAGTGGTCTGGAGAACGATTTGGTGTGAACTTGAAATGCGGCGTTTCTGCAAATGTTGTTGTGTTTTGTGCTAATGCTGCGGTGTTCTCGGCTAATGCTGCGGTGTTCTCGGCTAATGCTGTTGTGTTCTCGGCTAATGCTGTTGTGTTCTCGGCTAATGCTGTTGTGTTCTCGGCTGATGTTGGTGGTGTGAACCAATGCTGTTGTGTTGTAAGTAGTAGATTGTTTTTTGAAATGTAGCGTTTTTATAAATGTTTCGTTTTTGTTAATGTCGTTGTGTTGTGTGTTAATGTTGTTGTGTTTTCAACTTTTATTTGCTTCCCTAATGTTGCTGTGGTGTGCACCCGTGGGCCACCGTAGTTTTGCTCTAGTGCGATCGAATCCCACTTCATGCGAGCCTGCAAATGTTTTATTTTGTCCCCATTTATTTTGTCGTGAATGGTAATGTAGTGCGTACGTAGCTTATACTTTAATATTCGCCGCAGCAAATATGAGATCCGACTTGAAAATAGCCAGTAATATGTTTGTGAATTTGTGACGAATCTGGTGATAGAGGCAGACTGATAGGTGCACGCACAGCTGAGAAACCAGTTAGTTCGGAAACACCGGCACCGGCTCCACAAAACCAAAGTTTCTGCTAGCTATGCTGCTCTCGTAGATGCTTGTTCTGGTAACTAAGGGAATTTTAAATGTAGCTGATTCACCGAATCAGTCCAATCGCGTTGAAGTAAGAACGATAGGAAACCATGTAGCCTAATTGGTTAGGGCGCAAAGATTTGCGCCCCAGAATCGAACTTTCAATCCGCCAATGAAAAGCTGTCCCTGCCGAAAAGTTAACTAGCTTCCATAGACTTTGCTGTTACCGGCACCCTTCACCTGAAGGAGGGGCTTTTCTCAGTAATGACGAATGGCAATATATTATGTTTGGTCACATTTAAGTGATTGTTGTCAGGGGCTTACGGTCTCCCACACACATTTAACGCGTAAATACGGTACATTTCTTATTTTTATTATTTGGTATATGTTTATTGACATGCCTTTTGACATATTTTCATCTAAAAAAAAGGGGGCCGGCGCACTTGCGCCCACTATTGACCCACCGCCACTGAGTAGCTAGTTAACATGCTTTTTGGTAGTGGATGGGAGGATATAGTAAAAACAAAAAAACGATATCCTCACTATCTTGTTATGTTTGTAACTTGAATTTTGTATCGTATTGTCTTGCTCTTCTTAAATACATAGTTGTTTCAAGTAGTGGTGGTTGTTTTGCCCAGTTTCGAAGTGCGGCTTTCTGTTTATTGCTGCCCCCCCCCCCAGTTTATTGCTGCCCCCCAGACATTCAGCTATTCCCAAATGATTCATATTTTTCAAATATTCAGCCAATTTTGAATTATGACAGTTTCAAATACATTAACATTTTTGCTCCTTTTTGGAAACAGCCCCTTTCAAAAATACCTTTCGGGCACTTTGAAGCTTCAGCTTATAACGTTTTACAAAATGTTCACTATTTTCAGCTTTTTTAGCATGGTCAGCTATCCCCATTCAGGTTTTCAGCATTCTCACTGCTGTTTCGCAGGAACAGCCTTTTCTAGTTGTGAGAATGCTGTTAAGCATCTAGACAACTTGTTCAGATAGTAGTAGAAGAATGTGCAACAAGTTTGAAGTTTCTATGTTCATTTTTGACAAAGATTGAGGTAACACAAAAATATTGGTGTTTTTATTGATTTATTGGCTATGGGTTAATCGATAATCAACTTTATCACCAAACCAAAGCTTGTACAACTTGGTCTGCTAGTATTAGAAGAATGTGCAACAAGTTTGAAGTTTCTATGTTCATTTTTGACAAAGATATTGAGGAAACACTGAAATATTGGTATTTTTATTGATTTATTGGCTATGGGTTAATCAATAATCAACTTTATCACCAAACCAAAGGGTGGACAACTTGTTCAGACAGTATTAGAAGAATGTGAAACAGGTCTCAAGTTTCTGTGGTCATTCTTGACAAAGATATTGATGAAATACTGGGAAAATTTGTGTTTTTATTGATTTATTGGCTATGGCCCTGGTTAATCAATACTCGTCTTTATCACCAAACCAAAGCTTGGACAACTTGGTCTGCTAGGAGTAGAAGAATGTGAAACAGGTCTGAAGTTTCTATGTTCATTTTTGACATATATATTGAGGAAACACTGAAATATTGGTATTTTTATTGATTTATTGGCTATGGGTTAATCAATAATCAACTTCATCACCAAACCAAAGCCTGGACAACTTGTTCAGATAGTATTAGAAGAATCTGAAACAAGTTTGAAGTTTCTGTGGTCATTTTTGACAAAGATATTGATGAAATACTGGAAAAATTTGTGTTTTTATTGATTTATTGGCTATGGGTTAATCAATAATCAACATTATCACCAAACCAAAGGTTGGACAACTTGTTCAGATAGTATTAGAAGAATGTGAAACAGGTCTCAAGTTTATGTGGTCATTCTTGACAAAGATATTGAAGAAACATTCGGACTGTCTACTCTTTTACCCCGGTCCCTAAATATGACGCGGAGCCTGAACGGAGGTACAAATATGAATGTCTGTTGAATCTCGAATATGAAACTGATTTCACCTCGGTATTATGACTTACGTATCTCATAATTTTGACTTAGTATCTCATAATTATCTTCTTTTTTTTTTTTTTACTGGCGGAAATGGGCTTCCATAGACAGTTTTCAGTACGGAAGTTGACCAGGCCTCTAGGGGGAGCGCTAAGTGGAACAGCTTGATTTTCAGTCCCACGGAGCGAAAGAGAGAGAGCATATGAGAAGTTTGGACCAACATCGAAGTAAAGAGGCGACATAAAAAGGTTAGTATTCATTTTCACGTGGCCCTCCTCTTTTACAGTTTTTCAAAAGAGCAACTTCGATTTTGGTCCCATTTCCAAAACAAACTTCTCATAGTTCTCTCTCTCGCTCCGTGGGGCCGAAAATCAAGCTGTTCCATTTAGCGCTCCCCCTAGAGGCCTGTTCAACTTCCGTTGTGAAAACGCTGCATCCAGTTTTTGGTTTGCGTGCTTTCGTTTTTGCAACGCGTTTATGTATTTGCAGCGTTTTTGGTTTGCGTGCTTTCGTTTTAGCAATGCGTTTATGTATTTGCAGCGCGTTTATGTACTTAGTTGTGTTGTGTGTATTTACAGCATGTTTGCTGAATGCTGCGCATGTGTTGTCAAATTCATGAAGATTTTTTCTTAATTTGCTTGTGTTTTGTCTATTTGCATGTGTTTTCTTAATTTGCAGCGCGTTTGCACATGTCGGCCACCGTAGATGGGTCCATTTAATATGAAACAAGCTGAACCCCCTTTGAGACAAGCTATATTCTAACAACGTTGTCCCCGGCAGTATTTTTCAGATGGAATCGCGATTCAAACGGTACCATCTGCTAACTGAAAATATGCCCCCAAACGCGACTTTTTGGTCTCAGTCTAGAGCCCTGCGTGGAGAAGCTGAATTGTGCTACGAGCAAGCTAGCCTAGCTGCTGTTGCTAGCCAAACTACACTGAGGGGATTGTTTGAATGCGCCAGAAATTAAAAATGTTTCTTTTGACATAGGCTAAAGTTTAGGCTGTGGCATTGAAGACAGCGACGCACCACACAAGCTTGAGTTTAAATACATTAGGTGCGTTCGACATGGACTGCAGCTGCATGACACGACCGGCGAGAGTAGCTGCTTGCAGTCGGGGAGGAGTTAAAAACGGCTATGTGAAGTCGGACATTCCAGCTTCTCGTGGTTTGCTGCGTTGACGTCAGTCATGGCCGATCAAGCGCTGTTTGCTTACTTTACTTTATTTATAATTAAACTTAGTGTTTCCGTTAGTGAAGAGGCGGACTAAAACCCTTTCTTTAACACATTTTTTATTCAATTAAACAGTCTTGTCCGGATTTGAGCATTGGCGAAACTGAAGGCAGAGAATGTCTAATATAGAGAGAACCATAGATAATAAAGACTAGGGCTGTGTCTACTACCGCGCACTTGTGCACTTCGAGCACTGACTTTCAGTGCTTAGGGCGCTTACACTGACAGAACCAGCAGAATTCAGTGCACTGAAAGTACCCGGATGATTTATTGACTAAGTAAAGTGCGCGGTAGTAGACACAGCCTGTGTCTACTACCGCGCACTTTACTTAGTACACTGCAATACAGTGCACTGCAATACAGTGCACTTACATCTGTAGTGCACTCCGTCGCTGAGCAGTGCTGTCTCAAATGGAACACTTAAGTTAACCACTTGGCGGCAAGTGACGGACGCAAATCTGATTGTGACACCCGCGAATCTAAGGCAAATCTGCTCGCGAGTCATTTCGTCCGCCATTATTTTAGAAATGAAATGAAAACCTGCCGAAAGGGCTCCTCCTCTTCCGCTACGTAGCCAATATGGCGCCCGTTTAGGGCGAGTAGTGTCCATCGTTGTACACTGCATTTTTTGATCGTTTGCAGTGCGTCATCCGGGTACTTTCAGTACACTGAATTCTGCTGGTTCTGTCAGTGTAAGCGCCCTAAGCACTGAAAGTCAGTGCTCGAAGTGCACAAGTGCGCGGTAGTAGACACAGCCTAGATGTCTTACGGCGGAGTCTAGAACGTCCGCACACCGCACATGGCGGCCATCTTGCTACAGTCAACTCGCTCACCCATAACATTGTGTTGATGCTACATGTACTTTTTAAATTACCATAACTTGCTCAATTTCAACCGATTTTTAAACGGTTTGGTTTGTTATCAACGGCAGAGATGTCGTTATGCCACTGCATACTTCTATTCTATCATAACGACATCTCTGACGTTGATAACAAACCAAACCGTTTAAAAATCGGTTGAAAATTTAGCAAGTTATGGTCATTTAAAAAGTACATGTAGCATCAACACAATGTTATGGGTGAGCGAGTTGACTGTAGCAAGATGGCCGCCATGTGCGGACGACGTTCGACTCCGTTGTCCGGCAACGCGGACGAGACATCTACCCTTTATATATATCTACGGAGAGAACTGCCACTCTCGGGAAACTTCCGGGTTCTGAACTGGTTGCAGTTTACATTTACATTTATGCATTTAGCAGACGCTTTTATCCAAAGCGACTTCCAAGAGAGAGCTTTACAAAAGAGCATAGGTCACTGATCATAACAACGAGATAGCCCCAAACATTGCGAGCAGCCAAAACATGAAGCATACATTGTGAAAAAACAAATAAGTGCCAAAGGGAAGAACCATAAGAGCATGCAGTTAAACAACATGAAACTCAAAAAGTGCAAGAGTGTACCTGTAGAAAAGAAGACAAAACAACAATCAACAGTAAAATATTTCACAGCGAGTACAAGAATTTAAAACCGTCACAACTAACCAACAGGAGCAACAAGTCTCTCAATACGAGTCATTGTGATCCTGGAGGAAACTAACATCAGGTCCAGCCAAGCATTCCTAAGTGCCGTTGTACTCCCGGAACAAGTGCGTCTTGAGCCTTTTCTTGAAGGTGGGGAGACAGTCAGTGTGCCTGATGGAGGTGGGGAGTTGATTCCACCATTGGGGGGCCAGACAGGAGAAGAGCTTGTGTGACCGGGCGCTCTTGAGCGGTGGGACCACCAGACGGTTGTCAGAAGAAGACCGTAGGTGGCGGGGGGGGGGGGGGGGGGGGGGGTGTAAGGCTGGAGGAGAGACTTGATGTAGTTGGGTGCAGTCCCGTTCACCGCTCGGAAGGTCAGTACCAGAGTCTTGAATCTGATACGGGCCGTGATGGGAAGCCAGTGGAGGGAGATGAGGAGCGGGGTGACATGGGAGCGTCTGGGTAGGATGAAGACCAGGCGCGCATGCTGGGAGACTGTCGAGAAGCGAGTTGCAGTAGTCCAACTTGGAGAGGACAAGTGCTTGGACTAGCACCTGGGTGGAATGCTCAGACAGGTATCTCCTGATCGGATGTTATCCCTTGTGTTATCTTCGGGTCATTCTGACCCATCAGTCATTGTGACCCACCGTCGTATTGCGACAACTTTACCGCATACAAAAACAAAGTGAAGCATTTTCTTTTAACCGTTGGGCTGTCGCAGACCCCTCACATTGCGAAGGTTAAAAGAAAATTATTTTTATTTGTTTTTGTATTGGGTAAAATTGGGTAAACACAACGATGGTTCGTTATGAACCTTTGGGTCATGTGACCCGAAGGCAGCACATGGGTTAAAGAGGGTGAATCTACACGACCGGGAGACTGCAGCAATGTGGGCCGTGAGGGAGAGCTTGTCATCCATGGTAACCCCGAGGTTCCTGGCAGAGGATGAAGGGGTCACTGTCGCCGATCCCAGGGTGATTGAGAGATCGTGGGAGATGGAGGGTTTGGCCGGGATGATGAGGAGTTCTGTTTTGGCGAGGTTCAGCTGGAGGTGGTGCTCGGTCATCCAGGCGGAGATACATATTGTTAATCTGGAAAAAAGTTCATTTAAATTATGTTCTTGCTGTGGACTTACAAGTTTTGTTAAGATACACCAGCAGGGTCTATTGAAAAGTAATCTTGAGCCGTTGGGCAGCATTACACTCTAACACTACATGAGAACATGAATTGGATCACTGTCAAGAGTTATGCCATAAGGATATTAATTTGCACTGGCAACATTTTGGAAAAATTATTTGTTCAAAGAGTAATACATACAATAAGGTAATAGATATTGATCACACCTAGCATGAACTCATAAAGAATGGGATTGGTCCTTGGTGATTATGTCCCACGATTGATAAAAACAAAACAAAAAAAGGGGCCAGTTGTATGGCACGTAAGAGTTGTTACAGAAACAAAATAGTTCAAAAGCAAACCTGTTCATAAATGGTAGAGAGAAAGTTTGTGTGCCGTTTGATTATATGATGCTGAACACAGCTCCATTCATGAGAGCCACCACAAAGCAGTAATCAAACTCATCATCATCAGCCATGTGTTTTGCATTGACAAAGATCTGAAGTTCATTTGAACAGGTGCAAGCAATAGGATAGTTTCATCATGCACAAATGATATTTTAGGATTTGGCTGAAATCCAACTGCTGGAACTTTACTGCTCCCTGTTGCAAATGTCAGTATGTGACTAGTCCAAATTCTGCACGAATACCCACTCTTCTTCTGTCAGTGTCCTAGCCTCAAGTATTTCATGAAGCTCTTCATCTTAAAAAAAGATTTGAGAATTGGATTACTACAACTATAAATATCTTCAAACGTATTCATACATGCTCTCTGCAAAAATACATTTACAGTATAATCATTTAGCAGCCACTCTTATCCAGAGTGACTTACATTAAGTATAGACTAACATCAAGTATATTACGTACGAGAACAATCCTCCTGGGGAAACTTAGGTTAAAGTGCCTTGCCTGAGAATACAACGACATTTTGCCAGCCGGAATCAAACCAGGAACTAACCACTGAGCTATTTGACGCCCTGAAATATATTCAATACACAAATGCTTGTGCCTACTTACTCTGCACACCCTGGAGAAATTCTCTGAATTTCACCACCATCAACTCCTCTCTTGGCCTTCTGTTACTACCTAAAACAGAGTAGCTTGGTTTTAAAAGGCTAGCTACAACTTCTGCAGTGACATCGTTTTTTTCTGCAGGCATGTCAAGAATAATCTGCATGCTAGGATTTTCCCTTAAAACTGGCAGTACCTTTAGGAGAAAAAAACAGTATTAGTATCACTTTGGCAAGCAACCATAAGTGGCTCTAATGGCATAAACATCAAACTTGCAGTATACCAGTTGTAAAATACTGTAACTTTTGTTAACTTACTTCGTAGTAGGACAGGCCAAGTAGGACAGGCAAGAGGACATGGTACAATGTTGCTTTGTTAACAAAGGCATGTTTTGTGTCCATGTTGACTGGATTTGGAAGACCCTCAACATCAAACCTCCATGAGCCACAGCAGTTCACAGCTTCCTCCAATGTATCGTTTGTGCTAGCTTGATTGACCTGAAGATTAAACCAATTTAACTTTTTCATGTGACAACAAACCCAGGACACAATACATTACCCACATTAACAGACAACTCCAACAAACAGACATGACTGAAATCTGTATACCATCTAAATTGCACTATAAAGCATGGTTAGTCTCATACTACTAATACCTTTTTCAGAGAATCCCTTAATTCAGTGTTAGCTATGTCATCAGGTGTGACATGTACAGGGAGTCAGGTGGCTGAGCGGTGAGGGAGTGGGCTAGTAATCTGAAGGTCGCCAGTTCGATTCCCCGGCCGTGCCAAATGACGTTGTGTCCTTGGGCAAGGCACTTCACCCTACTTGCCTTGGGGGGAATGTCCCTGTACTGACTGTAAGTCGCTCTGGATAAGAGTGTCTGCTAAATGACTAAATGTAAATGTACTTGAAGGATATCTCCTGTCACAATATAGTCCACGACATGGGGTGCAAGGAAAGCCGGTGGTTCATCACCTTGGACTATTAGAGTAGATATCATCTTTCCAATGGTTCTGTACACCATTTTGCACATGAGATATGTTCAGTCTAGGAACAAACCCATTTGGGGACTCTGAGAAACAGAAAACAAATATAACTGCATGGTTTATTCTATACCATTCTTAGATGCCAAAGTAAAAACAGCCTAAAGACTGTTTAAAGCTCCCATGCAGACCATTTTTAACTGCAATTTAGTATTTTTGATAACAAATCAATTTTGAACAAGTAAAATTAACAGAAAACAAAATTCTCTAACAAATATTTACCTATCGCATTAAAGAAACCAGTTAACCCAACCAGGAATTCTCACTTGCATGAGTTTATGACCCACATGCCTTGCTAAATGGAAATGTATGAAACGAAATGAATGACAAAATATTTCCTTTGACTGCTTTAACAAATCAAATAAATGCAAAAAATAACCACTGACTTATCTGGCTGATGAGTCTACATCTTAGTAGAACGCTCTCTCCCCCCCTTCTGCCAACTAGATACTGAGTGATGTTTTTATTCATGAGTTGCTACATTGCATGCAAGCTAGGGGTGGGCGATATGGCCAAAATCTTCTATCACGGTATGAGTCATTTTATATCACGGTTACGGTATATATCACAGTATATTAATTGTTCTGTAAATTCAATTAAGAAATGGTACAAAATAACCATACCATACTTCATCATCACACTCGATTATTTATTACAAGCAAAAGCAACTGCCTCACATGAGACAACACTTTAGTTAAAAACAAAAGACTCCAAAAAGTTACGAGTACGAGCGTTCCAATTGGCTGATGCGCAGTCATGCCATCCGCGCGGTGACCTACTCACAGCTCAATACGGATCCGTAATGCCCTCCGACGAAAATGTCAAAATGAGCGAAAGCGATCAGTCTGAGTTTTACTATCCATATCTAACTTCGGTTTCGGCGTATCAACCTCGTTAAAGCTCGGTCGATATGTTAAAGCCTCAGTTTGATATTTCCCGGCATGACCTCACTCTCAGTAAGTAGTTAGCCTTCACTAGTCATCCTAGATAAAGAATGCTAGCAACGCCACCAGTGTAATTTTACAACAATAATTTTACAGCACGAGACATAAAACTTGAACAACAAATCGAATTGGTTACCTGCAGAATGGGTAATCAAATATATAATTAATTAGCCTCGGCATGAATGTGGTCCGCTTAGACAAAATACACTCCGTTCCGTCAGACCAACGCAAATGTGCTTCAAGGTAAAATAGCAAATAAAATAAAAGTTAAACTACAATTCTAAATATCGCAAGAATGCAATTTATATGATATGATGGCTTATACAATACAACAACCAGACATTTAATTGACACGTGTAATACAAAAATATAGTATAAAAGTATACCGCGGTTGAAACGGTATAGCCAAATCTCTCCCGGTAGACACATTTCTACCGTCGCACGGTATATACCGTCATACCGCCCAGCCCTACTTTCTGCTGATTGGATTGGGCGCTGCCCTGGTATATCGGAAAATTGATGAAACGGCTACAGCTGTCAAAAGCCCCCCTAAGGCTGCCCGACACGATTGATGCGATGGGCAGAGCTGTTGGCGCTCAGACTGTGACTTTACAACGCAATATGGATAACATCATGGAGAAGTTAGCGGCTCTGCAAAGGAAAGTGAACCCACTTGGAGACCATAATGATGAGTAGACCTGGAAATTGAATGCGGATACTCGACCAAACAACAACCCCAATCTTATCTGCTTTCGGCCCCGTAACCAGCACAGGCCTTGGCCAAGGCCGTTGCTGGAACA
This sequence comes from Thaleichthys pacificus, assembly GCA_023658055.1. Lineage (NCBI taxonomy): Eukaryota > Metazoa > Chordata > Actinopteri > Osmeriformes > Osmeridae > Thaleichthys > Thaleichthys pacificus. The sequence goes on from CM042862.1 coordinate 14,157,018, forward strand.
ACAACTCTCCTGGAGAGCGCTGCAGTGAGACTCTTGTAGTCTCTTCCCCCCTCCCACAGACATCTGTGGATTGCGGTCTCTGTCTGGGTCATGACCAAGGATGTCTCCATGGCAATACAATCTGCGAACTGAGAATCTGACTGATTGTGGCCTAGGCGAAGGCGTCAACCCAGGCCTACTCATACACTAACTTTCACCTACTACAGATATGCCATCACCCCCCCCCCCACCCCCATCCAACGCCTTCGCCTGCTTCGTTCCCCCAGTGTGGCAGGCGGGTCTGTGACCAGCGCCTACTACGGCCGCAGGTCCAGATGCTGCTTGTTTGCGCTGGCTTCAACCCCCCCCCCCACCCCCTTTGCATGTCATGAGTTCTGTAATGTTGTATTCTCTCAGATAGAGAGAGGTCAGAGGTCAGAGTCGTTGTTGTGTGCTGTCTGAATTGTTGTGTTTGGTAATTTCTATCGATTATACTCAATGCCACCCAAGAAAAAACAACAGAATGAAGAAGGGATGGAAGAGATCAAACAGTCTCTTAACTTCATGTCTGGCGAAATTAGCAAGGTGGCTACTCAGCAGTCCAAACTGCTGGGACTAATGGAGGAAGTAAGAGAGTTGAAACTAGCGATCAAGGAGAAGGACAAACGAATCGGTGATCTAGAGCGGCGCGTCGATGATTTGGAACAATATTCTCGGATGGATGACTTAATCATAAGTGGGCTTACAACAAGACATCAAACTTTTGCCGGTGTGGTAGACGGAGAGAAAGGAGAGGATGCCAACACGAGCGAACAATACTCGCTGGAAAGAGAGGTTGTCCAGTTTTTTCAAAGCAAAAATATGGAAATACAAACCAACGCGATCTCAACCTGTCATAAGCTTCCCACAAAGGATAAGAAAACCAAGCCGGTAATTGTCATACGCTTCGCCAATAGAAAAGCCAAAACAGAATTATTGAGGCAAGGAAGGAAGCTGCGTGGGTCAGATGTGTACTTGAACGAACACCTAACGAAAAGAAACGCCGATATAGCAAGGCAGGCACGGATCCTAAGAAAACAACAAAATACAAGCCACCTGGACAAGGGATTGTAAGGTATGGATTAAGTTGAATGGATCACCCGAGGAAGCAAGGAACATCATGGTAAGAGAACTCGGTGAACTGGACAAATATAAATAAACACTGCTGGATGCTGATGAATGGGACATACAGTCGAGGACACGTACACCTGAACTAAATAATACAAACCTTTGAACTTTCTATGGACCAAGAAAGCCTAGAACTAAGAACTTTTAACTACACTGAGCATAAATTACAAGACATGGACAACGAAATTGATCCTGAAAATAACTTTTTCCAAAATATACAAATAAATTGTCAATATTATACAGATGAACAATTCAATGTCAAGGTAAAAATGGATAGAGCAGTATCTATAATACACTTTAACAGTAGAAGCTTAAACTCAAACTTCTAAAAAATCAAACAGTGTTTACAACAAATTGAACAAAAAATTACAGTTATAGCAATCTCTGAGACTTGGCTCAATGATGCTCAAGCTGAGATGTACGAAATAGAAGGATATGAGATGTTCTTTGTGAACAGAAGGGGACAAGAAGGGAGGGGGAGTTGCTCTGTACATTGACACTAACTACAGGAGTAGAGTTGTGGAAAATATGTCGCTTGTTAAAGATAAAGTTATGGAGTGTGTTACTGTAGAAATCGAGATAGAGAGAGCAAAAAATATAATTATAAGCTGTGTGTATAGAACTCCGGGTTCTTGTATTGAAACGTTTACAGAAGCATTAGTGGGGTTGTATGACAGTGTAAACAATAAGAAAATGGCCTTTGTTTGTGGAGATTTTAATATAGATCTATTGAACCCACTTTACCATAATACAATAACAGAATTTATTAATGCAATGTATAGTATGAGCTTATACCCCACCATCATACGTCCAAGTAGAATCACTACACATAGTGCAACTTTAATAGACAATATATTTACCAATGTTATTGATAAAAAAATAACAAGTGGACTTCTAATTAATGATGTAAGTGACCATCTGCCGGTTTTTGCAACCATACCATTCTGTAAGCAGACCAACAAAGACATACAAGGTCAATTAATAAGACATAAAACCAAGGGTGCAATTAACTATTTCAAAGAAGATCTTATAAAACAAGACTGGAAGGAAGTTTATGTTGAAAATGTAGATGAAGCGTATGATAAATTTATATCCATATTAACAACTTCTTATGACAAAAACTGTCCTTTAGAAAGAAAATGGGGAAACAGAAATTTGCTGAAAAACCGTGGTTAACAAAGGGAATCCAAAAATCATGCAAACGGAAAAATGCATTATATAAGCTCTTTATTAAAAAAAGAACTAAAGTAGCAGAGCAAGCATATAAGTTATATAAAAACAAACTGACTAATATTATTAGAAATAGTTAGAGAGAGTATTATAGTAAAACATTGGATTATAATAGAAATAATATAGCAAAAACATGGAAAATATTAAATAAAATAGTAAGAAATAACGTTGGAAGGACAGGATGCACAACACATTTTATGACAGAGAATAGTATAATTATAAGGGATAAGCTGCAAATTGCCAATGAATTTAATGATTATTTTGTCAATGTTGGTCCCAGTCTGGCTGGGGAGATTGTAGGAATTGATAGGAAAAGTAGACCGGAAAGGGAAACGGGTAGTGTAAATAAGCACTCGATGTTCATAAGAGGAACAGATGGAAAATAAATAATTTATATTGTTAAATCATTTAAAAATAAGAAATCAACTGACTGGAATGGTTTGGATATGTCTGTGGTAAAACTAATTATCGAGTGTATTGAGAAACCCCTGGTACATATATGCAACTTGTCTCTTCAAAAAGGTTTATTTCCTAATAAAATGAAAATCGCTAAAGTCATACCTGTATATAAAACTGGAGATAGACATACCTTTTCAAATTATAGGCCTGTTTCTTTGCTTTCGCAGTTTTCAATATTGGAAAAACTATTTTATACAAGATTAAATGATTTTGTTATAAAATACAACATATTAAGTGAAAAACAATATGGGTTTAGAAGTAACAGAACAACCTCACATGCATTAATAGAATTTGTAGAAAAAATATCTAACGCAATAGAAAATAAACAATATACTGTTGGGGTATTTTTAGATCTTAAAAAAGCATTTGACACCGTTGATCATGACATCTTACTAGAAAAATTGAAACATTATGGCATAAGAGGGGTAGCTTACTCTTGGATAAGTAATTACTTAGAGAAAAGGCAACAATATGTCCAAATAGATAATAGCAAGTCACAATTGGTGCAGGTAACATGTGGGGTTCCCCAAGGTTCTGTGCTGGGCCCATTGCTTTTTCTGTTGTATATTAATTATATATGTAAGGTTTCCAAAACATTAAAATTAATATTATTTGCCGATGATACAAACATATTTTGTTCTGGTGACAATCTGAAACAACTTTTGGATACAATGGAAAAAGAGATGGTAATACTAAAAAATTGGTTAGATTCGAATAAACTAACATTAAATATAAGTAAAACTAAATTCATTGTATTTGATAATCGTGCATCGAATACAATAGGTAAATTCATGATTAATGAAGTTGAAGTAGAGAGGGTGTCAGCTATTACATTTCTTGGAGTAATTATAGATAATAACTTAAATTGGAAGCCCCATATATCTTATACTAAAAACAAGATTTCCAAATCAATTGCAATATTATACAAGGTTAAAGATTTCTTAAATTAAAAGTCATTATACACTTTGTATTGTTCCCTTGTGCTACCATACATTACTTATTGTGTGGAAGTATGGGGAAACACATATAAAACAAACACCAATCCAATTTTTATGATAAAAAAAAGCCATAAGAATAGTAAAGAAAGCCACCTATAGGGAGCCAACAAACTCCCTTTTTATTGAATTAAAGGCTCTAAAATTTAAAGAATTAGTAGAACTAAAAACATTACAAATCATGTACAAAGCAAAGAAACATCAGCTGCCAGAAAGTATCCAAGGGTTGTTCACAGAAAGAGAATGCCAACATGACTTAAGGGGATCCTGTATATTCAAAAAGAACAAAGTGAGGACCAATGCTAAATACCATTGTATTTCCGTTAAAGGTGTACATTTATGGAACAGCAGTCATGTGGAACTAAAAATATGTGGGACCTTTAGTAAGTTAAAGAAAGTATTTAAAAATAATGCAATTAAATTATATGAAACAATTTAAAGAGTGATAGATGAACAAGCTTCTTTTGTTGTATTTGGACTGTGCAACTCTATTGTATAAGAATATTAATATTTTTTTTTGTTTTTTTTGTATGCAGTCCAGATCTGATTGTCAACATAATGATGTAAGACAATAATTATTTGTATTTATTTTTAAGATATGAGATGTATTCATAAAGGGTAGGCATTATAAGCATGAGCTTCAGCCTACACCTGTTTCAGACGGATGTAAATATGCTTTTGTTTGTTAGCTCAACTGTAGGAAAGTTCTTTGTCTGAAATAAACCTAAACTCAACTAAAAAAAACAAAAACAATGTATGTGCCTATGTGCTGAGGTGTTTTTTCCTGTTCCCACACTGTACTCCTCTAGGAGCATAGTCTGGAGGTTGACTTTTCTCTCCTCTCCTCTCATGTTTCTGCTGAAATATTTTTCAAGAGGGCGCCGATAATGGCTGCCTCGGTCGGTACCTTCCGGCCAAAGTAAATTCCTTGTCTGTGCAAACTTTCATTCTGATTCTGATTCAAAGTGGGAACACCCAAAAAGAGATGCAGTTTTAAAGATGCTCTGACACAACAGTCTAGCCATCACAATTTGGCCCTTGTCAAATTCTCTCAAATCCTTACGCCCTAAGCCCATTTTTCCTGCATCTAACACATTTACATTTAGTCATTTAGCAGACACTCTTATCCAGAGCGACTTACAGTAAGTAACACATCCACTTTGAGGCCACTTGCTACCTAATATATCCCACCCACTGACAGGTTCCATGATAAATGAATGATTGTGTTATTCAGTTCACCTGTTGGTGGTCATAATGTTATGGCTGATCGGTATATATCACTCGATTTGTATCTTACAAAAATCTGCCAAGTCAATAGGGACCCCAAGTGCTTCCAGTCTTCCTGTCTGCCCTTCACTTCCACACTCTGGCTGAGCTGTGGACACTGCCTGTCGGACTGTGCCTGCTCATGTCTTTCCTGGGTTTCCCTCAAGGATGTAGACAATGCCTCTCCCTCACTCACTGTATAAAAACACTAACACACTTTCTATACTGTAAAATAATTGCTGAACTCACCAAGTGGCACAGAACTCTGTCCCCCTAGAGTTCCAGAGACCAACATTTTAAAGGTTCAGTACTGTCCTGTGCTCAAATCTTCATCAGTTACTTGTTTGATTCTAAAGTACACATTCTATAACGTTCATTGTTAGGGTGCATATATCCATAGGTATATAGGCTAGATGTCTTACGGCGGAATCTAGAACGTCCGCACATGGCGGCCATCTTGCGACTGTCAGCTCGCTCACCCATAACATTGTGTTGGTGGTACATGTACTTTTTAAATAACCATAACTTGCAAAATTTTCAACCAATTTTTAAACGGTTTGGTTTGTTATCAATGTCAGAGATGTAGGTATACCACTGCATACTTCTATTCTATTTTTTAGAACATAACATAATTATTCATAAGTATGCAGTGGCATGACTACATCTCTGATGTTGACAACGAACCAAACCGTTAAATTGGTTGAAAATGTAGCAAGTTATGGTTATTTAAAAAGTACATGCAGGGCTCCAGACTAACTTTTTTTACTAGGAGCACCGTAGCCCCTGACTGAGAATTTTAGGAGCGCAAGCAGAACATTTAGGGGCCTTAAAAATCGAACTGCAATGCAATTACTAATGTAACTAGAAATTGTAAAATTTCTGGGGAAATTGTGGGGTGTGCTTGCGACATTTTTACAACTGATATACAGCGACCACACAAGCTTGAAGTTTAAATACATTATCTAATGTGACATTACGTACTGTACATGCAAGTATTGGCTAAATGCCTTAAATGTATGATGCACTTATCAATCAGTCCTCCTACCAGTGGCGATTTTATACCCTTTTTAGGGGTGCTCAAGCACCCCTAAATTTAATCTCAGCACCCATAAAAATAATAATAATAAAATGAAAATGATTATTGTTTATCATTTGATGCTGGTAGTTCATGAAGAAAGGGACATCCTTACTGTTTTCATTCATTAAATATTTTGTATAATAATACATAAATGAATTAACTGTTATCCAGTGAAATTAGGGATTTATTAGCAAGGGGGTTTATCACTTTTGCAAGGCACTGTATTCATGTAACATTCTCATTGGGGGCTGAGCACCCCTAAAGGTCTGATCCTAGAATTGCCCCTGTCCTACACCACACTTGCTGAGCAACAGCGCAAACACAGGCAGGGATACATTAGCTAACAACGCAAGTGCTAAATAAGTATTTAGCTGCTCGGCTCCATGACGCCGGGTAAGAAGGGCTCGTGAGACAGCTCACCAAAAGAACGAAGGGGAACCCACTTGTCTGGCAGATGAAGACATGTTCGTAGGAACCTAGCGAAAAATTGCCTAAACTTTCCAAGACTTTTATCTAGGTTTGTAGGTACCTAGCGAAAAGTTGCCTCAACTTTCCTAGACTTTTAGCTACGGTACTAATGCTGAGGGCTCGCTGATATCGCTCTTTTAGGCCGTAAGGTGAACCCTGTTATCGTTTCAACCTGCTCCACAGTCTGGCATCTACACAATCTTTAGCTCATAAAAAAGAACGAGTCATGCTAAGCTACCAAAAAAAAGTTTGTAGCTGAAATTCCAGTCGATTGTCGATGCGTCTATGTTTTATGCAGAACTAGTTTCTTCAGAGCGTAATAGGATTTTGGTGGCACGGTTCGACACGTGATCGTTCTACACCAATAAGGTAGCTGCTTTTTGTCTACATGGATGGATATGTTTGGCAAATAGAGGATGGGACCTTGCACGTTACAGTGTTTCCTTTATATTTATTTTGCCTTGGCGGCCCGCTACGACTAAATGTCTGCCGCCATGGTATCAGAAATAGGGCTGTACAAAATTTTAGGACGTCTATGTGATTGTTAAAGTGCATGTCGGAGAATAGCACGGATACGCGCTTCACACCGCAGTTGAGATTGTGCGTCTTTGAGAAGTCGTATAGCTACCTTGTCAGTTAATTTAAGCCTGTTATTGTATTAGTCTATAGTTTTTGCTAATTTAAATTAAATTAACTGGTGATCTTCGTTGTTTGTATTATTCCCCTGCTAGCTAAATTGCACGTCTGTTGATTCGATAGCGATTGCTGCTTACGTTTGTATTTTCGGTGGATTACTCTGCAGAAGTAGTTTTAATTAATAAATAGTGGGTTTATTGTTATTTGCTACAGAATGCTTAGCCTATCAAGCTCAAATGAAGCAGACAGTGTACATGCTTTCGAGTACCTTAATCGATAGGCTAGCTACTCAGGGCTCTACAGTGCGAGTATTTCACTCACATTTGCGCCTAGAAATAGTTATGTGCGAACTTGAAAAATAATTTACGTGCACAGTGCGCAAGTGACAGGCTTTTGTCAATACAAGGAATAACAGCGCGATGAAGTGAAGCATACCATTGATTTCACATGGGAAGCAAGTCATGGAGTCGCGACTGCACGATGTGAACATAGCATAATGACGCGCGAGCAACGATTCGCAACCAATGGACTAGAGCCATATAAAAAGAGAGTTACCACACTATTTGATCTCGCCGACACGTGATCACTTGGTTCAAGTAGCTCGCAAAAAAAACACTGCTGGCAACCTGTTTGAATGGTTTTCAACGGGACAGACAGTAGCAGCATCTCGATTTACTGACATTTTCGGTATATTAACACATATCAATTGGTTACTGGTGTGTTGTATTATGTATATGTCTGATACTTTATTAACATTTATGTATTACATTAACAGGGCTCTCAAGTGTCACGCATTGAGCGTGACAGTCACTCATTTCGGTCTTTTGTCACGCACTCCCGCCACACATTGTATTTCTCACGCTGAAAAACTATTTATAATATATTTAATATGCCGCAGCGCCCAACGGAAATTTCTCTGGCCGCGCCGCTCTCACTATGGAACTGGCAGGAATCAAGCGCGTCTCCACTGGAGTTCTTTGTCGAGCCTGCCATTTATCACCCAATTAAAAAAAAGAAAATAGCACTATTGTATCTGGGTAAGATTTAACGCAACAACCAATGGACAAAAAGCATATCCTGGATTTGTTCACGTGATTCTGCGTGATTTCTCCAAAAGTTTTGTTCACCCACAGAGCAAACCACTGGAGCTCGAGCATCACTTTGAGCACAGAGTAAGTCATGATCTCCTGTTTTAATGTTACAACTAATTCACAACTTGTTTGACACAAACAATGACAACTTAGAAAATGTTAGAAAATGTTTCTTAATAATTAGCATCAGTTTTTCATGAGTGTCTGTAACTTAACCAACAGTTTTACAGCCTGTTCACTGACAACACCTGCTCTGAACAAGTGGTCTAGGCAGTGGCGATTTTAGACCCTTTTTAGGGGTGCTCAAGCACCCCTAAAAAGGGGGGGGATGTCACTCTTGCCTGTCTTCAAAACTTGAGAGCCCTGCATTAACTTATAACACTAGGCAGCAATTGTGAAGCAGAGCTAGACATGGCTATGCTAACTACCATACTGTAGCTCACACCAGCTCAATTTAAGACAAGGAGTTTGGTAAATAGAACAGAATATACAAGGCAACCAATTGCATTCAATAAAACATTTTATTATGCAATATGTCCAGTGAGAGGGTCAAGTTTGTTTTTAGTGAGTGGACCTGAAATTCCTGCCGAGCGTCGACAGCTAGCTGGACGATTGGGGACCCTTCAATCTGCAATTCATTGTTGCTATCTCTAATCAGATGTGCATTTAGAATCTAACAAGCTATATCTTACAATAAACTTTAAGTAAAGCTGGCTATATAGGCAAAGATTTGGGTGACCAGACGTCCTCTTTTCGAGACCTAAAAAATGCGTCCGGCAGGGATTCCAAAATTGTCCAGGATTTTGCCTCGTCGGATATTTGTGTTTCTCTGGGTCTTTCACAAACTATTACGCCATTCATGTTCAGTGTGATGAAGCAAGTTAGCTGGTAAATTGATCAAATTACTGCATTATTTTAAAACAATTTTCAAAACAGCTAACTTGATTCGTAACACTGAACATGAATGGGGTTGAACGTTGCAAAATACAATGTTTGGGACTATAGGTCGCAAATGACACGCTTTACTTCTGCCTTCTTCGATTACAATGGAAGTCTATGGAAGTGTCCCAACTCTCTTTTTATGGCTCTGGGTCTACCTAGCTTTGACTACCAAGCCTTTTAATCCATGGCGTGCTTACATAGTCTATAATGTCCCAGTATTTTAAGAAAATATTAACTATATACATGTTTCTTAAACTATTTGTTCTAGTTCTATCAGAGTGAAAGTTGCTAGTTGTCTAGCATTAACTGTTAAGGCGTTGTTAGACATAAAACTGTACTGGGGCACAGGCCCCTATTCATATCCCTTCTTCCAAGCGTGTTGCGCACAATGCACTATTAGGCTATAGAAACTCCCCTCGCTTAACCCACTATATAACAGTTCAGGGACGCAAGTTTGATATCAGCTTTGGCAGGGACATCAATAGTTAATGCAAGCTTTGTGTTTTCGATTAAACTGCTTTGATTTTACATGCGTTGATTGGGATATTGCGTTTATTTTTTTCGAGATTATCAACCTTAATTAATGCACTGACTAATAAAGTAAATTGTTAAAACACTGATCAACCATAAAAAACAATCGTTATGAAAAATATGAAATATGATATATAAAACTGTACAAAACAGAATAAGGAATAACAGATTAAGGACACTCAGTCCTCACTGTCAGTGTCGGGACAGTTATCTTCCAGTTCCTCCGTTTATTTTGTGTTGGCACAATTACAACAACGACAAAAGTCTGTGCAACACAGTCCTGCAGAAAAACATGAACATCTGCCTTTCTCAAAGGCACTTTTGCAGCCGCAGTGTATCACATGCAAAACACTGTCAGGGGCCGAATTTCTGTTACTTGCAAGGTCCCATCCTCTATTTCCCAAACATATCCATCCATGGTGACAAAAAGCAGCTACCTTATTGGTGTAGAACGATCGCGTGTCGAACCGTGCCAACAAAATCCTATTACGCTCTGAAGAAACTAGTTCTGCATAAAACATAGACGCAACGATAATCGACTGGAATTTCAGCGACAAACTTTTTTCTGGTAGCTTAGCACGACTAAGCTACCAAAGATTACTAAAGACGACTAAAGATTGTGTAGATTGACTGTGACTGTGGAGCGGGAATCATTTTCTAAAAGACTTTTCGTGGTTCACCTTGCGGCCTATTACTAGAACGTTGTATCTATGCGTCGTTGCTAACGTGTGCTGACGTTGTGCACACCCAATAAATTCCACATTTGTAGGTCGCACATGCGCGAGTACTTGTAAAAAATGCTTGCACTGTCTCAAAAACTGGTCGCAAAATGCAACCATTTGGTCGCAGTCTGGAGCCCTGACATGTACCGCCATGTGCGAACGTTCGACTCCGCTGGCCGGCAACGCGGACAAGACATCTAGCCATACATACACATACATATACACAACATACACAAATACATATACATAGTAGAGCCCGACCGATAAAGGATTTTTAAAGCCGATACCGATACAAATATTTGGTGATTTAAAAATCCGATATTCTGATATAGGCCGATAAAAAAATATTTAAAAAATCCAGAAACGCGTAACAAAACAAACTGATTTCCCTAACATTAGTTATTTGTAGTTTGCATTTAGTAATTTTTAGCAGACGTTCTTATCCAGAGCGACTTACAGTAAGTACAGGGACATTCCCAGAGGCAAGTAGGGTGAAGTGCCTTGCTCAAGGACACAACGTCATTTGACACTGCCGGGAATCGAACGGCAACCTTCTGATTAATAGCCCGATTCCTTAACCACTCAGCCATCTGACTCCTGTTATTATTTCCTCACTAAAATAAAATAATATGATAATGCAGTTTAAAAATAAACTTGTTTGTTTTATTGTCACATCAGAACAGGGGGGTATTCGTCGTAGCTCGCTAAGCGGTTTAGCGAGCTAATTTTCAGGCTAAGATAAAAAACGCCCCTCTTTTTGGTTCGTGGAAGCAACTTTCAATAAATCACCATAGTAACATATCAATTAGCACTAACCTGCTCCAGCGCAGGCTAACGTGAGTGTAGCTGGATAAGCTTGCCACACCCCCGGAAAATAACATGGCAGCTCCCTTTTTGAGAGACCCAGTTGACCAAGGAGCTATTCTAGTTCGATTAGCTTTCCATACCAATAGAGTTCTTCGCGATCGCCAAGAGCCTTTATTTCACACGGATGAGTTCTTGTTTGAGCGATAGGCTATCGATTCAGCCGAAAAGGACTCATTTATTTGCAAGACCTTCTCGGGCCGTACATTGCAAATATCACATGCCGCAGCAAGCGTTATGCTTTATTATGAACGTATGCTGCTGTATGAGAATATGTAACGCTATGTTTTAGGAAATGTCTTATCTGTTGTGCCTGTGCTTTTTATGTTTCACTGTGGGAGAGTGGGAAACGTCATTCCTTTTTATGTCTTGACGTGAAGAAATTGACAATAAAGCTACTTGAAACTTTAACTGTGCTTCAGACTCTCTGCATAGCCTTGAGGTTTTTTGCGTCAGGTACATTTTTATACAGTGTAGGCGATGCAGAAAACATTGGCAAAGCCGCAGCATGCGTTGCTGTAAGAAAAGTGTAGGCCCTACTTGGCGCTTAACCAGCTGATGAATCAATTCATCATATTCCCTGGCCATGTCCCAGTCAATGAAATCAAAGAGGGATTTACACATAACGCTACATGCATATACACATATATAGTACATGATATATAAGCGCTTTCAGTACATATATCCTCATAAGTGTCTAGGAATTCGTATCAATTAGATACTCTTTGGCCTTGTTTTTATCTACTTATTCTGAAAGAGTTGAGATCATTATTTTCACTAGCAAGATCTCATTCGATGATTAATTTTCATTAAGCCTACTGCCAGCAGGCACATTTAAAGAAATGTGATCTGATTGATTGGGGTAATGAGCAGAGGTGTCAAAAGTATACACATTCATTACTCAAGTAGAAGTATAGATACTAGGGTTTAAAAATATTTCTGTAGAAGTTGAAGTATCAATTCAAGCTTTTTACTCAAGTAAAAGTATAAAAGTACTGGTTTCAAAACTACTTAAAGTATAAAAGTAAAAGTAGTAAGGGGAAAAAATGCCATTAAGGACAAAATCTTAGGCACAGGGGTCTACCACAGACTGTTTTCTCCACTGCCCTCCGGCAGGCGTTTCAGGTGCCTCCGGACCAGGACCAGCAGACTAAAGAACAGTTTTTTCCCCAGAGCTGTTTCTTTACTGAACTCGAACCCCCGTTGATCCACTCCCCTCATATACAGCTAACTCTCCTCTTCTACCTCACATCTGCCTTCACTTTGTTATTTGCACTACTGGAATGTCAATTTGCACTACTGTCTGTTTGTTACAGTAACAACTGTTTACTTATGAATCTTGCACTACATTACCTTAACTGGATTATGCTAATTTGCACTGCCGACTGTTATTTACAGTACCAACTGTTTACATTTGCATTTTGCACCGTACTTCTAACTGTAATATGCAATCACTTTCCACTGCACTTTTACACTTTTTTAGGATAGCTTCTGTCCATACTTTATTGCACTACACTGTATATCCTGCACTTACTGCTATTGCACTTCTGGTTAGACCTAAACTGCATTTCGTTGCCTTGTACCTGTACTTGTGTAATGACAATAAAGTTGAATCTAATCTAATCTATAATGCACCCCACCTCCCCCCAAAAAAGGCCATAATGACTTGTTATATTGAAATGTTAATGTTGAAAAATGTGGGCTGCACCTGTTTAAGCCCATTGAAAATGAACGCATTTTAGTACAATGCAAATACATTAAAGAACCATATATGTGTAGCTTACTACTAAGCATTAACTAACTAACTAATGTGTTTCATGGAGCGGAAGATATGATGACTAGATGCCTATAAGTATTGTAAAAAGTGCTGCAAAAAGTTCAAACTTCAGAGGCATGTTATCAATAGCCTTTATTAATAGCCTTTATTCAAATTAGACGGCGAGTTTGTGAAAGCCATTAGCTCGTGGTAGCCTACTTGGGTGCGCAGAGCTTGCAGCGCATTCGAAAGGAGTTGTTTTTGCATCCAAACATGTCGAAAAATTCTTCCAGGTACGGCCAGGGATGTAGAAGGGTTGGCTAATCTTCTTAGCTACCAACCTCCTCGCTGGTGCTTGGTTCGGACATTTTGCTCGAGTTCTCTTGAGTCTCTGCCACGGACATCTTCGTAGGCTACATACGTCTGCTATTTCCTTTGACGAGTTTGACGTGATTTTGTATGGAACGCCAACTGTGCAAAAACGTCTGAACTGTCGTTCGTGTACAGACGTTACATTTTAACGTGTACAGACGTAAATTTTTGACGGCTGTACACGTTCGTTTTTAACGTCTGTACACGTTTTGACCATCTATGCTTCCATGCTATTGGTTGGGACCAACATAGCCACCCCCCTTTTGACCTAGTGTCTGCGCTAGGCTGTACGTAGTCCTACTGTGATCATGTGGGCTCTTACGTAGCTATCATTTAGTATTTGGGACAGTCCATTTGTGTGGGGAAGAACAACTTGTGCGGCTTATCCTGTATGACACTCCAGTCCAGTAGGTGGCGATGATGCATCCTATACCTTGTTTGCTAACCGCCATTAAAAGAACCAAAGAAGAAGACGAACACGTTGTGTGTGATTTCGAATTCTGGTGGAGGCAAATTCATGGATACCGTGTGACGTCACTGTGTTTAAGCGCCGCCATCTTTGTGTCCGAAAGTGTAGCTAAGCGCCGGTCACAACATAAACATAGAACAGAAAGTACAGAAAGTAACCCACAGAAAGTAAAAAATGCCTGCCATATGTTGTGCTGTTGGATGCGACAACAGTCGCCAAAGTAACCCAGAGATACAATTTCATTGTATCCCAAAAGATTTAGATCGGCGTAATAAATGGTTGGCTGCAATTAGAAGAGACAACTGGCAGCCAACATCTAACTCAAGATTGTGCAGTGAACACTTTGTATCAGGTAAGTAAAAAAAAAAAAAAAAACGTTGTATCTGGTAAATTGGCACTAGCTACATTTGCCCTATTTAGCTAAGAATTTTTTTAACAGGAAAATGTTTACACGAGCTGAGTTGTTTATGGTGAGCTAGTTATAACATTGTTAAACTAACGTTAGCTAGTCGCTAACGTTATTCAAATTGTGTAGTAAGCTAGTTAATGAAGCTGATGTTAGTCTAAGGCAGGGGTTTTCAAAGTGGGTGCCGCGGCAATTACCTTCCTTAGGTTGGTCAATGTCTTAATATTATGCACATATTTAATATTCTACCATTCTTTCATATCTGCTTAGGGAAAAGTGAGAACCCCATGAGCCCTGATTATGTACCCAGCCTGTTTGATCACACTTCAGCTGCACAGCGGCAGAAAAATGAGTTTGAATTACTTACATGTCCTGTGATGACATACATGTGTTTTGTCTCCAGATGCCATATCTTGGTGTCGTTCACCCATCCTGCAACTGCATATTGCAGGGCTCTCAAGTGTCACACATTGAGCGTGACAGTCACTCATTTCGGTCTTTTGTCAAGCACTCCCGCCACACATTGTATTTCTCACGCTGAAAAACTATAATATATTTAATATGCCGCAGCGCCCAACGGAAATTTCTCTGGCCACGCCGCTCTCACTATGGAACCGGCAGGATTCAAGCGCGTCTCCACTGGAGTTCTTAGTCGAGCCTGCCACTTATCACCCAATCAAAAAAAAGAAAGGGTCTACGCAATCAGAAAATAGCACTATTGTATCTGGGTAAGATTTAACGCAACAACCAATGGACAAAAAGCATATACTGGATTTGTTCACGTGACTCTGCTACAATAGGTGCGTTCGACATGGACTGCGGCTGCATGAAACGACCGGCGAGAGTAGCCCCTTGCAGTCGGGGAGGAGTTGAAAATGGCTCTGTAAGGCCGTGTTCACACTTGACTTCTTTTTTCAGAAAAAAGCGCTGCCTTCAGCGCCTTTTTACATGCAACCCTATGGGATAAGGAAATAGAAAGAAAAACTTCTAAAAAAGCGCTGAGCCCGACGCCTTTTTGAGTTAAATTTTCTCAACTTTTCAGAAAAGCGCTGGGTGACGTCAAGCCCCTTTTTGACAGATGACCAATCAGGACGAGGAGAGTAGGTACGAGTGTACCTTCCCTAGTAACCTTCTACCTTAGTTACCAGGCTATGGCTCCTCAAACGCCAAAGCTAAAGCAAGTAATTGCATTTTATTGGCCATAGTAGCTATCTGTCGATAAGTAACCAACAGAAAATAACGGATAATAATGTAACGCTAGAATGTATGATTCCCGTTCAGGTTACAAAAATTCTCGTCAGAAAGGCGGTTGACGTCACCCAGCGCTTTTCTGAAAAGGCAGAAGGCGCTCAAAAGGCGCTCAAAAGGCGCTCAAAAAGGCGCTCAAAAAGGCGCTCAAAAAGGCGCTCAAAAAGGCGCTCAAAAAGGCGCTCAAAAAGGCAGCGCTTTTTTCTAAAAAAAGAAGTAAAGTGTGAACACGGACATTCCAGCTTCTCGTGGTTTGCTGCGTTGAAGTCAGTCATGGCCGATCAAGCGCTGTTTGCTTACTTTACTTTATTTATAATTAAACTTAGTCTTTCCGTTAGTGAAGAGGCGGACTAAAACCCTTTCTTCAACACATTTTTTATTCAATTAAACTGTTTGGTCCGGATTTGAGCGTTGGCGAAACTGAAGGTGTCAGAATAATTACAAAACACGCATCAAAGTTGTCGTGTGTGAGTCTGGCCAATCATGAAATAGCTGTGTCGTCATTAGAACCCGTGCAGTTGCTCTTGAGAAAATGTGCTCGGCTACACAGCCAGCAGTTCTCGAATCGATCTCACGGTACTTTGATGGTTACGTCACAGTGACCTAGCCTCGGCGCCGTGTCAAGTCGGACAAAAAGTCTAACCAGAATTCACTGTTTCAAGTCAGCCGGCTGCAGCGCTGCATGAAGTCAGTTCATGTCGAACGCACCTATTGTCTTCCGAAAGTTTTGTTCACCCACAGAGCAAACCACTGGAGCTCGAGCATCACTTTGAGCACAGAGTGACGGGGCGTTCACACTGCAGCGACGCGATGCAGCGACGCAATGTTTTCCATTCATTTTCTATGGAGCCAGGCAAATCGCTTGCGTGGTGCATTGTGGGTAGCGACGCGAGAGAGTTGAGATTTTCTCAACTTTATGCAAATGAGGAGCGATTTTCGCTAGCGATGGCCAATCGGAGTGTTTTCTTGTTTCTCGTAACGTAGCAACCATGGTAAACATTTCTAGCTTTCTAGGTTTCAAGGTGGAGGAGAAACTAATAGTTTGTGTGGCTGCTTACCCAGTCCTGTACGATACATAGCTGTATTCGTACAGAGATGTTAATTTTTTTTAAACGATGCAAGGCGCAAGGTTGCCGAACTTGTTGGTGCTTGTACTTTCAAATTCAGTCTAGTCACATTACGTAACTTCGTTCTGTGGTAACTAGCTAGCTAGCTAGCCCGGCTGGAACTCCCTATCGTATCGACAGATTAGCGGAGACTTTGAGTAATATAATAAAACGTTTTTTACACATGTCAACGTGTATGTCTATTAAACAGTTTTGTATTTTGTATATGAGTTGTATTTTGATCGATGTTGCGAGTACGTAAACCCAAGTCTGCACACTTGGCCATTACAACTACAACAGTGACTTTAGAGAACTACATTCTACATGAATCTGTTTGAAACGCCCCCGAGCGTGGTGAACTGTGGGAAGGCAAGTGATGGCAAGCGATTCGCATCGCTTCAGTGTGAACGCACTGTAAGTCATGATCTCCTGTTTTAATGTTACAATTAATTCACAACTTGTTTGACACAAACAATGACAACTTAGAAAATGTTAGAAAATGTTTCTTAATAATTAGCATCAGTTTTTCATGAGTGTCTGTAACTTAACCAACAGTTTTACAGCCTGTTCACTGACAACACCTGCTCTGAACAAGTGGTCTAGGCAGTGGCGATTTTAGACCCTTTTTAGGGGTGCTCAAGCACCCCTAAATTTAATCTCAGCACCCATAAAAATGTTCTTACGGGGGAGCATGCCCCCGGACCTCCCTATAAGGTTGGGGGTTCGCCGCATCCTTCTCACCTTTTTCACCCCTGAACTGTTTGCATGCCTGTTATTAGCAAGGGGGGTTAGCACTTTTCCAAGGCACTGTATTCATGTCACATTGTCATTGGGGGCTGAGCACCCCTAAAGGTCTGATCCTAGAATCGCCCCTGAGTCTAGGACTAGTCATATTTTCGTTACCACACGATGACTGACATATTGTCACATTAGAAACATATTTTTCCAAATAGGCTTAATAATTTTATTATCACTAAATACATCTAAGTGTTTTGCATAGTCGATGTTATAGGTCTCTTTTTAAATCATGTCATATTTTATCATTATATCCTGGCCATGGATGCATTAATCATTGCTGCCTTTCAAAGATGTAAGGTAAAAAGCGATTAAGTAATTAATTTTGACCCCCCTGACGGGGGAGGGGGGGGGATGTCACTCTTGCCTGTCTTCAAAACTTGAGAGCCCTGATATTGATATGCATCTGTACTTTTGAAAGCCTTCAGGCTATCTCCGGTGTATGGGGATGGATTGTGTACAAGATAAATATATATGTCGGGAAAGAACAGTTGGGGCAGACGTTTCGCAGACTTTAAGGGACAAAATAAAGTTGACGGTAATAAATATGGATCGCAGCCAATAATCAATGTTTTTTCTAAATATCGTTGTCTTTCTGCTTCATTCAGATGTGCTATGTTCGTAGTCATGACTCTGTTCGTTGGCTAACTATGAAAGCTAACTAACTACTAGAATTAGACAATACTACTTTTAAAAAGTCTAAATTTGAAGAACCTATCAATAGAAAACAATACTATTATTATATTTCTATTATTATTATTATTATATTATTACTATATATTAATATATATGACTAACTAGCTACTATTGGGTACAAATACAATGGGTTGAGTCGGACACAAAGATGGCGGCAGGCTTCACGGAAGTGACGTCTTTGGTACCCATGAATAGCAGAAAATGAGACCACAAACTTTCTGTCCAGACTTTTGCAGAATGTACCCGACTTTTGTCTTCAGATGACCAGGATTCTATACAGACTGTTCTAACCAGGTAAGCTATCAATTAGCAACGTTTTATATTGTAAATTACCGCAACTTATATTTTATTGTATATTTTACTTTAAATCTCATTCCACTTAGTATTGCTAGTTATGTACCCTTAGTATAGTTAGTCCTTGTGTTTAAATGTAAGATTCCTATATGTTTAATGTATGCACCTTCCTACCAAAGCAAATACCTTGTCTGTGCAAACTTTCATGGCGAATAAAACCCATTCTGATTTTGATTCTGATTAAGCCAAGTCACCAAACGCACGACTAAAACTCCAAACACTATTGTTTGTAGTCATTTCTTCCTGAAATAAAAAAGTTGATCTTTACAAAATTACCCGAGGAACCTATCTGACTGTTCATCAGAAAATAAGGAAGTTGGAAATCTCTCCAGTTTCTGACAAGCAATGAGACAGAAAAATCTTGCTTGATACAGACCTAGCGATGGCTATCTTTTAAATTGGTGGTTAACCATGTTTCTATCATTAACATTGTTGTGAATATTATACAGCTAATTTCCATTACAAATACATTTGTGACAGATGTTTGGGGGGTATTAGATAGCTAACTTGCAGTTGGGGGGGTCAGACCCCCCCCCCCAAAAAAAACGTAATTCGCACACTGCTTATAAGGCTTTGAATATTGCGTTACTGAATGCGGTTATGTTACTGAAGCCAGCAATCTCAAAGAGTTGTTTAACAAGCTTTGTTGTAGTTAGCCTAGAGCTACCACTAATATATTTTGTCATGCTAACAGGTTAGAGCGACAAGCGTTCGCTGGAGCAGAGGGCGACTGCTTCAATCTGAAGTGGTTGATGAAATGCTTTTGGTCATTACCGAGTTAATTCGGGAAGCCAATGATCAGCAACAAGAACCTGGTAATGTACTCGTCATATTTAAACTAGTGGTGGGCCGTTATCGGCGTTAAAGCGCTGCGTTAACGTGAGACTCTTATCGGGTGATAAAAAAAATATCGCCGTTAATCTATTCTCAAAGTTGGGTTGGGAGCTGGGTCTATACTACGCAAGCTATGATGACTTTCACCTTGATATTTTAGCGCGGATGTATACCTAGCCGAATTGCACTGTAGGGGGCGAGAACGAGTCTTTGAACCTGTGTGTATGCCTTGTATATGAAATTATCACATCAAACGTAACGTGCTAACATCAAGCCCCCACCCCTCGCCCCTCGGCTTGAGGCAACGGCCCCGGTGGATGTAGGTGGCAGGGCCGGATTAAGGCAATGGGCTTTAGGGGCTGCAGCCCTGGGCCTCGCAATCAGGGGGGCCTCAGGTTGCCCGATGTCGAGTGAGTCAACGGCACCGCGCATAACATTAGAAACATTCAGAGTGAACAAAAAAATAACGTGCGAAAATGTCCGGTCAAAGAAAGCGCGAGAGTGGGGCCAACATCCGCGATAGGACTGAGCTCGAATAGCTTCGGCGACTTTTTATAGTACAAAATCGCTGTCAATCAAAAGGAGATGCAGTCTTTCGACAGGCCCTCCAATCATCACGCAGAAGCCCAGCGTCCAGGCCAGCCCACTCCTCCATTCACCCCCAGAGACACTGAGCGTCCGTGGGCGGGACATAAAAAAAACTGTTCAAAGCAGCCCCATTGAAGTCCATTGAAGCTGGGCTTCAACAGGGAAATGCACTGTGATGCTACTGGACTGTATGAGAAGGAAATCAGTCAGTCGACCTGCTACGTAGCTGATTCTGAACAAACTCGTCTTCGAGATGAACGTGTTCTTAACGCATTTCAAATGTTAACACAATAGTAAATAGTCGACCATCATTTTTTAATATACTTTAGGGCAGACTTCAGAAATCGCCACTGCATAGGCTACAACACTTTTTCTGCTCACAAGTTCCATTTTCACTTTCTCTCAGCCTACTGCATTGAACGGTCCACCTACGTAAACACCTTCCCGTAATCAACGGCGGCGCCACTAATATTTCGATCAGCGTAGTGCAAGCGTAGAGTTCGGGTTCGGTGGAAAAAAAATCTAAGGTTCAGCCGAAACCGACTCCCGTCAAAAAGCCCAATATTCAGCCGAAACCAAATCCTTGATTCGGTGCCTAGTTAATAGAGCATGACATACTGCGCCAACTGGACTTTGAAGAGCTCATTGATGAGTTTGCATTAAGAATGAGCAAAAACGGACCTTTTAATATCACTGATGTGATGATGGTGAGTCACGTTATGAACGCAGTCATAACTTTCCTTAATGTGAGTACTTTATTGCAACTAGTTCGATCAAAATATTACGTTAAATCACGTCAAAAACAGTGTTTGTGTAGTTTAGTAGCCAGTGCCGCCGCTCCCATAACGCGCACTACGCGCTGTTCGTAGGGCACCAACTCCTGAGAGGGCACCAAAAATTAGCCAACTGAAAAAATCATCATAGTTATAATACTTATAATGCTGATATTATTTTAGTATAGAAATATTAGGCACGTATATTACAAAACAGGCAGAACAAGAGAGCGTATTTAAATGATCAAAAAAAGTTACGATGGTGCCCCCCCCCCCCCCCAAAAAAAAAAAAACTAATACACACTCAATTTCCCAAGCTCGCTGTGGGTCCCCTTCCCTATCTAAGTGGCCTGACGAACTTTGACAGTAGGCTAGGTCAACTTTTCTAAAATGGGCTTAAAAAGATAACAGGAGTCAGGGGAAGAAAAAAAGAAAGAAAGAGATTGCGAGATGGTGCCCGTGCATCACTTTCAGGTAAGCCCATGTTTAATCATTGTTAAATACGGGAAATGTTCTGCTAATTTAATGGTTAGCCTATGCATACACCTCAAACTAGCTGACGTTATTGCTAATGTTAGCACACTCAAATATGTTTTAACTTGGGTGCAAGCTAAATTGAGATGTTACTGTTAAACATTATCTATGCATTTTACAAGCAACTGACGCCAGCTAACTGTTACTTTACATTCTATGATGCTTTTATATTCGATTTATCAAATAGTTTTTAAATGAGTAAAAGGTGGAGAGCTCCTTGGCTAAACCAGGCTAAGAAACGCAAGGTACGTGGGGCTGAAAAATTAAGAGACAAAAAGACATCACCTTCTCTAGACAAGATTTTACCAATTGAAAAACGGCTTGTAAAATGTTTATTTTACATAAAGCTCAAAACTATTTTGCGCTCAAATAAAGGCCCAAAAAATTCGCTCGCGCGCGTTGCGCGCTCGCATTAATTATGAAAATCCGTAACTGGGGGGAGGGGGACCTTGACCCTTGTTGCCCAGGGCACAGAAAATTGTTAATCCGGCTTTGTGAGTCGCATGTTTAAACTGATCATATTTATAGAGTGGTTCTGTGGACTTTAAAGCACTGATGTGTCAGTGCACCTGGCGTTGGTTTGTGTGCGTGTCATGATGTGCGTCGGGGCGATATAGGGGCCTCATCCTGGTAATTAGCCCCAGGCCTCAAAATGTCTTAATCCGGCCCTGGTAGGTGGTATTGCATTTACGGTTAGGTTTCCGACTCTTCCGGTCGTTTTTATTCTATTAACTCCAGTCAACATTTACAAAACTATCTCCCCCAATAATTTTTGTTCGATTCTCGAACCTGGCTCATACTACTAGCTTTTTCATAGAATAATTGTTCCCGATTTTTGCTAAATTTGAAACCAATCCGAAATGGGTAAACTAGCACCCCATTTATTTGCTTACGTCAATAAAAGTTGCCTGCAAATGTGCTCGCAGATACTAACGGCACGAGCACAAAAGTTCACATTGGCCGATAGCCGATTTACATGGAGCTGAGCCATAGACTTATATTGAATGAACACAGGGAGAAATGGCTTGAGTTGCCTGCCCTGTTCTAGCAAGTTTAGCAAATGGTTGTCACACATACATTAAATGTGGTTAATATAGTTTATTCCCGTTATTTTAAAACAGATAAACAGATTTTTGATGGCAAATATTATATTATGTTAAGCGTGAGCATAGATTGTTGACATGTCTATCTGGAGCAAGACGTTCAATAAAATATATTTTAGACACACTTCTCGAGCTTTTATTTATTACATTATTAACACGTCTTGTTAGATCACGTTATATAGACGTTTGGTTTTCTAGGTTGAACATATAAAACACAGGTCCCATTTCGACACTGATGTGAAATTGAAGGCAGTGTGAATTTCGTGGCATTTCGTTTGAATATAAAGTTGACAGTAAGCAATGGTAAGTCTGCATTATGGAAGATTTCGGTTACCAAAATAACTATTAAGCTTTCTTTGCCTGGCGAGAACAATGACGGAGCTGTTCATGTTAACAGTTTATTTCATCCGATCTAATGCGTTGGAAATCATACTCATATCACGAAGAAAAAAGCAACATATGTGATGAGTTCCATCTAGAATAGCCCTATATTTAGCCCTATAGCCTATTTCTAAAAAACAAGTGAAAGGAATACTATACAGTGACAGAATACATTTCCGTTAAGTTTGCATCATGTGTCTGATTCTTATCGGACGTAACCATAGATATATATATCTATGCTCGTAACCATATAAATCTATGCTCGCGACTGGTTGTCGCAAAGTATGACGTGTACAGCTAGTTGCAAGCGTGCACGAGGTCTCGGAGCTAGGGGAAAAAAGAGCCACTGTTTAAAGCTAGACCGGAAGACACGGAAGTGGAAAGATGGCCGCGTCCGTATCGCGCTCTCGCTTGCCTCACTGCGCCACTGAGCACTTTTCATAGAAATGAATGGGGACGCCATCTTGGAAGACAAAAGTAGCTTACTCTAGTTATATTAACTCTATGGCTAACATGGATGCAGCTATGAAGCTATGGAAGCAAATCGTGACAAATTCAAATGCATTTGCAGAAATGCTTTTTCATTTTAAGAATGTGGCTGCATTATTTGATTCATAAATGCATTTTAATTGTATTCTTCAAGAGTGCTCAATCTTTCACTTAATTAAAATGAAAAAGAAATAGACATTTGATCTAATTTAATTTTCAAAATATGCCCCAGCAAATAGATACCAAAATTCAATTTGAAATGTAAAATTTGAAAATTAAAATGCATTTCCAGAAATGCATTTTCATTTTAAGAACGTGGCTGCATTATGAAGCAAATCGTGACAACAATTCAAATTCAAATGCATTTGCAGAAATGCAAAATGAACGAAAAAGCATTCTGAGCGGCGCAGCAGAGTGAAGTCAGTAGCCGCTCTTCTTCAGCTCCCTGCTGACCGAGCTACCCATCTTGTTTGGTAGGGGGCGGTGTGCACATCTGCATTGCATTACATTGCAAATGTGCCGGGAAATTGATTGAATTGCCGCGTCTTTAGAGGACGCATCACAGACTGAGCAACTTGATGTCAAACAATGACTGAAACAGTGGCAGAGCTACTATTAATGTGTAAATCTGTGACGGCAGAGTATGCAGCCAAGCTCTCTATGACTACTCGGTCACGGGCATCAGACTCAGATATGTTATTAGATTCTACCTGCTCAGCTAATTCTAACAGTGTTTGCACAATTTGAGGCAGCGCCATGATCTGTGATGCGTCCTCTAAAGCAGCGGTCCCCAACCTTTTTTGCGCCACGGACCGCTTTCATGTAAGACATATTTTCACGGACAGGCAGGGACGGACTGGGAGGAAAGATAGGCCCTGGACAGCTGCGCTGCTAATGCATGCACATTCTGGGTTTGATGTGATCCTAGTTAGTGACTTCCACACCTAATGCGAGCGAGCGGAGCGCGCCAGAAAAATAGTTTAGCTGATTTGAGCGAAAAATAGTTTTTGGAGTTTTATGTAAAATAAACATAGCCGTTTTTCCAATTGACAAAACCATGTCTAGTGAATGTGATGTATTTTTGTCTCTTAATTTTTCAGCCCCATCTTTAAAAGGGTGATTGATTGCAAAACCGATTTTACCTTGTCATAGTTGAATAATGACAGTTCGGTGGGTAAAATGAACATACAGTGAACCTCAAAGTCCATTGACACCTCTTTCCTATGCAAATCTCAAAATGAAAAAATTTGGCTGTAAAACGCTAGCTTTTCAACAAAGCCACCGGACTGACGTCAGTCCGGGGACCGCCTTTTTTGGCTCTGGTCTGTATCTTTGTCACGCCCCAATATTTACATCCAGCCCACTCACTGGTGTTCTTGCCCAGTCCGAGGTAGCGTAGGTCTCCGATGCTAGTTTAGCTCTGCGCTGCTCTGTGTAGGCTACTTCTAAGCAATTACAAAGAATAACGTTTTGAAGTATAACAAGGATATTGAAAATGGACCACGGTCGTAAATGCTGTGTTCCAGGCTGTACAGGGAAGGCTAACAGTCTTCCCAAGGAGCCAAACATTCGACAGGCATGGCTGCTGTTTGTCTATGAGAAGATCCCGGCGAAGTTCGACACTCAATTATTCATTTGCTCTGAACATTTCACCCAAGACAGTTTTGACAGCCTTGGACAATTTCAAGCAGGATTTGCTAAGAAGCTGAACTTGAAAAGATGTGCTGTTCCGACCGTACGCTCATCACAACCGCAAGCTGTAAGTAGGCTACAGTATGATTTTGCCGCTAACAGTTATTAGCAATGCTAAGAAAACAAATAGCAGTCTGGCCTATTGCTAACGCCTGTCTAGATTATCTATTTGAAAGAACTGGAGAAAGGCAGGTGCTAGATACAGGATACGTTAGCATTGCTAATAACTGTTACCGACAAAATCATACTACAACTTGCAGTTGTGATGAACGTAAGGTCGGAACGCACCTCTTTTCAGCTACAGCTTCATAGCAAATCCTGCTTTAGCTACATTGTCCCAGGTTTTCAAAACCGTCCTTGGTGAAATGGTTCACGCAAATGTGTCGAGGGTCGAACTGCACAGGGATCTTCTACGCTACGGTATAGACAAACATCAGCCATGCCCGTCTAGTCAATGTTAGCTAGACTCTAGCTCATCTGCTTTTTATTAACGCTGATTTGCAAGGAATGCAAGAACAGCTAGATAGCGAATACACCTAGACTGTAGGCATGTAAACTAGTTTAGCTTGCTAACGCAAGAGCATAGGTAGAATGTGTGATGTTGGGTGGGGCTAACGTTGTTTCATGTTCCTGACTGTTTCATTCAAATAAATAACCTGTGTTGTTATGTAAATCTACAATTCACGATGCATGTTTGTCCAGATCTTTGTCAGGTTATTTTTCAGCATGATGTCTAGAGTTAGCTAACTGAAGCTGAGTTGAATCACGATATAATTTGTTTGCTAAGCTGTAACGTTCTACCCACCTAAGCCAATCCAGTTTGCTTCGACAACAGAAGTGGAAACAACTAACGTTATCATTTCAAATGGTATCTAGTCAATCTGTTGAAAACAGTGTTGTGTAGACACAATAGATTTATTTGCGCGTTTTTATTTCAAGTCTCCAACTTCGGTGTTTCAATGAGTGCTGTTGGCCGTGTTGCGTTTTTGCTCCCCAGCTTCACTGTTGAAAACCAACCAATCAGCGCGCAGCTCATCTAAATATTAATGAGCATACCATAAAAGGAGAAAAGCTAGTGTTTTTTCCCGGGAAAATTTCAGAGGATCTATCAGGGGGCATAGAACAGCACCCGGGCCATTTTCAACCCAACCAATGTTACATACCCTATTCGGAGACCTTAAGGAACAGTGTGAAATACCAAAAAAAACCAGTCAATCACCCCTTTAAGTTTCTTAGCCTGGTTTTCCATCGTTATATTGTTACTAGCTAGCTTTCGATGTGTCAGTCCCACTGTTGTGTGTAAACAAGACTATAAGCTACGACAGTGACACCCGAAGTGCGTTCCTTATATCCAGTTTAGGCCTATTCCATAATTTAGTTTGATTGCTGTCACGGCAGAAAATCCCGCTTGATGTTGGAAATGGAAGCAGGGTTTTCAGTGCTTTAGTGGCGATCTCAGGATAGCCCTCATCCAAAACACCGATAGAGTTGTTGTCTCAAACAGGCTTCATTGAGTGGTAACTATCACTTGTCATGTGTCAAGAGGAAGAGACGCGCATGATACCGCTCAATAAAGCCCACAAACTTGCTAAAAAATGAGTAAACACACGTCTTTGCAGAGCTTTTTTGCTCAGTGGAAAAGGCCCGCGGAGAAGGAGAGAATCCGGTCATTTTTCAGGGTAAAACGTCTTTCAGACTCTGATAATCAATTAAAAGGAAATAATGTTATTAATTCTTTTTTGTGCGGCCCGGTACGAAATGACCCACGGACCGGTACCGGTCCGCGGACCGGTGGGCACCGGTTGGGGAACGCTGCTCTAAAGACCCGGCAATTCAATCAATTTCCCGGCACATTTGCAATGTAATGCAATGCAGATGTGCACACCGCCCCCTACCGAACAAGATGGGTAGCTCGGTCAGCAGGGAGCTGAAGAAGAGTGGCAAATAGGATGATTGATTACTAATTTCATTTATGAGTCAAATAATGCAGCCACATTCTTAAAATGAAAATGCATTTCTGGAAATGCATTTTAATTTTCAAATTTTACATTTCAAATTGAATTTTGGTATCTATTTGCTGGGGCATATTTTGAAAATTAAATCTCAAATGTCTATTTCTTTTTCATTTTAATTAAGTGAAAGATTGAGCACTCTTGAAGAAAATTAAAATGCAAATAGGATGATTGATTACTAATTTCATTTATGAGTCAAATAATGCAGGCACATTCTTAAAATGAAAAAGCATTTCTGCAAATGCATTTGAATTTTGGTCACGATTTGCTTCCATATGAAGCCGCCTGGTTTGCTTCAGGGAAAATGTA
This sequence comes from Thaleichthys pacificus, assembly GCA_023658055.1. Lineage (NCBI taxonomy): Eukaryota > Metazoa > Chordata > Actinopteri > Osmeriformes > Osmeridae > Thaleichthys > Thaleichthys pacificus. The sequence continues at coordinate 14,184,363 of CM042862.1, forward strand.
TTTTTAAGAAGCTTCCCAATGGAAACCTCGACAAGACTAAGGTTGTTTGCACCTTGTGCTATGCGGAATTAGTTTACTGTAGGAGTTCTTCCAGTCTCAAATACCACCTAAACGCAAAGCATCCCTTAGCTAATGCGGAAGATGCCGGGCCAAGCACTGATGTAGCGCGGGGGAAGAGTCGTCGTCAAACTACTATGTTTGAGTGCAACCGAGGCAAGCCCGTCAGCACAGCTCTATCAGCCAAGCTAACTAATATAATAAACAGTTAATAAACACAAGTACATCTTATTGAACATAATTTATTTTCATCACCAATTATCATAGTAGAACAGCTTTCTCAAGCAGTTTGTGATGCATTTTGGAAACAGGAGATGAGCCCCTGGTCTAATGCGCCACCTGGCTTGAGAAACCCGTTCTCAAAGACTTACTTTTAGTCATTATTTGGGACATTTACATTTATGCATTTAGCAGACACTTTTATCCAAAGCGACTTCCAACAGAGAGCATTACAAAAGAGCATAGGTCACTGATCATAACAACGAGATAGCCCCAAACATTGCAAGCAGCCAAAACATGAAGTATACATTGTGAAAAACCAAATAAGTGCCAAGGGGAAGAACCATAAGAGCATGCAGTTAAACAAGTTACAATTAAACAACATGAAACTCAAAAAAGTGCAAGAGTGTACCTGTAAAGAAGAAGACAAAAACAACAGTCAACAGTAAAATATTTCACAGCGAGTACAAGAATTTAAAACCGTCACAACTAACCAACAGGAGCAACAAGTCTCTCAATACGAGTCATTGTGATCCTGGAGGAAATTAACATCAGGTCCAGCCAAGCATTCCTAAGTGCCGTTGTACTCCCGGAACAAGTGTGTCTTGAGCCTTTTCTTGAAGGTGGGGAGACAGTCAGTGTCCCTGATGGAGGTGGGGAGTTGATTCCACCATTGGGGGGCCAGACAGGAGAAGAGCTTGTGTTGGGTAGCACACATATTCTGAATGCCTTCGGCGGAATTCAAATGAGCCATTTTAATCTAGATTAATGCCAAGATTACAGTGAGATTAATCTAGATTTAAAAAATGAATCCATGCCCACCACTAATTTAAACATGATCTGAACAAGCAAGATTCAAAACACGGTGCCTCTAACATTTCTCTTGAAATACAGTTGCTCCTGGTTTCACCGTACTTCGAATCACCCCAGCTGAGGAATTGGCCATTGTTTTAAACCAAGAAAGGCCTGTGATGGAAGGGATTCAGGGTGGGACAGCTACTGACCACCTGCAAAAACTGCCCTCTTCATACAAGGTACTTGCAGGCCTTGTGTGTCCAGTGACACAGTTACTCTCCTGCCACCAGATGAAGATCCAGTGAGTATTATTCTTTAAAAGCACATGGCTTGGCACTTACTTTCAATAAAACGTCTATTCAATATGGCAGGGGGAAGGAACTTCTGCAGTATGGGAAGGGGCTTCTGCAGCTGATGATGAGGAGACTGTCACTGGACTCCAGAAGGCCTGAGGTATCATGTAAATCGTCTGGCTAGTTTTCCTACCACTGCTATGCTGACGACACGCAGCTGTACCTGTCGTTCCCCCCGACTGATCCGGGGATCTCAGCTAGGATCGAGGCCTGCCTCACAGACATCTCCGCCTGGATGACCGAGCACCACCTCCAGCTGAACCTCGCCAAAACAGAACTCCTCATCATCCCGGCCAAACCCTCCATCTCCCACGATCTCTCAATCACCCTGGGATCGGCGACGGTGACCCCTTCATCCTCTGCCAGGAACCTCGGGGTGACCATGGATGACGAGCTCTCCCTCACGGCCCACATTGCTGCGGTCTCCCGGTCGTGTAGATTCACCCTCTACAACATCCGGAAGATCAGGAGATACCTGTCTCAGCATTCCACCCAGCTGCTAGTCCAAGCACTTGTCCTCTCTGCTCGCCGGTCTCCCAGCATGCGCAACCCGCCCTCTCCAGAGTATTCAGAACGCGGCGGCCCGTCTGGTCTTCAATCTACCCAGACGCTCCCATGTTACCCCGCTCCTCATCTCCCTCCACTGGCTTCCCATCACGGCCCGTATCAGATTCAAGACTCTGGTACTGACCTTCCGAGCGGTGAACGGGACTGCACCCAACTACATCAAGTCTCTCCTCCAGCCTTACACCCCCCCCCCCCCCCCCCCCCCGCCACCTACGGTCTTCTTCTGACAACCGTCTGGTGGTCCCACCGCTCAAGAGCGCCCGGTCACACAAGCTCTTCTCCTGTCTGGCCTCCCAATGGTGGAATCAACTCCCCACCTCCATCAGGCACACTGACTGTCTCCCCACCTTCAAGAAAAGGCTCAAGACGCACTTGTTCCGGGAGTACAACGGCACTTAGGAATGCTTGGCTGGACCTGATGTTAGTTTCCTCCAGGATCACAATGACTCGTATTGAGAGACTTGTTACTCTTGTTGGTTAATTGTAACGGTTTTAAATTCCTGTAGTCGCTGTTAAATATTTTACTGTTGATTGTTTTTTGTTTTCTACAGGTACACTCTTGCACTTTTTGAGTTTCATGTTGTTTAATTGTAACTTGTTTAACTGCATGCTCTTATGGTTTTTCCCTTTGGCACTTATTTGGTTTTTCACATTGGTTTTTCATGTTTTGGCTGCTCGCAATGTTTGGGGCTATCTCGTTGTTATGATCAGTGACCTATGCTCTTTTGTAAAGCTCTCTCTTGGAAGTCGCTTTGGATAAAAGCGTCTGCTAAATGCATAAATGTAATTAACATTAGCGTGGATTTAATGCTATTTTCCAAGATGAGCAATTTATTTACGTTTTGTTTAAAACTTTATTGAAAATTGAAAGGTTGTGGAAGTAGGCCAGAGTTTATTAGAATAATCTGGTGTATATTTAAGATTTTTTGACACAATTTTGAAAAAAGTTACGATTTGCAAGGATTAAGCTATTTTCAAAGATAAGTGATTTTCTATCATTTTATTTGAAACTTCATTGAAAACGTAAAGGCTGTGGAAGTATACCAGACATTGTTAAGAAACTCTGGTGTCTGTTTGAGGTTTTATATTTCCAGAGGTGTCAAGTAACAAATACTTTGTTACCTTACTTAAGTAGAAATTTGGGGTATCTATACTTTACTGAAGTAATTATTTTTCAGCCGACTTTCTACTTCTACTCCTTACATTTTCACGCGGTTATCTGTACTTTCTACTCCTTACATTTTTTAAATAGCCTCGTTACTCCAATTTCAGTTTGGCTTGTTTTCATTCCGGCTTGTCATCGTTCAAAAAAACACACACACAAAAAAACTATCCAGAAAAAACGCACCATCCGGATAGAGTGAATTTGATTGTGGTTGGATGAGAAGTATAAACATATACCATTCCCACACCCTATTGGTTTATACGTGATCCATCTCCTGCACATGACACAAAATCACGTCAAACTCCAGCAAAGAAATAGCAGACGTATGTAGCCTACGAAGATGTCCGTGGCAGAGACTCAAGAGAACTCGAGCAAAATGTCCGAACCAAGCACCAGCGAGGAGGTTGGTAGCTAGGAAGATTAGCCAACCCTTCTACATCCCTGGCCGTACCTTGAAGAATTTTTCGACATGTTTGGATGCAAAAACAACTTCTTTCGAATGCGCTGCAAGCTCTGCGCACCCAAGTAGGCTACCACGAGCTAATGGCTTTCACAAACTCGCCGTCTAATTTGAATAAAGGCTATTGATAACATGCCTCTGAAGTTTGACTTTTTGCAGCATTACAATACTTATAGGCAACTAGTCATCATATCTTGCGCTCCATGAAACACATGTTAATGCTTAGTAGTAGGCTACACATATATGGTTCTTTAATGTATTTGCATTGTACTAAAATGCGTTCATTTTCAATGGGCATAAACAGGTACAGCCCACATTTTTCAATATAACAAGTCATTATGGCCTTTGGAAAAATGTTTTTTGGGGGGAGGTGGGGTCGTGCATTATAGACCCCTGTGCATATAAGCTTTTGTCCTTGGCATTTTTTCCCCTTACTACTTTTACTTTTATACTTTAAGTAGTTTTGGAACCAGTACTTTTATACTTTTACTTGAGTAAAAAGCTTGAATTGATACTTCAACTTCTACAGAAGTATTTTTAAAACCTAGTATCTATACTTCTACTTGAGTAATGAATGTGAATACTTTTGACACCTGTATATTTCTAAAAATATTATAAAAGTCATTTTTCAAAATGGTATGGGTAGTTTTCACCCGGTCCCTAACGCGATGCTGCAAAGTAGCGTCTTCCGAATGTGAGACGAATGTCGAATATGAAACTAACTTCACCTCGGTCAATTAACACACTTTTTCGATGTATTTAGTGTGAAATGCGCCCACACCTTGGATGACTTAGGTCGTAGCTACTGATTTCTCTGCCTCCACCATGTGTGTCATTAAGGGTCTGTGATATCGTGGTTAATATGGTTACAACAATGCATATATTTTTGCTCGTGGGATCGAATCCCACTCGGATCTTTTATTTTCTTAGCTTCCATTTATTATGGCGTGAATGGCTGTAATGTAGTGCTCACTACATTTGTTGAGAATATACAATTATGTAATGAATTGATTTCAAAAGATATAGCGAAGAAACACTCAGCCATAGGCTACACAAATCGCATAGGAAACGAATGTTTCCATGTTGTGTTACCAGGGGCGGATCTAGAAAAATATTCATGGGGTGGCAAGAGGGTGGCAGGAGATTTTGAGGGGTGGCATCCCGTGGCAAATGTGTGTGAGATCAAAATGAAAAAACTAAAGGCTGTGCAACATGTATGCATAGTCAGTGAACACTGAAATGAATTTGAGGATTATAGGTCACATGACCAAAAAGCTATTGAAGTTTGAAGATTTATTTTGAATAAAATATTTTTTAATAACCTGAGATGAAAATGAACAAAATAAAGGCTTTGCAGCATGAATGCATACATATTCAACAGTTTAACATTATTTTGACGCTCCTAGTTCATGTTGTTGAAAAGCTATTGACTTTTGAAATGTGTAATTTGTTGACGGTCCCTAAACGTACGCGTTGTTTAGGCAGCCAAAAGCATTGGCTAAGCGGCGGTCGTAGCAGTGCTAAACACCGGTTAAAATAACACAATACTGGGCGTCCGAATATCTGTTGAATATCGAATTTCAAACTAACTTTACCACAGTCATCTTTGTTGTTGCTTTGTTGCCCAAATAATTCACGAGTTAATGTTATTAACCTCAATTCAACAGGAAAAGTAACATTGCAACTCCGTATACGGAGTTGCAATGTTACAATTACAAATAATTACAGTGTCCTAAGCGCAACTGATGTAGCATTCCCTTTATCCAGCAGCTTTTATAGGTAACTCATAAACGCCCCGCCTGAGAATAACATTTGACCAATGTCAATCAAACCCATATAAATCTGACAACTGCTCTATTCTTTGAAACACGTCTATCTCCATGATTGCCAGAACCAAGGTATTTCCCCATGAACAGACTGGATGGATTCAACTAACTCCTCCCAATTTGCAGGATATCTGGTTCCGAAGGAAGATCTCATGGTTCCAGACTGCTGTCAGGCTGTCAGCTATATTTCTAAAAAGCTTATTTGGAATCACAGAGTAGACTTCATTCTAAAAGTATGAACCTAACTACTGCAAATGAATGACACTATATTTCGAATCAAAATACGATACATTTTATTTTGGTTGTGATGAAAATAGGACATACAATACAAATCAACATAACACAGCTGGCACAAAATAATTTAGCTTCTGAATGTAAATTATGAAAGCTTATTATGAAAATCTAATATTTAAGAAAGATTAGCAAAAGTATTTAATAGTAAAGCATCTTTTTCAGTGCTCATATCAGTAATTGTGTATATCCTCAGAGCCTTAAAGCCGAATTATACTACTCCGTTTTCACGGAGACGGACACAGGGAACGACCTCTCCGATGTGGAACGTCCTCTCCGAGCCCCTCTCCGAGCCCCTCTCCGAGCCCCTCTCCGAGCCCCTCTCCGAGCCCCTCTCCGAGCCCCTCTCCGAGCCCCTCTCCGAGCCCCTCTCCGAGCCCCTCTCCGAGCCCCTCTCCGAGCCCCTCGGAGAGCCCCTCGGAGAGCCCCTCGGAGAGCCCCTCGGAGAGCCCCTCGGAGAGCCCCTCGGAGAGCTCTACGTGCACCTCCTGATTTTCCTGACTATCCATCCGTCATTTTATGGATACCCCTTGGCTGTGATTGGTCCGTGTTAAGAACCGCTTGTGTCAGGGGCGGGGTTGCCGTGACCAACAAGACGAACAGAATCCTTTGACTCGCCAATGCTGTAAGTTTTTACAATTCATATTTCAGCTAAACAGTACATGTAAATCAGCATCTGAATTAATATGTGACAAGAAATGGGCAGTGTAGTTGCTGAACATTTGCTTATTTTATTGATGAAACGGCTAATTTGTAAATTTGCTCCGACTTTTCGATAACCTAGCTAGCATCGCAGTGCAGCGCCACCTACTCTTCTGGCGGTGAAGTCGGAGTAGTATAAATCGTCCTTTAGGAGCAAATTGTTAAAGAAAAAAACTGTCAATATTACTTGACTTTCACTTATTCAGCTGATTACTGAAGTGAGAACCATTTAATCACACTTGGCACACTGTCGTTCTCTGAGTTGGAAAATAAATATATTCTAAAAATGGAGTGAGCATTCCCTTTAAACACCAAAGAAACGTTATACTATATTATCTCTGTATTACATAAACTTTTAACTTTTCATTTCACAAGCATAGGCACAATGTAAGTGAGCCCCCCCCTCTCTCTCTCATTACAGGAAACTGTCCTTCATGATGCCAGGCTTCTGCAGAGCATTCTTCCTTCGAGTAGCAGCTTCCAGAATCTTCTTCCTGGGTCCCAGCTGGATGCGGATGCCCTTGAGGTCATCATCAGTGCAGAGCACGAGGGCCTCCAGGTCTAGCTGCTCCCTGGTGAATGCAGGGGCAAAGTCTGGCAGGGAAAGGGCAGACAGAAAGGCATCTAGAGGAGAAGTGTCCTCATCCTCCTCATCATCCAAACCCAGTTCCTCCTGGTTCCAGGGCAGATCGGCATCTTCAGCATCATCCCCCAAACTGCTGTCAACTACTTTCGACTCAAACACCTCCTTGCGGATGAGGTAGCCCAGGTCCTCTGTGTCTCTGCTAGGGAAGTCATCTGGTTCCAACCCCATTTCCATGGAGAAGTTTTTCCTGAAGACCATGTTGCCCAGACCTGGACGTTTAAAGATAGACTCTTTGGTTTGGCTAGACCAGTCTCCATCTTCGACATCATCATCTTCAAAGCCTCCCATACTTTCTCTTGTGTCGTCATTTGCTTCAATCTCGTCTTGCTCGCTGAAGACACCCATGAACTCTGGCTTCCCTGCAGTACCATTCTCCTGCTTGACGAAGATTACATTCCCGTCTCCTCCCGCCCTCTCTGTTCCCCCTTTCTCTTTCTTACCAAACTTCCGTTGGAGGGTCCCCTTTACTCTGGCTGTGAGGGACCCTGAGGTGTCTGCAGCAATGAGCTTGGAGAACTGCTCGTTGACGCTGTTAATGGTTCCCGTGTTGGAGAATGAAGCTACGCCGGCTTCAGAGACAGACCCTCCACTGCCCACTCCACGGTACATCTTATCCATCTTGCTCTGGTGCTTCTTCTTGACCTTCTCGCAGACTTTCACTCGTCTCTCAGCCTCTTTGGTGGCCTCCTGCTTCAGTCGGGCCACTTTCTTGGCGTTCTGACTGGTCTGCTGTGAGGCAGCTGAGTCCAGGAAGTGCACGCAGTCCATGCGGTCACGTGATGCAGCCACGTCCATGGCCGTGTGGAAATCATTGTCCAAGGAGAAGAGATTTGCACCAAAGTTGACCAGGAAGCTGAGGATGTGCATGTGGCCGTTGGTGGCAGCATGGTGCAGAGGAGTGTTGCCCCAGATGTCACTCCTGTTAGGATCCCCTCTGTCAAATAAAGATAAACACCACTCATAAAATATTAGTAAAATACACAAAATTTGCTTTTAAAACCTTAATCCTGAAACAACAAAGAACCTTAAAGTTGTATATGATTAATTGAGCCGTGTGACATTATTCAATTTATATTAAAATACTATAAGGTAAATCAGAATGGTCTCTTCACTAAGGCTGTACTAAGGGTGTGGAAACCCAGCCCTTATGGGAGTTACTTGGTAAGCTATTAAGAATGAAAGTCCTCGTACATATATGCCCCATCCCTCCAGCCATAAAACTCTGAATTGCAGTATCTTAGCAACAGTTTATCATAAACCCAAGTTTGCTGTAGCATATCACATCACTGTGCTGCTAACGCCCAAGATTTGGGTTACAGAATTCAAGGTTGCTCAATGCTGTATTCTTTAACTACAAACATTGTATAGAGAAATGTGTATAATTCTCAAGAGGTAGAAGAATTACCCCCCCCCCCCCCCCCCCATCTGAGAGAATGAAAGGACCCATTGTGCCTCATTGAAATAATTTCCTTGCCTCATTTAATATCTAGCTCAACTCATTGGAAAGAATGTCTAGTCCAAAAATCTCACATCACAGATGAGGAGTTATGTTTAGGGATATAATAAATACTAGTGGAGTGTTGTCCATTTTAATGGACAATAAAGTGGCCCTTTGAACTTTCTGGAATTGTATCACCAATTGAAGTTTCCTCATAGTGTAACTTTCAGAGTTTCCTCATATAGTGTAACTTTCCAAGTAAGTTTGCCAAGTTAATTACAGACTGACAACAGTGCGTTAAGTAGAAGCTACACATAATCGACTTGTCTCTTCTATATTTCTGTGTTAAAGTGTGTGTTAAACCTGTGTTAAACATTCGTAGACACCACTAATCGTTTATTTCAACCTAGGGACTTTATTCAGTACAATGGCACGATCCGTTATTATGACTAGGTCATAAAATGACGAATCGTCGAAATACAGACAAGTCGTGGGCGAAACTGCAAATTACTTCATCTAATTGGCTATAACTTTGTTAAAGAAACACCTCAATGAGTAAGATGAAATTTGATTGTTTCTTAATGTAAATGTGAAATATAAAGACCGAATATCAATTGTGCTTACCCTCTACTACATATGAGTTGGAGGGCATCAATATGTCCATGAAAAGCAGCCCATAACGTTGGCGTCATTCCATCTTCGTCCGGAGTGTTGAGGTCTTTCCTTGTGGCCTCTTTCAAGAGGTCCAAGTAGCCATCAATCGCCGCTTTGTGATACCTAGACATGACTGACTGTAGAATCCTACCCACTTTAGCAGTTAAAAGATCAGAGCCATTAATAGCAAAGACTGTAATATTCTAGCATGTTCCTTCACACACGTTGGAGCGCGTTAATGGCGCATTGGACATCCGAATGAAATGGTCAGTGCACTGGGCGTCTTCATATCAGTGGCAAAACCATAAAACAAAAGCACAAAGTTCGCAGCTGATATGTCATCTCATATCTTTTACAACGTTTAAACATTTAAAGTAGACGATTGGCAAAATGGTCAAAAAGTTCAAGTGAAAAACTTCGTTCGGGTGATTGAACGCTTCAATCAATCGGTGGGGCAAATTATTTTGTCACGTAGAGTCCTAGATTATGCCTATGACTTTAGGTCATAGGTATAATTTAAATATAAGTTTCATTAAATTTCATTAAAATATAAGTTATGTTGCGCTGCACTTGAGAGCCTATACGATTTGTATGTCGTGCTACATGTAAAATCTGAATGATTGTGTCACGAAAAAAGTGTCATGTGTCATGAAAAGTCTCGGTTGGGGAACAACTATTGTCCAATGAAATTGTCAGGGCGGGCTTTATACGATGATGGACAGATGATCAACAGTAACGTAATCAACCACGTCACCAAAGCGCGGAACAGAGAAACGCAATCAAGGCATTTGTCGATGGAAAATATGTTTTTGCCGTCCTTCCTACGGGGTTTGGTAAAAGTTAACATACTACGTTGCTCTGATTGGTTGTAGGTCTATCCAATTGAGCGAAGAGGCATTTGTTTTCCGTGTTCGGTTGAAACACGCCCCATAGTCACAGCCTAATGGAGAATTCTCAGACACATATTCTGACAAGAATTATGAGTATGACATCGTCAGGCTAACACTGTCCTATTATTATTATTGGGAATCAGGTGGCTGAGCGGTTAGGGAAGCGGGCTAGTAATCTGAAGGTTGCCAGTTCGATTCCCGGCCGTGCAAAATTACGTTGTGTCCTTGGGCAAGGCACTTCACCCTACTTGCCTCGGGGAGAATGTCCCTGTACTTACTGTAAGTCTAATAATACTGGATAAATGTATTATCAGAATGAGGGTAATATGTAAATTATGTTGTAGTTGCGACTGCTGTTATGTCACTGTCTGGTAAAAGCGAGTATCCTTCTTTGTATTCATTTGTACGAATCACTTTTAGTAGAACTATTCACTTCTGATTCTTGATTACGTTGTACTTGATGTTATAGGCTACTTACTAAATGCACTATATGCCAATTGTAATAGAATCGTCTGATAAATGAGTATAGCTACATTATTTTACAAATGTATATAAAAAGGCCCCTGCTTACAGGTCCCTCCTACCAGAATTCAACTTCTATTTCCCTCAGTAAACTTGCCACACAACTGTTTTGTGTTTTACAATCATATCCATTTTATAGATCCTGCTTCCCACAGCCTAGTTAGTATCTTCTAACTTGCAATGTATAGTGCTTGGTTTTAGTACCTGATAAGACGAGCCTGAACCTTCCCTTTGTGAATGGCTAGTGAAAAACATCTAATAAACGATGACATTTTGATTGGTTCCATCACATTTATTTTGAACAAAAAACTAAAATGATATATTTAAAGAAATTGTGATAATTTAAATAAGAGTTTTAACAAGTTTGAGGCTTGATCATGAAAATAGGTCAGGGCTGTTTATATATTATTCATATTCCTGTCAGTTGGATTTGAGCACAACACTGAAAGAACCATTTGAGGCAGCTGTCACAGCCAACCTGAGATTTTGGATAAACATTAAGACGAATTGGTGGAATGATAATGAATGATCAAACATTAGGAATGGCAAAAACTGTCACCTATAATAACATGACCTCTTATACAAAGAAATACCACTGCTTCATTATAAATGTGTCTAGTAGTGAAAAAGTATTGTATTCAATACCGGTTTACAAGCTATTACCCAGTTAGTGTCGCCATCCAGATTGTCCACATCCCCGCATAGTTGGGGTGTGTCAGATCTTATAGCCACAAGATAACTTTTACATTGTAAATGTTTGCAACTAGTATCAAAAGCTTTTTATGACACACTGTACAGGGCATGAGGAGCCACCAAAATAATTTTGGGGTGTGTCAGATCTTATAGTCCCAAGATATGAGGGGGGGAGGATTTCGGCAGGTATAAAAAACAGTGTTGCCAAAATCCTACTCCCATTCTAACTTTTACATTGTTGCAACTAGTATCAACATCTTTTTATGGCACACTTTACAGGACATGAGGAGCCACCAAAATAATTTTGGGGTGTGTCAGATCTTATAGCCCCAAGATACGGGGGGGGGGGGGAGGATTTCGGCAGGTATGATGAACAGTGTTGCCAAAATCCTACTCCCCCAGCTGCATCATTAAATAGTTGATTCAAGTAGCAGTTGGTTTTTAGGATTGTTAAATTGGTGAGGTAGCGTGCGAGATAAAGAGAACTCATACACAGTAGCCTACTGCAATGCATACAAGGTGAAAATAATGGGGCATTTAGTTGTATTACACATACAGATAAACACAACTCTATTTTAACATTTCAGGGAATTCAGTTTTATTATACTGTTTCTAAATGCATTGTGAAATGCATTGTACATGCGACGTTTCACATAACTGATTACTTAGGATAATGTCTGCGGATTGAAAAACATCTGATCGCTGTTCTGCTACAGGGCAAACTGTTAACTCCTTAATGGAGAAAGTGTTTGTCATTTCACTAACGGAGTTACAAAATTAAGCTGAGTTGTGTGTTTTATAAGAAGCCTATTATCAATCTGCAGATTGGAGAGAATGTTTAAATAACACAATGACTTAAAATGAAGTCTCAGAAGATAGGATGGTGTTAATAGTGAATAGAGAAAACAAATATGACATGATTTACAGTCAAATAGGGTTTGTCAGGAATCAGAGTGCAATCCTCTTTACAGAATTTCTGTAAAGACTGTTAACACATCTTTCACTTATATTTGCCAATGTATTGCCAGTAATTCTGGAGTTGGCTGTATGAACAGGTGATAAGGATTATTATTACTATTGTGATCAGCATAAGCACATAGAAAATGTATTTTCTTCCACCCCCTATATCCCTGAAATGTTCAAATAGAGCAGTGTTCATCTATGTTTAATACAACTTAATGGCCCATTACTTTCACCTTGTATGCATTGCAGTAGGCTACTGTGTATGAGTTCTCTTTATCTCACACGCTACGTCACCAATTTAACAATCCTAAAAACCAACTGCTACTTGAATCAACTATTTTATGATGCAGCAATTCAGTATTTCTTTTTAACTTACTGGGGGAGTAGGATTTTGGCAACACTGTTTTTCATACTTGCCGAAATCCCCCCCCCCCCCCTTCCCTGACTGTAAGATCTGACACACCCCAACATTATTTTGGTGGCTCCTCATGCCCTGTAAAGTGTGCCATAAAAAGCTTTTGATAGTAGTTGCAAAAATGTAAAATGTAAAAGTTATCTTGTGGCTATAAGATCTTACACACCCCAACTATGCGGGGATGTGGACAATCTGGATGGCGACACTAACTGGGTAATAGCTTGTAAACCGGTATTGAATAAAATACTTTTTCACTACTAGACACATTTATAATGAAGCAGTGGTATTTCTTTGTATAAGAGGTCATGTTATTATAGGTGACAGTTTTTGCCATTCCTAATGTTTGATCATTCATTATTATTCCACCAATTCGTCTTATACCATGGTCTGGGTGAATACTCGATTCTGATTGGCTGCAGGAGTGTCCGTTATCGGGTGATAACGGACACCTACTACGTAATTGCAGCAAACCTGTCTTTTCACCGTTCTAAATTATTCCGCTGGCTACATAGTATATGAGCCTGTACAAAGTATCTGAAATAAGTAACCATAACAACAGTGACGGAGTCAAAGCCTCCATTTACAATTTTGAAAGACTTTAACAAGCTAACTTGTATTTACAACAATGAGTGACTTGAATATTTATTTTAACCTATTTGAAAAATTTTACTTTTCAGAATCTATGTCAGTGTCAAGTAACCACTCATCTCACATCCCATTCGCTATTCACCTCGCTAGTCAATCTACTTCAGACAGGCTGCGGCCAACACGATAGTAGCCCCAACTCGACACATGGCCGATTATTTTCTTCTTAAAAATCTTGATTTTATTTGGGGACAATGACATGGCTCGATAGCTGGCTAGTCTGGTTGTTAAACATACTGTAAAATTATAATTACTGTTTGGAGAATATGTCAACTTTGATGCGGTCATCTCACATGCATTTTCTATTCAACTCGCTCCACAGGCTGCGGCCGTACTGTAGCCTAGTACTAGTATATGGCCAATACCTTGTTCGTGAAAATCTTGATATTGATTTTGGGACAGTGACATGGCTAGTTACCTGTCAAACATACTGTAAAATAATATTTACTGTTAGTCAACCGTACACAATGTTATTGCGTTTTAATCTTGCTAGTATAATGCAAAACGCATGAAATCATTAATTTATGTTTGGAAAAAAAATCGTTGGCAAGTGACCATGGTATAAGCGGGATAATGCCCTTCGAGGTGTCCAATATCACCTGATAATGGACGATGCGGAGGCGTGAACCGTCCGACGCGCAGCTTCCTCGTCGGGCATTATCCCTTACTTAATGTTTTTCCAAAATCTCAGGTTGGCTGTGACAGCTGCCACAGATGGTTCTTTCAGTGTTGTGCTCAAACAACTGCAATAGTTATTGCACTTTATTGGTGGTGCTGTGTATTATTTCGCACAGTTGGGTCATGCTAGCACTTCAGTACAGCTGTACAGAGGTCCTACAATTGAAGAACGGAGAACATCACTTGTCAGCAGAGTACCTCATCCCTCCGGAGATTGCCAGACCACCCCTGGGCATTCCCGCAGCAGCAAGCCGGAGGAGGAGACGCTGTGACCGGAGACGGAAGAGGGGAAAGAGGGCGGGCGTTTGGGCAAGGCTAAAGGCTTCCCCGTTCAGGCCATAGACATGTATATGTCTATGGTTCAGGCCACCGCTTCATACCATCTTTCTTTCGAATGCCTGATCAATCTGGAACAAGATCGACGAGATACGGCTGCAAATGACTACGCGGAGGGTCTTTAACAACTGTTGCTGCATGATTTTCTCCGAGACTTGGCTTGACAGCTCTATCCCAGAGGCGGCTATAGAGCTATCAGGCCGTATTGTCTACAGAGCCGACCAGACTGTGGACTCTGGTAAGAAGACCGGCGGGGGGCTATGCATCTACATAAACAACTCATGGTGCACCAACGTCACGGGAATGGATAAGCTGTGTAGTCCAGAGGTGGAACTCATGCTGCTAAAGTGTCGGCCGTTTTATCTCCCCAGGGAATTCACTGCTGTTTACATCTGTGCTGTGTATATTCCACCGGATGCTAACGCTAAGCTAGCGCTGGCACAGGTTTACAACAGCATAAACAACAGCCTAGTAGCACACCCGGACGTCTTTATAGCAGCTGGAGATTTCAATCACGCAGATTTAAAATCATTTATTCACAAATTACATTGAAACGTGAAGTGTGCGACTAGAGGAGATAAAACCCTGGATCAGGTGTATACTAATGTAGCAGATGCATATAGAGCCCAGGCCTACCCCCATCTAGGTCTGTCAAACCACCTCTCTCTTCTGCTACACCCCCGTTATACACCCAGGATCAGGAGTACTGGGACTACAGTCAGAACAGTGAGAACATGGCCAGAGGACGCTATCCACCACACAGACTGGGATGTATTTAAAGGGCAGGGCACGGACACTCGTGACACCTTGGATAACCACACCTCCGCTGTCTTGGATTACATCTCCTTCTGTGTGGACAATGTAACATGCTAGAGACAATTCTGTGTGTTCCCAAACAGACACCCTTGGATGACAAACGGAGTGCAACAACTAATACGGGCTAGGAATAGTGCTTTTAGCTCGGGTGACCCGGAGGCGTACAGTGCAGCCAGGACTGCTTTAAGGAGGGGCATCAGTACTGCCAAAGAACAACACAAGAGGCGTATTGTAAGCCAGATTCCACTCTGCCACAAATCCTAGGCAGGTCTGGGAGGGTATCAGGGCCATCACGGACTATAAGAGGAAAACTCCACCTCCCTCAGCTGACTGTCCCACCTTAGCTGAGGACCTAAACCTCTTTTATGCCCGCTTTGACAAGGAAAACACAGACCCTGTCCTGCCCCCCCTACCCCCCACGGACTCCACCCCGGTCCTGAGCACACATGAGGTGAGATGTGTCTTCCGCAGCATCAACATCAGGAAAGCACCCGGACCAGACGGAGTGCTGGGCCGGGTGCTAAGAGACTGTGCAGCGGAGCTGGCGGACGTCTTTTCCAGCATATACAACATCGTCGCTGGCTACATCATAGGTCCCAGCCTGCTTCAAGGCCGCTATAATAGTTACATTTACATTTAGCAGACGCTCTTATCCAGAGCGACTTACAGTAAGTACAGGGACATTCCCCCCGAGGCAAGTAGGGTGAAGTGCCTTGCCCAAGGACACAACGTAATTTGGCGCAGCCAGGAATCGAATCAGTAACCTTCAGATTACTAGCCCGACTCCCTCACCGCTCAGCCACCTGACTCCCATATAATAGTCTAATATATGTCTAAATGACTACAGACCTGTGGCACTCACCTCCATTCCTGCAAAATGCCTAGAGAGACTAGTCATCAAACATATTAAAGCAGCTATCTCACCATCACTTGATCCATCCAATTTGCATACAGGGAGAACAGATCAACTGAGGATGCCATTGCCATTGTGCTCCACACACTACTGGAGCACCTTGAGCAGAAGAACACCTATGCACGGCTCCTCTTTGTGGACTACTCTTCGGCTTTTAACACCATCTGGCCATTCAAACTCCGGACCAAGTTAAATTATCTTGGATTAGACACCACACTGTGCAACTGGATTGCTGACTTTTTAACTAATCGCACGCAAAGGGGCAGAGTGGACAAGAACACCTCCTCCACCCTTTTCATTAACACCGGGGCCCCCCAAGGGTGCGTGCTGAGCCCCCTGCTCTATACTTTGTACACGCATGACTGCCTTGCCTCCTCCTCCTCCAATCTCATTGTCAAATTTGCCGACGACACCACAGTGCTCGGTCTCATCAACAACAACAATGAGACTGCCTACAGGGATGAGGTGCAACATCTGGCGTCATGGTGCCACTGCAATAACCTGGTCTTGAACATCAAGAAGACCAAGGAGATCATTTGTAGATTTACGCAAATGCGGACAAAATTATTGGCACAGAGGAGGTAGAGAGGGTGCCCAACTTTAAGTTCCTGGGGGTGACCTTGACTGAAGACCTGTCCTGGGGTACTCACATTGCCTTAGGTGTGGGAAAGGCCCAACAACGCCTCTACTATCTGAGGAAACTGGGGAGCGCCAAAATCCCGAAACCACTGATGGCAAACTTCTACAACTGTGCCATCAGCAGCGTTTTAACGTACGGTTTCTTAGTGTGGTTTTCCAGCTGCACTAAGGCTGAACAGCAGGCACTCCAACAGGTGGTAAAAACTGCAGGGAGAATCATTGGGATGACTCTCCCCGAGATCAGTACCGTCTACGCCACCCGCTGTCTGAAGAGAGTGCACAACATCCTGCGGGACCGTCACCACCCAGCTCACTATCTGTTCCACCTGATGCCCTCAGGTAGAAGGTACAGGTCCATACGGACCAGAACATCCAGACTGACCAACAGTCTGTACCCACAGGCTGTGAGGCTTCTGAACAGTGCCCCCCCCCTCCCCCCCTTTCTGCCTCCCTCTCATGGACAGTAACGACACCCACCAATTACAATAACAAATATAGCTGCAAGCAGCGATGCGGGTTCCTCCGCAAAATGTCAAAATATTACAAAAATTTACATTGTAGAAGGTCAAGAGTTGGACAACCAGAGAGCAAAACTACTTCATGTTTGGCCAACAACAATAGGCTGAATGGGGATTTGAACTCATGAGCATAAGGTCACAAGTCAGTCTCTCTATCCTCTCTGCTACACACCAACTGTTGAGATTGTATGAGTAGAAAGGGCAGAGTATGAGTTTTGGTCAGCTTTGGGACAAAGGTTAAGAAACGGTTGACATTTCAAGGTAAAATTGCGCATGGTACATCAGAATGATGTCACCTTGAAGCCAATAAGGTTTGAAAAACCATCAGTCAAAATTATATTTGATTTATTGACACAAAGATATTGAGGCAATGTGGACACTTACATAAATACACCCCTTTCAGACATTTTGTATTGCATTTCTCATTCCATTTCACCCTATATAAAGACACATCTCCCGCACACTATCCCCCATCTATGCTGTTTCCCTCTCTCCCAGCGCAGGTCAAAATGCCAAAATCAGAAATGCTGCAGCAGCCGCATGAGGTTTAGATGTAGTCCAAAAATTAACTCCCACAATCAATACATATCAACCGCAACATTGTTTTCAAACTTTCTCAAAGATGGCTTGAAAACCATGGATATTCACTTTCTTCGTGAGTAGATCTCAAGAATAGCCTCATAGGCAACTGGCTAGGGTACTGGCTAGCGTACAGCCCGGGTACAGCCCACGTCCAGGTCCTTGCGAGTGTAGCCTCTGATGGTAAAGTAGCCGACTCTCTGTTCCCATTAAACTACACGACATGCACACTCAGGGTGAACAACAAGATTATATTAACTAACAAACAATAACATTACAAACACAACAACTGAAATCCCTCGCATGGCCGTTGTAACCGAACTATTTTCCACAAGTCTTTGCATTTTTTGACATGCCGCACTGCATGCTGGGTACTCAAGAGCGCCGACTGCGTGATATGACGAGATGCTAGTGACGTGCTAAGGTCTCTGAGTCTCCTGCATTAACAAGTTCTGCTCGATTAGCAAGCGATTTTTACTAATGTTTTGTAATGCGAAAGGATAACACAAAAATTTAATTGCTGTCCTAAATTATATTTATTATTACACTATGATGGAAATGGTGGAGCAGAAACTAACAATTCCATGAATCCCATGGAAACAAAGGCAAATGTGGGAGATGTACTGATGTGGAGCACAAATCATCCAAGAAGCAGTACTTCTCGAGTGGTTTTTATTCAGATGAATAATCATTGGTATCAGGTCGAAAGTCTATCACTTGAACTGGTTTCATCACTTAAGACACTCAAAGTCAACAGCTTGGCATACTGGGACATGGAAAGAATTAAACATTTAGACTTTCATCAAAGTAAAACTGCTGGTTTGTCCTTTTTCATCAATGTCCTCAAAAAAGCAGTCTGCAGAGCTACTGTGTCTGTGGGGTGACTGTCTCTGCAGGGCTGGCAGGCAGGGGCAAGCAGGGCCTGCAGGCAGGCAGGGCAGGCCAGCTGGATGAAGCTGTCCTGGGGTCAGGGCTGAAGAGAAGCTGTCCAGCTAGAGAGGGGTAGTCCAGCAAGGGGTCTGTGTTGATCTCAGCCTTCTCTGTTGCATCCTCTGTTACGCTCAGCATCCACTGTTGAACTCTGTTGAGCAGGCCTCTGCATGACCCTCCAGACCTGTCAAAGTGAAGAAAGGGTCCATGTCAGTTGTGAAAAATGAAGCTTTTCCCATCTACACTTGATACAGACTTCAGTTTTGACTGTGAATTGCAGTGGCATTACTTGAACTTGAATTCAAATGTGTTGACCTGATGGAGACCCATGCAAAGTCACTCAAAACACGGGTTCGATTACAGGCTCTGGCAAGAGTATTTAGCTCTAAACTGGTCAATATATACACATCTGACAAAAGACCAGCTCGACCTTTGCCTGTAAACAGTGATTCTGACTCTCAGAGACCTTTAAATAGCCTGACTTACTGAAATTGGCAAAACTAGCCTGGCTAACGTAGGTCACTTTCTCAGGGCATATGACGAATGTAACAGGCTCGCCTTGAAAAATCAGATATACTGGCTATATTTAGCAGGCCCTTGTCTACAAAAAGCAGTCCTCCCTGACGTTTTTGGAGTAGAATTGAGTGAAATACAAAATTGTTTACACACTGCCAGTGGGCGAACCTAGTCTGACTCTGAGGCTAACGTCAAAACATTGGGCCTCATTCTCGAACGCAGTTAAGAAGAATTTAAGAAGGAATTTCTTCTGAATTGGATTTAGGAAAACATTTGGCATTCATGAAAGTTTTCTCATCTGGGATTTGTTCTTAACTTCAGAAGACTTTCCGAACTCGAAATAGCAGTCATAAATCGGCCAGAGTTGTCTCAAATGCGATTCCTTAAAAAAACACAAGGGGAATCAAATCAAATCAAATGTATTTGTATAGCCCTTTTTACACGCAAGCATGTCACAGAGGGCTTCACATACGCCCCTAGAACTGCCCCTCAACCAACCTAAACCCTCAAGGAAGACAAGGAAAAACTCCCAGAAAAACTCTCAGCAGGAGAAAAAATGGAAGAAACCTTGGGAGGAGCAATTCAGAGAGGGATCCCCTCCTCCAGAGACGGTTGGTGAGAGAGAGGAGCAGAACACAGGCTTAACATAGTCATACAGTGTCAATGGGTTTTGAAACACAAAAATCCATTGTTCAACTTTATAGATGTAGGACAGGACCGGGAGACTCGCGACCAGGTCCAGCGTTGGCCGACCGACGACCAGGCAGGTGCTGACAGCTCAAACCCCCCACACCACAAGGGATGTGTGTGGTGGGGCGGGGACACACACACACACACACAGAGAGGAGAGCAGGGATTAGAGAATGCCAGGAGCAGCTAACAGTTACAGTCATAATAGAATGAGGTGAGATCCCCACCGGTCAAGTGTGGACTAGTGCAGCAATTTAACTGAGCAAAGAGGGATATTTGATGCAGCCCCACACACCAAGACAGCGACAGCCCCCCTCGGTTGGAACATGAAATCTGTTCCAGGAGAGAGAACTCTAAAATAAGTTATACTTATACGAATAAGGATGAAAACAACCCGCCCCCCGTTGTCTCCAACCAACATACTTACCTTTAGCAATCGTAGACTTGACTAAACAAGAACGTTTTTAACCTAATTTTAAATGTCGAAACAGTATTAGACTCCTTGATTGAGACAGGTAATTTGTTCCAGAGAAGAGGTGCTCTATATGAGAACGCCTTACCTCCAGCTGTTTTTTTCTTAATTTTGGGAACCACCAGATAGCCGGCATCTTGAGATCTAAGTGTCCTTGCGGGGCAAGGACTCACATTTAGGAATCGCATTTAAGAAAACTCTACGTGTTAGAAGTGTTAATGAATTTGTGAGAAATTGTTGGTGATTGCGTTCACATCAACTCTACAGACATCCTCGGATTAAAATAATTATAATAATTTACCTTGCTTAGTGTGCACACTGTTAGATCCAGTGGAGAACAATTCCACTGCTCATCTTACTGGTATGATGTTGTATGTGACAAATAAAACCTTTAACTTGCACTTGGACTTGAACATCATATAAATTCAACCAGGCCATCCAATTATCACTGATCACTCGACCTATTTAAAGTGACGAGTGTGTACCCTAGGCCTACAATATGGCACAATTGCTTTTCGCTTGGACATAACGTGCGTTCCTGTTGCTTTCCTAATTTTGTCGATTCTGACTGCCCACGTCACTGCTGTTGCGTGCCCTTATAAGGAGCTGTGGGGGCGTGTATGTATGCAAATTCAGGAGCACGAGGACGCGCTTTCAACTTAAGACAACTCTTCCTGGGGAGCACAGCTCAGAAAACTTCTGCGTAGGAACACATTTTCAAGCGTTCGTGAATTTTTCTTACGTTGTTTTTCCGAAGCCCGTAAGAAACATTTTAGAAGAAACTTAAGAAAATGTTCGAGAATGAGGCCCAATGTTAGCCTGGCTCTGCCGTCCTACGTACTTCCGCTCAAATGTATTTGCTTCTGTACATAGGTCTGCCCATGAGGTCAGATTCTGCAGGTTGATTTTCTACCTGTCCAATAAGCGAACAGAGGGAGTGGCTGAGAACGATGACGTTGGTGTTGTGTGCTAGTTTGTGTTGTAGTTCCGTAAAGGCGGCGGAGAAAGATGCGAGGAAAGCCATTCGGTCCGTTGTGGCAACGCTGCCGAATATCCAACAGCTAAAGCCGGAGCAAGAACAAGTTTTGCTGAGTTTTGTTGGTGGCCATGATGTTGTGGCCCTCCTCCCCACAGGGTTCGGGAAAAGTTTGATTTTCCAGCTACGGCAGCTAGCTCTGTTACAGTAGTGGTGAAGGAATTGGCTAAGGCAAACGCTAGCGATTGGTTATGGCAGATCAGAGTGGCTCTGGGCAGATCCAATAGTTTTAAACTTCAACAGAGTACCCGCCTACAAGGAAGTCAACGCTTGTCAATGGAGCGAGGCCAGACTCTCTGTACAAATGAAATGTACGAGAGTCTGGTTAGGACCAGGCTAGCCCAATGTACCCCCGGGACGCAGTATCACTCCAATTGCAAGTCCACAAAACACAAAAATAATCGGAGCATCTGGCTAAAAGCACAATTCCCACATCTCCTAAAGGCTTCCCTCGTCAACCTTTTTCGTTTAGACCTAACTGTAAAATGATGAACTTATGAACATGACGCGACCAAAACATGGCTGCCGCCTAAGCCTATGCGGCCTCCCTGGCGCATAGGCTTATTCCAAAGCCTTTCACGCCCCAAATCAAAATTCTGAGCCGACAGATCTGTGGGGAATTGCTTTTTCTACTAAAGGCTGCCCTCCTCGACCTTTTCGATGAACAATTCGCCGAGATGCAAAATGATTCACTAATTAAAAACACAGGAAAAAAGCTAGAGCTACAGTCGAGTTCGGTTTTCCGTCACTTCAGACTCACGATCTAAAGGTCTAAAAGTGCTAAAACATTCACCATAATTCAAGAGTGGTGTACTTTCACGAACCCAATCATTGATTCTAGCTTAAAATGTGTAAAAATAGGACTTACCGAACGTGGCTGCCTCCAACACGGCTATCAAGCGATTCCAGTTGAAAACAACAATGGCCGCCGAAAAATAATTTATATTCGTAACGGCGAGCTGTGATTGGAAGCGAAATGAAACAGGGGCTAAAAACCGAGGGTGGGGGCTTGGTCAGCACATAATTTCCAGAAAGTATGTGTGTGCGTCTCGCCAAACTCGCTCGTGTCTCAAGGGGCAGGATGAGTGTGCGCGCGCTGTGGAGCCATTCAATTGAATTCAATCATATATTGACATATCAAGGTGAAATTGCGTATGGTACTTCAGAATTATGTCAACTTGAAGGCAGTAACGTTTGGAAAAACCATCAGTCAAAATTATATTTGATTTATTAACACAAAGATATTGTGGCAATGTGGACATTTACATAAATACACGTCTTTCAGACATTTTGTATTGCATTCCTTATTCAATATCACCCTATAGAAAGACATGTATTCTACAAATCTGTAACAAATTGAAAGTCGATTGGATCTACGGTTCATGAGGAGAATGGATTTGAAGGTTTTACCAAATTTGGACAGTACATCAAAATCTATCATGGCGGACCTTATGGGTCCTTGAGGCTTTTTTGTTCCCCATGAGAAATGAGGCATGTTTACCAATTTACAGGCATTTTGGGCTAATGGGGCACTGGAGAAATCACGTACACTTTGGGCGTGGCTTATAGCGCCACCTATGGGCGTACATGGGCCACTAGCCGTTTGGAAGTAGTGAGTGACCTGTTGTATCATTGGGCCAAATTGGAAAAAATCTGGTCAAGGACTTTTTGAGCTATTGAGCCATTTAGCGGAGAAGAGGAAAAATAATAATAATAGGAATACTAACAAAAACAGTAGGTTCCCTCCTACCGGAGGAACCCTAATAATAATAAGAATACTAACAAAAACAATAGGTTTCCTCCTACCGGAAAAACAATAGGTTTCCTCCTACCGGAAAAACAATAGGTTTCCTCCTACCGGAGAAACCCTAATAAGAATACTAACAAAAACAATAGGTTTCCTCCTACCGGAGGAACCCTAATAAGAATACTAACAAAAACAATAGGTTTCCTCCTACCGGAGGAACCCTAACCCTTTGAGGAGTAGCGTCACACCGGTGTGACGGCTGCTGGCTGAGCCCCACAGAGTACTGTCACACTGGTGTGACAGGAACGCGTCCTTAGAACGTCCAGTTTTGCTTATTACGTAACAATAAAGAGTTCAGTATTAGGCTACGTGTATATTATAAAGATCAGTCTCAATTTACTGTATTTTGCGAAAGTACACCTTTATTATCCATATGAAAACGTTCAAACAATTCAGTTTAGCTAATGTTAGCTAACAGCTAACCAAAAATAACTCACGCTTTACTCACGTCCAGGGGCGCCGTATAGGGGGGAAAAGTTAGGACGATTCTAAGGGCCCCTGACTGACAAGGGCCCCAAAAAATAGGCAAAAAGTAATATAAAATTATATTATATAAACCATCATCGAGTATATAATACATTTAAAATATAATAATACAATGAATGATCTCTTTGTTTTTACTTGTGTTTGGCAATAAAGGTTAAATATCCCTATTGACCAAAAAGTAAACATCCATATTGACCGACCATCCGCCTTAGCGCACTTATCATCCTTCCTACAGGCGACATAGGCAGCCGCCTACGGCGGCACGAAGAGGGGGGCGGCATTTTCCCAAGTGCATCCATTAATTAACACTCCCGCTCAACCAGCAGAGGGCGCCAACAGCGCCACGTCATATCTCCGTGTTGCGTTTGGGGGGGCGCCCCGGGGGCAGGGGGGTGCTGTTGATACATTCCGCCTAGGGCGCCAGATGTGCTAGGACCGGCACTGCTTATCGGTGACGGTGTTTAGTTGCAGTCAGTAGATGCGCTAGTCGCTAGAATGTCGGGCCCTAAACACAAATCAGGATTTCGGAAAAGATCACAGAAAAAAGAAAGACAGGATAGACAAAAGAGAGGGTTTCTATCAGTAACCCAGTTTTTTACCAAGAAAGGTGGGTAGCCAATCTGTGAGTGGTATTAACCTGTTGGTTTAATGTCCATATAAGCTATCTAGCTACCCAGCTAACAAGGGACGTCCTGGGGACGTCATTTTGTTAGCTGGGTACAGTGTTAGCCTACATTTCATCAACATTTAATCAGTGCAGGGAAACATTCAGCAAGATATTCAGATTAAATCATTGTCCCGACTCCCTGCCCCTTTTAACAGACTTAACAACAGATGAGTCAGCAGCACCCCTGTCTCCCCATAACAGCACCCCTCCTCCCTGTCCCAGTGAAGAAGGTGAGCAACATTGTGTTATCAACATGCCAGTTAGCATCATTCAAGGGAGTCTGGGGATTTCTCTGTCTCTCTTGCTCTTTTTACCATAACAAAAAAGGAAAATAAATATTTATTAATGACAGAAACTCAAACTAATTATTTTCTCACATAATGATCATTATGAAATAAAAGGGGCCCACTTTGAATTTTTGCCATGGGGCCCGAAATTCCTGGCGGCGCCCCTGCTCACGTCACCTAGTAAACCATAATATTATACGTTTTCCTTGACTTGGCTATCACTTTCAACATATTTTACTATTGTACAACCAACCATAGATCGAAAATAATAGATATACATTCACAAATATGCATCTAAAACATCCGACATTCGTCTGTCTTTCGTCTCGTATTTACTTGCGGCCATCTTGGATTTTTTTGTGTTCCGGCATCAAAGATGAACTTTGATGATGTACCACTTGACCCCGTACACCTCATTATTTTCTCGTGAGAAGAGTAGGTTATCTCGTTATTATTATTATTATCGGTAATAGCCAAGTTAGCTTGTCGACAGCTACAAACGATCCTATATATCCGATCACTGTGGATTCACTTATATGAATATTTCAAATTCGGAACAGTAATGACAGTAAAGTTATACCCCTAATTCGCAACAACCTATAAAAAACCCACACAACCACGTTTCTTAATTTTTACCACAGCATCCTTGAATTCGTTTCAGGTACATGTCCAGGAAAGGGTACAATCACGTCACTCTCACGTTACATATCAATGAATCTCATTAGCACAAACATTGAGCCATAAAACATATTGAGTTGTGTGATGTACTGGCTATATTTAGGACCTTTACACAGGATCCACTATGGACATCCAGGATCATGATGGGCTTGGCATATCTGGGTCTGTTGTCTTGACAAGTCAACTGGCATTTATTCATACACTTACATTACACAATGAAACGAAACAACATTCTTCCAGGACCTAGACATAACCTAAACAACTACAACAACTACGTAGAATTAGGTAAATAAAATGGTCCAACAAGACGAGATGAAATTTGTGACAAATTCCCCTAGACACAAAGAGGATGGGATACTTCAAGTTCAAGGCTTTTATTGTCAGGTGCACAGAACACCACAAGGTCAGACTGGGCACTGAAATTCTTAGGACAAGACAACGCAAGACAACCTGGCATAACATATAAGTACACAGAACATAGATTACATCTATGATAAGCTAAAATATAGGGAACCTCCTAAATATACAGATAATATACAATATGTGAATGTAAACATAATATACTAATACCATATGTGAACATCAGTTATTGAGGTATGATATGCAAAAATATTGATGATGTACAGGTGCATGTGGGGTGCATGGGTTTGTCCACAATGTGTGTGGCTTTGCGGATGCAGCGTTAGGTATGTTTGTGAGGGAGGGAAGAGAGACCCCAACTATCTTCTTGGCTGTCCTGACTAGTTGCGGTTCGAAGCGGTGCAGTTCCCAAAGCAGGCCGTGATGCAGCTCCTCGGGATGCTCTCTATAGTCCCTCTATGCAATGTGGTGAAGATGTGGGATGGGAGATGGGCTTTTAGCCACTGCTGGTACACCAAGGAATTAGGTGCTCAACGGTTTAGTTGATGTTCAGCAGGGATGGGTTGCTTTGTGTCTTGTACCTTACTTGCTCTGTACAACTGAGAGATGGCAATGTAGTACTATACATGGACAATTTGTACAGCAGTGCAACCCTCTTTCAACATTTTCTGTCTCTTGGAACGGGGCCTGTGCGGGCCAACATTCACATTCACCTGTAAAATTAGAAAGGGAGATGTTCAATATATAGAAAACGGTCAACAGCAGGCAGTCAAGTGGTATAACAAGAGGTGTGTTCATAACCCTATGAAACATTACAGTCATACTGTCTTGTCATTTCAATAAGTTGTTATTTTGAATAAGCATAAAGTCTGGTTTATTCTGTCTTCCATCAAGTAACTCTAGCCTAGATTTTCCAAACGAATTACACTTGCCTCATTTTTGCAAGACTTGAACTGTGGCCTGACAATAAATGAGGAATAATAAATGTTCCATCAACACGGAAATGAATGGCAGTAGATGGTAGCAATAGATCACAAAACATAGCCATCAATTTAGAATGGATGTCTGCATTATTGTGTTTGCTCTAATTAGACTAAACATAGCAAGTTACGAGCTAGCTAGCAAAAACATCAGATCGTGGAAATCAACAACAGGTCATGCTTTCATCTCAATATCATGCCACAGGTATGTGTATAATTTGTATAAATAATCTACTCAACAGAAAGGTTTTCCCAGAAAAGTAGAAGCCAACCAAAAAGGTTTGGAAGTATCCAAGCAGCATGAGCTTACTTGATCGCCTTTGGTCGAAGGTCATGGGAGTCATTTTCCAGTCTCGCCTTTATGGCTCAACTTGGTTGACATTGTTGATAATTTACTAGGCTATGTTACGTTGTTTGTGTGGTCAAATTAAAACGAGTACAAAAATAATGCTAGTGCATCCAGACAGATAACGTGCTAGGATTGTAATGCATCGTTTTGGCTGTGTTGCCAACTCAGTAGGTTTACGAGATGGATGCCAGGTAGAGAAAACAAAACGATGCATAGCAATCAAGTTAGACTGACTGGATCTATCTGGATTATTGTGTATTCGTTATAATCCGACCACACAAACAACGTAACATAGCCTAGTAAATTAGCATCAGCTAACTTGTTGATTTGACTCTTTACTACACTAGGAGCTAGCTAGTTTGGCAAAAACATCACCTCGTGAAATACAACAGTTCATGCTTTCATACCAGTATCGTGCTAAATATATATGGGTGGTATAATTTGAGTTGTACAAATACTTCGGTCACCAGAATCATAGCCAAAATATCAACTTTGAAGGTTTCTGCCAGTCCCCTGAAGCGGAAGAAATACGTAACGAGAAGGCGGGATAAACAAAACAACCAATGAATGGACTAGTTGTCACTAATACGGGGTGCAAACCATAGATATATATATATATCTATGGTGCAAACTAGGTCAATGGAAAATGCTAACCGAGAAATGCTGAAATTGTATAGCAATTCGATTTAATACGTCATAATCAATTTCTGGAACGTTGAGATTGATCTAAACTCACGCGCAAAAAGAACTCACTCATGGGGGACAGTCGAGAAATTTAGAACGTACTCCTCAAAGGGCTAATTATCCAAACCTTAGATACAGTATAAAAACATCTGCTTCTGCAATGATATTAGTTCAAAAACAACATATCTCAGCTAAAAATTAATTTAAAAAAAGACAATTTAAAAATTGACACACAGCTGATTTATGTTGGGTAAAGTGGGACAACCACAGCTGATTCCAGTCTGGCTTAGACTCAGTGGCAGGGGTTATTTCCTTCAATTACTATAAAAGAAGGACTTTGAGGAGTGATGTTTTTGGAAACAGAAACAGAAAAATACAAACACTGTAATGTCTGGACGAGGAAGAGCAAGGGACCTAGGGAGAAGAGCAGGCCCAGTGAGAGATGGAGGGAGAGGTGCAGAAGCAGTGAGAGATGCAGAAGGAGGTGCAGGTGCAGTGAGAGGAGCAATGAGAGGAGCAGGGCTGGGGAGAAGAGCAGGCCCAAGGAGAGGGCAAGGTAGAGGTGTAAGAATGCGTGGTGGTGGCATTCCAAGGGCTGCAAGAACAGTAGTCAGTGATGAAATTCGTGCCACTATCATTGACCATGTTGATGAAAACATGTGGCCTAACCCTGAAGATCGCAGGGATTAGATACAGTAATTTTGTGCTTTTTTGTTCCCCCTTTTTTATCTGGGCGAATATCATTCACGTCTTACTAAAACAGCGGCCACGCGAAAGGGAATGAGGAAACAGTTTCCTCTACTAAAAAATACAATGCGGGTCACGTGAAAAAAGGATCCAAAGACTCCTAGAAAGACCGAGTCGGGAAATGAACGAATCGTTTGTTTCCTCCAGTACAGAGCCTATGCAGGTCACGTGAAAAATGATCCAAAGACTCGTAGAAAGACCGAGTCGGGAAATAAACGAATCGTTCGTTTCCTCTAGCTACCAGTACAGAGCCTATTCAGGTCACGTGAAAAATGATCCAAAGACCGAGTCGGGAAATGAACGAATCGTTCGTTTCCTCTAGCTACCACTACAGAGCCTATGCAGGTCACGTGAAAATGATCCAAAGACTCGTAGAAAGACCGAGTCGGGAAATGAACGAATCGTTCGTTTCCTCTAGCTACCACTCAGGGGCGCCATATAGGGGGGAAAAGTTAGGACGATTCTAAGGGCCCCTGACTGACAGGGGCCCAAAAAAATAGGTAAAAACTCATGAAATTACATTTTATTAAATATCATAGCCTATATACCATCATCATTGAGTATATATATATTTCAAATATAATAATACAATTAATGATCTCTTTGTTTTTACTTGTGTTTGGCAATAAAAGTTAAATATCCCCATTGACCAAAAAGTAAACATCCATATTGAACCACCACCCCCCTGTATCGACATGAAATGGTTTGTTCCTGCCTTAGCGCACTTATCACTGACGATGTTTAGGTGCAGTCAGTAGACGCGCTAGTCGCCAGAAATAGTGATCACAATGTCGCCTAGTAAATATAAATCAGGTTTTCAAAAAAGTTCTGAGAAAAAAGAGAGAGAGAAAAGACAAAGGAGAGGTTTTCAATCTGTAACCCAGTTTTTCACCAAGAAAGGTACCCGCCAGTAGTCTGTGGTATCAACCTGTTGGCTTGTCCTTAGTGAAATAAGATAGCTAGCTACAGACTAGTGTTAGCCTACATTTCATGAACATTTAATCAGTACAGGGAAACGTTTAGCAAGATATTCATATTATATAATTGTCCCGACTCCCTGCCCCTTTTAGCAGACTTAACAACAGATGAGTCAGCAGCACCCCACTCTCCCCATAACTGTACACCTCCCTGTCCCAGTGAAGATGGTGAGCAACATTGTGTTAACGACATACCAGTTAGCATCATTCCAGGGAGTCTGTGGGGATTTCTCTGTCTCTCTTGCTCTTTTTACCATAACAAAAAATACAAATATTTATTAATGACAGAAATTCAAACTTATTATGTTCTCACGTAATGATCATTATGAAATAATAAAAAATAAACTATTGTCTGTACTGGATGATGGACAGTTGGAAACAGTGAGTATCTTACCTCAGCCTGCATGTAAATTACAGACAATATTAAAATAATCCAGTTTGATAGGTTCATTTAGATTGAATTATGGCCGTTAAATGGCATCTATAGATACAGACTTTATTATTCCCATCATGAAGGGGAATTTATTTGAGAAGCTTGCACACACACACCAAAAAATCTATTGGATCTAATGTATGTAATCAAGTGGTGGTGATACAGAACTGTAGGTAATTTGGGTCAATGTTCTGTAGTATTAGTGTCATTTATTGGTTTATGGCATATTTTTATATATACTGTAAATATCACAGTATATATGTATATATCACATGCATTGTGTACATCCAACAGAGCCAGGGCCCTCTCAGGTAGAGCTAGAAGGAGGAAGAAGTGTGGAAGCACAGGAAGAAGGGAAATAAAGTTGTAGTGATGATGAGGATGAGAGATGCATGGTGGAAGAAGACAGAAGTCATAAAAAGGATGTTGACCCAGGTTTGTGGCCAGGTTTGACTGACAGGGCAGGGAGGCTTTTGTGAGAGCACTGGCCAGCAGAGATAATAATGATGATGTACACATGCAGACTTGCATGTACAAATCACCAGCAGTAAATATTGTACTAGTACTAGTATTGAACTACAAGAAGCAAGACAGTTGCACGCCTTTAATTAGAGTTATGTAAAGCTTTTGATGGGACAGTTAGGTCCTAGATTTGTGGTGACAACAGCTGCGCAGAGGGGGCCCAATTAGATTTTTTTGTCATGGGGCCCAAAATTCCTGGCGGCGCCCCTGCTACCACTACAGAGCCTATGCAGGTCACGTGAAAAATTATCCAAAGACTCGTACCCGAAGACCGAGTCGGGAAATGAACGAATCATTTCTGTTTACTTGGACGACTTTCCCGATGCGCGGCCACGAGAAAATCAACGAATCAGTCTTTGAGAGGACTCGTTACTCCCGAGTCCTTGTA
This sequence comes from Thaleichthys pacificus, assembly GCA_023658055.1. NCBI lineage: Eukaryota > Metazoa > Chordata > Actinopteri > Osmeriformes > Osmeridae > Thaleichthys > Thaleichthys pacificus. Next base: position 14,215,152 of record CM042862.1, read on the forward strand.
AGGATTCGTTCAAAATGAACGAATCATTCACGAACGACACATCACTACTCACACCCATCGCTATGGGTGTGAGTAGTGATGTGTCGTTCGTGCGCAAAAATGCTTGTGCCCCCCACTTGAGGCACAGATCTGTTAAAAAATACAGTAATTTTATATTATCATAGTTGATAATTTTGTGTTGCATTAATGTTGCATTCTTTATCATTAAAACATTAAAATATAAAGAAACAATGGTGTGATTTAGTTTGATTGATGGGAATCTACACTGCAACAGCCTATCACGGCCTTACTAAAAAGAACGTTAGGCTACGTACGTCACGTGTAGCCGTTCAACAGTTACCGCACATTTTTAAAAACTGGATGAGTTTTCGCTTACTCGCTTCAGATCAAAGACAGTATAGCCTATAAGAAGATGGATATCCGTAAGTGGTTGAAAAGTCCAACAACAGTCTCCTCTGCCACAATTGAAACGACACCGACGCCTGATGTTGGAGAAGGAGACCCTGGACGACAGTCTGAGCCTGATGCTAGCTCCGTGGAGCCCGACCCTGGGCCTGGCAGGTCAAGTGCAACCGCGACTGGGGCAGCATTTGGGCCACAACAACTGCCTGTTGAAACAGTGGGTGTGAGTGACCTCGGCACAGACAAACCCAAACAGGTTGTGTTGAGGAAATATCCAGTTAGAATGTTTGGTTCAAAAAAGCGATCATTTTCCTATAGCTGGTATTTGAACAGAGACTGGCTTGAGTAGGCCTACTCGGTGGAAAAGGACTCCGCATTTTGTTATGCCTGCAGGAAATTTAAATCTGCATCGTCGGACGCGACCTTCTCCATTAAGGGATTCAATGATTGGAAACATGCAATCGAAACAGGCAAGGGCTTAAATAAGCATGCAGCTTCAAAAGAACATTTAGCATGTAAAGCAATGTGGAGAGATTCAGAAAAACGTAGAGAGACAGGAAAAGAGATTTCCACTCTCTTAAATTCAGAGCAACTGGCTCGCAACAGATACTACATGTCAGCCGTAATTGGAGCTGGAGTTTTTAGTGGTGAATCAGTTGCCGTTACGTGGAGATAGTTCTGGTTTTGCCAGTGTGCTAGATGATAATAGCTCCATGGGGCTGTTTTTGTCTCTCTTTGAGTACACCATGCGCAAAGATCCCGAACTGACAAGGATTACAAAAACAATCCCACAGAATGCACGTTATACCAGCCCACAGATGAGAGGCAGCTAAATCCCTCAGAGCGTCATGGACGTCCCTATGGACGTCCATAGACGGACGGCGATGGCTGCTGATCTTTGCATGGATGGACGGACGGCGATGCTGTTCAGAGTGCCGTCCCTGATTAGCAGGGACGTCCGTCGCTAGGGGGAGCATAGATCATGGACGTCCCTATGGACGTCCATAGACGGAGTGCCGTCCCTGATTAGCAGGGACGTCCGTCGCAAGAGGGAGCATATATTATGGACGGCGATGGACGGCGATGCTGTTCAGAGTGCCGTCTCTGATTAGCATGGACGGCGCTAGCACTTGAATGGTTGAGAAGGACGGCCATATTGAGCTAAACCAGAACTGTCGAAGGCTACCATAGCATGTAGCTAGCTACAGCAACTACTACAGCAACTTTGGATGACTCAATAACTTTTGTCACGTTATTTTGTATGAATTGTTTTTAAGTGTAGGCTATATGTTTACGCCTTTATTTTTTTACATACAAAAGTAGGCCAATCAACAATAAAATCTCATGACAATATAGACTTGAAAAACAATATATTATGGTTAGGGTTTGCCTGGATATAGGCTACATTTGAATTATTTCGAGAATTGTTAATAAAGACTTGTTTAAAGATTTAAACATTGTGTTATGACCCTTCGATATACATTGCCCTTTAGGTCTTTTAAGCCGTCAGTTTTATTTTTTAAAAGTGTTTTATGGGTGGATTTGGAGCCGCCAGTCAGTCGCTCCAAACGAACGCTGCGCACGAACCACTTTGATCGGAGACCAATGCAAAACACAATACACTCCAAATTTGGGTGTGTAGGATACACCTTTATTTCCTTTTTTACATACAGAAGTAGCCCAATCAACAATAAAATCTCATGACAATGTAGATATGAAAAACAACTATAATATATATAGGGTATATATATATATATAATATCAAATTGACATTTTCTTGTTTTAGGTCATCATAAGAATACTGTTCAGGCATCAAGGGATGTGCCGCTACATGGCTGAACTGTTTATCAACAGCAGAAAAGCCATTTAGGCTGCTTTTATTTATGTTAAACTACATAGTTTGATTAATATTGTTGGTGGGGTTTTGTATTTAAATAAAACATTTAAGACCAAACTGTTTTTTTCTTTATTTTATTGTAAAGGTTATTATGCTTTTATTGTTTCGGTGGTCCTATTTTCATGCATATAATGTCAAGTGCAGTTTTATTTACTTAAGTAAAGGGAGGCCCTCAACATCCCTGCTGTCGGCCGTCCGTCCATGCGAAAAAGGGCCTATGAAGTTGTTTCTGCTATCATAATTGAACAGCATGTCAATTTATGATGTTTTTTTATAACTGTTGACCTTCTGGCTCAATGCTAACTTTACCGTTTAAGATAACATGTCGCCGGATCCATACTTTTGCTGGTGCTACAAGACTAAATGCATATTTTCAAAAGTTGACTTGTCGCACAGCATGGTATTGCAACGTTTAGATTTGCCTCCGCTCAAAGTGATTCGTGCCCAAATTTGGAGTGTATTGTGTTTTGCATTGGTCTCCGATCAAAGTGGTTCGTGCGCAGCGTTCGTTTGGAGCGACTGACTGGCGGCTCCAAATCCACCCATAAAACACTTTAAAAAAATTAAACTGACGGCTTAAAAGACCTAAAGGGCAATGTATATCAAAGGGTCATAACACAATGTTTAAATCTTTAAACAAGTCTTTATTAACAATTCTCGAAATAATTCAAATGTAGCCTATATCCAGGCAAACCCTAACCATAATATATTGTTTTTCAAGTCTATATTGTCATGAGATTTTATTGTTGATTGGCCTACTTTTGTATGTAAAAAAAAAAAAAATTAAGGCGTAAATATAGACGGTTTCAAGATGACAACATAAACAAACGTTACTGCGCATGTGCGTTGTTATGGCCCAAAGTTAACTTCCGGCGAACTCATAACAACAGTCTAGCTTTTTCTGATTCGTTATTAAATAGCCAGCTAATTATAAATATGTCAAGCCAGTATTATATACGGTTACCAGTCGTAGAAAAGAGCCGTTATTTGGAAAAACTAAATTGCTTTAACGTTACGTTACCAGACCCGTTCAACAAAATGTTGAGACAAGAATGTTTTTCTACGGACCTGTCTGATTTACCGGAGATCAGTCAGGTGCATATCTTTGAATACTTGGTCGAGAGGGAATGTGTATATTCAAGAGAGGCGTTCAAGGCATATCGCAGCTTGGATTCCTACAACTATTTCCACTCTGGAAAAGTCAAAAGCATTCTTACGTTTAAGAATGGAAATATCTGTGTGGTTTACGGGGAAATCGAGGCAGGTCAGACGCTTTCCAAGCGCTACTCAGCCTGGATCGTTGCAACGAAGTCCGGCGAAGTCCAAAGCGGGCATTGCACTTGCATGGCAGGGTAAGTAAGAGGCTGGCTAACAATACAGCCATGTTTCATTTGATAATAGCATTTGGATAGGCCTTTTAAATGCTTGCAATTACCCATGATAATGGAATGTCTTTGGATCTGTGCAGCAATGGAGAGGTGTGTAGCCATGTAGGCACGATTTTGATTACTGTGGAGCAGTGTGTCCAGGATGGACTGCAGAGTGGCCCATCTGTCACCTCAAAACCAAGTGTTTGGTCACGGGTGACTAAGAAGGTGAGCATTTAAAAATACTACTTCCCTGCCTTTTCAAATCTCAGTGTGAAATTTGTGATATTTTGTTTGAGCAAAATGAATGTAGCTTTGATAATACTTTAGGTCCGATGCAATGCTACATATGTTATAATACAGCATTTTCCTCAATAATTTCGATTTTTCTTTCAGGCTGATCCACAACCTGTTGCTCAATGCAATTTCATCAAACCTGGCAAGAAGCGGCGACAAGCTCCCCTCTGTCTTCCCCCGCTAAGTTCATGTGGGTCACCCAAAAAACGTTTTAAAGCCCTGAAGGTAAGGTATAGTCCACATATGCCCAACAAATACACAAGTTAGCCTAATGTAAAATATTCAGTACTATATAGGATATAGTATGTGGCAGTGTAGGCGAGTAAGGTCTTTTCACCATTTCTTTTAGGAAGTTGTGCCAGACTGTGCTCTCTTTTCGGTCATGTGTGACAGCAGTGAGACAGACACAGCCTCTGAGGCAGGTAGTCAGGATTTCACCAGCAGTCAGGCAGAGCAGGATGTGCAGAGAGAGGAACCTGACGTGTTCAGCAGCTTAGCTCAGCCCCATAGTGAGCATGGTAGTGCTCTGAGTTGTCCAAAGTGCATGACATTTTATGATGTCTTCATTAAACTGAGCCCTGAGCAAGTGGTGGAACTTGAAAGAAACACCAGAAAACAGAGCCTAGAACCACTGTGGCATGATGCACGCAAGCTGCGCATAACAGCAAGCACAGCCAGCAAGGTGCCTCAGCGAGAGACAACTGACCCAGCTAAGTTTCTTGCTGAACACCTCTACCCAAGGTTCCAGGGGAGTGTGGCCACAAGGTATGGGAAGGAAAGTGAGGAACTTGCTAAGATGCAAATGAAGGAGAGGGGCTGCAAAATGATGGACAAAGGGTTGGTGGTGTGTACAGGAGACCCATGGCTAGCAGCAAGCCCTGATGGCATCATTGATGATAAGCTGCTAGAAGTCAAATGCCCTATCACCCTCAGTACTTGCACATCCCTTAATGATGCATTCACTGCCACAAACCAAGACATCAGAGTGCAGAATGAGCAGTACATTGTAAACCCAAAAGGCCCCAGAGGTTACTACAGGCAGGTACAGTTAGGGATGCACTGTCTTGGACTGCAAACATCCAGTCTTGTAATTTGGACCCCAGTACAGCACCTGGAGCTTGATGTGCCTTATGACAGTGACTTTGTCACCACATATATGCAGAGGTTACGTGGCTTCTACTTCAAGCACATGCTGCCAAAAATTGTGGATGAATTTGTGGAGGGAAGACTGCAGTTGAGCAACAAATACAAGGACATGGTCTCAAAAGCAGCTCAATAGTGCTGATCTATAATCAGACATGGAGATAGGGCAAGGGGTGTTTTTCTTGTAGCAGCATTGGTTGCTCTCCTGCCTTTTTAAATATTTTTGTGCCACCAATATTTTCCAATAAAACACTTTGATAAATAGAAATGTTAGTCTACAGTGCTTTTGGGGTCAATAATAATAACTGATCAAACCAAGTTTTTATTCAGTCTTCCTTTATTTTGGTACCAGTGGTTTCCCCAGGTTTGATAGAGCCGCACAAACAATTACAATTTTGTCTATTGTGCAAAGACTGGTATCGTTTCTCCGTTTTACCATACTGACTGGTAGGGTGTTCCGCAGAATTCTGAATGACTTCAGTTTTCCTATGGCCCTTTCCACATGGATTCTCACTCGTGACATTTTTCTAGAGTGTGTCACCTCTAACCCTGTCAGTTGTTTTCTTCCCTTTGTAGATGCTGGTACATGGAGACGGACACATTTGGTGGCAAAGTATTCAGGAAAGTTGAAGCCCCGATCAGCCATTACATGGTCTCCTTGTTCAAGAAGGTCAATCAACCCGGAGTTCTTTGTTATAACCTTGTCACTAGCACGACCACCCCAGACTCTTGATAAAAATGTAAAAGCTCCTGTTGGACTAATGCCAACGAGGAACTTCACAGTATTATGTGACTTGTAGTGGGAGTAGGTGATTGCTCGTGTTTGCAAACTAGTTGGTCTCTCAATGAACACTTCAGTACAGTCTATGATACATCTAACATGTTGGAAACCTGTAGTCTTGAAGAGGGTGGGGATATTTCTTCTTATATCTCTTCTGGAGGGCCACCGAACAAGGCATTGCAACTCTTTAGCCATCACCTCGAGCCATTCATGGAAGATGTTTGAGACAGTCCCACAACTAACTCTGAAGCGAAAAGCTAGGTCTTCATGAGCTAAGCCTAGACGAAGCTTCATCAGGACTACAAGAAACTGCTCGGGAAGGGTAAGTATGGTTGATGAAGCGTTCCACATTGCCGTCAGGTGAGTGAGGAGGGTGAAAAACACAGCAGCAGATGGTAGACCAGTGTAAAAATGAGTGTGCTTGTCATCATTTAAAATAAAATCAGACAGACTGCCAAACATATGATCTTGCAGGCGTTTTTCTTGATATTCCAATTTCTTCTCCAGTAAAGCCACTTTTATCTTCAATTCACCATTTTCATTTTGTAGCTGGTCAATGTCTGCCATTGACATATCTGTACCCACAGCAGTGCATCCTTCTTCGGGGTCAGCATTAGTGACCTCTATGGAAGGAGAATCAATGGACTCAACCTCTGATGGTCTACTCTGTCTTCTCTGGTACCTCTTCAACTTGTCTGAGCCATCAGTGGTGGTTTTGTGCGCAAACACTGATGGCACATAATCTGGGTGGCATGGGTCCACTGATGGTGCACCTAAAATAAAAGTGACAGAAACAGTTAGTGTTAACAGTATTTCACCTTGTTGAGCATCATACATGTCTAGCACAATCCATAACCATTCTGGTTACATACACATTCCAGTGTAAAAAGTGTAGCCTACTATTTCCATTATATTGCTTAAAAATGATGGCTACATGAGACACAGACTGGGGTTAGTGGGCAGCAAGTGGGCAATTACTGTAGGTTATTTAATTGTATATTGATGGAAAACATTGTGGTTCTTATGTTTGTGACTGTAAAGTCATATCATGTGTTTCATAACATTAAAGTGTATCAACTGTTCTGTTGCGTATAATGTACAATGTAGCGACGTGTAGCTAGCTAACTAGTTACAATGAGTTTAGTTAAGCTAACGCGAATTCATAACTTTTACTGGCTTGTTACTGGTCATGTAGCCACTATTGTTTATCATGAGTTTGTTACCTGAAACAAAATGACTGCTACAGATCCTTGAGTTCTTGCCTGGCTGCCAAGCCTCTCTTCGCACAGCGTTGATCCATGCTCGTCGTTTCCCCTCTTCTTTAGGAAACCGAAACATTTTTATTTTGGAAAGGGCGTTTGTTCCTGATGTCAGGTTGCACCCCACAGCACAACAACCTGAGCCCAAAGTCAGTCTGCTCATTAGCTTCACTTTGACAGATTTTGTAGTTGGTGCCATATTATCCAGCAAATACTAACCCGATACAAACTAACACCGACCGGAAGTTGACTTCGGGCCAAGCGCATAACCTTGGCAACAAGCGTAAGTTCGATGAAAGCGTCTATATAGCCTACACTTAAAAACAATTCATACAAAATAACGTGACGAAAGTTATTGAGTCATCCAAAGTTGCTGTAGTAGGCTAGTTGCTGTAGCTAGCTACATGCTATGGTAGCCTTCGGCAGTTCTGGTTTAGCTCAACATGGCCGTCCTTCTCAACCATTCAAGTGCTAGCGCCGTCCATGCTAATCAGAGACGGCACTCTGAACAGCATCGCCGTCCATAATATATGCTCCCTCTTGCGACGGACGTCCCTGCTAATCAGGGACGGCACTCCGTCTATGGACGTCCATAGGGACGTCCATGATCTATGCTCCCCCTAGCGACGGACGTCCCTGATAATCAGGGACGGCACTCTGAACAGCATCGCCGTCCGTCCATCCATGCAAAGATCAGCAGCCATCGCCGTCCGATGACGCTCTGAGGGATTTAGCCCCTATTGCGATTATGAGAGGAATTGCGTTTTCCCACTCATCACTTCAGTGGTTATAACTTTTAAACAAAATAGTATATCTTAAATCTGTCTACTGTTCTGAATTCACCACAAAATTACGTAAGTATCATAAACTCTAACTTGTCCTCTATCTTGTATTTAAAGTGGTTAAAAATTACGTTTTGTAAAAAAGTATTGCAGATGAAGATATTTGTCAAAATGACTCCGTGAAATCGTCTTGATAAAGGATGATGCCTTACATAATCATATAAATATTTACATCATTAGAAAGCCCTACTTCTTGTTTTGAAAATGGTATAAACAGTTCAGGTATATTATTTGAAAAAGTATGCATATTCAGGCAGGAAAGTGTTAAACGGTGTGAAACTAGTTAAAAAAGGGGGAGGAAAATTAAGAAGAAGAAGTATGCAGAATAACAATAGTGTTTTTGCTTTCAGCAAACACACTAAAAATAATAAGTATGCAGAATAACAATAGTGTTTTTGCTTTCAGCAAACACACTAATTATCCATCCTTCACAGCAGATGGCAGTATCACTCGTTGGGTGCGTGCATCTCACAAACTGCGTAGCAAAAGGGGACGGAACCATAGACGGAACAGTGTGCCGAGTGTGAGGTAGTGCGCACACACAACTGGACTTGTTGATTGCTGTGTCAAAGCCCACCTCTTTCGCAATGTCGGCTTAGATAGTTTGGAAAGCAGTTCAACCAATACCATCAGTCGCACGCAGGACAACCCTTTATTTAACGGGCAGCTTTGGCAGTCGTTGTTCCGGTGTTTGATTTCATCTGACAGTCCACGATCGTACAACAAGAAATGTCCAACAACGGTGACTCGGCTATCGGCCTTTTGTCTTATGAGACGTTGGTACATGCCTTGGCTGGTGCAGTGGTAAGAAATATTTAAACATAACAAATGTAATGTCTTATGTTATGTTTATTTACGTTAGGCTACATGTTGTCACCCAAGGCCAAACCGAACACAGGGAACCGGTGTCAGAGAGGAAGTGGCGTTGTATCGTCTTATGACTGCCCCTGTCAAAGACAACACAGTGACTTACACTGCAGAATGCATTTGTTTCTAGGGTAGCATGACGGCGATGACCGTCTTCTTTCCTTTGGACACAGCCAGGATCAGACTGCAGGGTGGGTACATTGAGCATAGGCCTGGCTTGACTGCTTGTGAATTGGACTCTGAACAAAGGTCTCAAAGAACAATCTATTCAAGATTATCTATTTTTGGTGGACGGCCGATATGCAGCAGGTTTGAATGTATTAGAATATTCCATATGTGAAATTAAATAGGAAGCCATGCTCCCCTTTCTCTTCTTTCATCTTTCAGTGGATGAAAGTCGGAAGGCCCAAACCACCCCCGTCATTCTGGTTGAAATAGCAAAGGAAGAAGGCGTGTAAGTTACCTACTGAAGTAGTAAACATGGAGCACAATAATTCCGTTCACTGAGTTACTCTTCACAACACCCCACCATAATCCAATTACCATAGTTTGATTTGATCTATCAACAGTAATATTGCTTTTTACAAACATGTACATGGCCTTGATTGTGCTGCTGTGTTTAGAATGTTTTTTCTATAAGCTTTGGAGTTTAAACAAGTCAATTTATGTTTATAAGGCTAAACTAAGATTGATCAGATATGACTATATCCTCTTTTCTGCATCAGGTTGTCTTTGTACAGAGGCTGGTTCCCTGTTATCTCCAGCCTGTGCTGCTCAAACTTTGTCTACTTCTACACCTTCAACACACTTAAGAAACTGATGGTGTCAGGCAAGTCCAGACCGAGCAAAGACCTGCTTATGGGCTTTATATCAGGTGAGAACACCCTGAAGTTATCAGTTCATGACCCTAATTTCAGTGTTATCCAGACCTCTCTTGATAAGTGGTCCAGGGCCCCGTTCGTCGTAAGGGTTGAAGCTAAGTTAATCAATTGTCCCTTTAGCCCGTTAACATTAGCGAGCTAATTGAGAACCGCAAATATCGGTTCGTCGACGGCTGAGCCGCATCCAAATCATCTGGTTTATTTCAATCAGGCTAAACTTATCAGGGCAAGTGCACGCCCACGTCCTACTTCAAAAGGCAGGAAAGGTCGATCACCAAAACCGTGATTTTCTAACGATATGATGGTGGAAAAGACGAAAGAGAGAGCGGTGATAGGCTATTCTCGCCATCCGAGCAAACTATTATAATGAGTCTCTACGAAGACAATAAGCATATTATCATGGCTAAGTCAAACACCGCCACCGCTGCCAGAGCAAGACAAGCGGCTTGGCAAAAAATTGCAGATAAGCTAAATGCGAAAGTTGTGGGGAAATGTATAGGCTCATTTTAAGTGCCTCATTACCCCAATCAATCAGATCACATTTCTTTAAATGTGCCTGCTGGCAGTAGGCTTAATGGAAATTAATAATCGAATGAGATCTTGCTAGCGAAAATAATGGTCTCAACTCTTTCAGAATAAGTAGGCTAGATAAAAACAAGGCCAAAGAGTATCTAATTGATACAAATTCATAGACACTTATGAGGATATATGTAGGCTACTGCGCTTATATCATGATACTATATATGTGTATGCATGTAGGCCTATGTGTAAATCCCTCTTTGATTTCATTGACTGGGACATGGCCAGGGAATATGATGAATTGATTCATCAGCTGGTTAAGCGCCAAGTACACTTTTCTTACAGCAACGCATGCTGCGGCTTTGCCAATGTTTTCTGCATCGCCTATACCTTATAAAAATGTAGCCTATACCTGACGCAAAAAACCTCAAGGCTATCAGTCCAGGCAAAGTAACTAATTTTGGAGCCAAAAATAGAAGTAATTATAACATATTTTCATCATAGATCATTTCTATGAGGTGTCCAGAACAACATACTAAAAGTCCTAAGAAATCCTAGTTGTGGAAATATGTTTAATTCTCATCAATCCGAGATGTGTGCCAATAAGGCCAGGCAACATTACACCCCAATGGGGCTATTTTTTTCCTTTACTCCTATCAAAATGAAACTTAACACAATGAAATTACCCATGAAAAGTACCTTTTTTTGTATTACAAGTTTAAATACTTCCCGTCAGAGTCACCAGCAAGTCTCCATGTGGGAAAATGTGGGAAAAGGCATCATCATTGCAGCAGGTGAAAAAGCTCTAGTATCACTGTATGCAAAAAAGATGAATCACTGGATATGCTGAGATACAGGAGATTCTGTGATAAAGTAACTCAGAACTCATCTCCAGTGGAACCTCAAACTCTCCCTCCAACAGCTGCAAAGTTCCATAGTCTTCGGGTCTTTTTCCAAATGATGGAGTGGAAAGGGGCAAGTGAACGTATGGACCCAAAAGACTGGGGGTGGCATGTTTTGGATGGGAGATTTATGCCAATAATGACCGATCAGCCTGCAGCACCACCAGATATACTAGATGTAGTCTGCTGTAGTTGCAAGAAAGACTGCAGCACAAAGAGATGCACATGCAAAAAACATGGACTCCCTTGCACTGCCATTTGCGGAGAATGTCGTGGTACTAGCTGCACAAACTCACAGTTGCCTGATTTATCAGATGAATATGACCCAGAGGGGAAGAACTAAGCAAAGAACAAACCAGGAACTGATATAGGGGGTGCCAGAACCAAGAGCCACAGAGAAGGGGTCGTGGATCCAGGCTGGATTAAAAAAATTAAAAGACTAAAATAAAAAACACCAAAAAAAGTCCTCCCCTGTTGTTGCTACCTTGTCGTGGTGGGGAGGCTTGTGTGCCTCCGTGACCCTGAAGACTACTGGCGGGGGTTATACCCCTGGCAGGTACTACCAAGCCAGGCAGTTTTCAGGTTAGAGGCCAGTCTAAAAGCAGCATAGCCATCACCCATTGGCAGTAGGATGATTGGTTGGAGATTGGGCCGATGTATTGGTCCTACATATGAATGGTGTTTCTGCCTATACAAATTAGGACATATTCAATAAGCTTGTGTGCATATTCAAATACATTTCAAAAGAAACTTGTAATTCAAAAAAAGTTACTTTTTATGTATACTTTTACTCTGTAAAGTTTTATTGTGGTAGGAGTAAAGGAAAAAGATTAAGCCTATTTGGGTGTATTTTGGGCATATTCGACTAGTGTATAGCTCATGTGCATATTACAATTCATTTTCAAAGAAACTTGTAATACAAAAAATGTTACTTTTCATGGGTAGTTTCATTGTGTTAAGTTTCATTTTGATAGGAGTAAAGGAAACAACTTGCCCCATTGGGGTGTCAATGTTGCCTGGCCTTATTGGCACATATCTCGGATTGATGAGAATTAAACATATTTCCACAACTAGGATTTCTTAGGACTTTTAGTATGTTGTTCTGGACACCTCATAGAAATGATCTATGCAACAACAACAAAAATTAACAATTAGTCTGTCGTAAAACGTTACTTTGCCTGGACTATATGCAGAGTCTGAAGCACAGTTAAAGTTTCAAGTAGCTTTATTGTCAATTTCTTCACATGTCAAGACATAAAAAGGAATCGATATGACGTTTCCCACTCTCCCACAGTGAAACATATAAAAAGCACAGGCACAACAGATAAGACAAGACATTTCCTAAAACATAGCGTTACATATTCACATACAGCAGCATAAGCTCATAATAAAGCATAAAGCTTGCTGCGGCGTGTGATATTTGCAATGTACGGCCCAAGAAGGTCTTGCAAATAAATGAGTCCTTGTCGGCTGAATCGATATCGCTCAAACAAGAACTCATCCGTGTGAACTAAAGGATCTTGGCAATCGCGAAGAACTCTATTGGTATGGAAAGGTAATCGAACTAAAATATAGCTCCTTGGTCAACTGGGTCTCTCAAAGAGGGAGCTGCCATGTTATTTTCCGGGGGTGTGGCAAGCTTATCCAGCTACACTTACGTTAGCCTGCTCTGGAGCAGGTTAGTGCTAATTGATATGTTACTATGGTGATTTATCGAAAGTTGCTTCCACGAACCAAAAAGAGGGGCGTTTTTTATCTTAGCCTGAAAATTAGCTCGCTAAACCGCTTAGCGAGCTACGACGAATACCCCCCTGCTTGGCTCCACGTATTTTACCGTTATCTCATTTCTTTAGAGTTGTAGTTAAATGAGTCAATTAGCATTTGAAGGAAAATAGATGTTGCCTAATTACAGCTACCTCCTTAGGTGCTGTGAACGTGATCCTGACCACACCCATGTGGGTGGTCAACACTCGGCTGAAGCTACAGGGGGCAAAGTTCAGGAATGAAGACCTGCATCAAACCCACTACAAGGGCATATTTGGTGTGTGTCTGTGGCCAACACTATTGGTCTCCTATTGGTCTAGTTCATAATACAGATCATCTGTGTTGTTTTTGTCTGTTTTCTGTCCCAGAGAGAAAATAACTGAAACATCTCTCCAGATGCTTTTTCTCAGATCATAGCCAAAGAGGGAGTGGGGACGCTTTGGACTGGTATCCTGCCTTCTCTAGTTCTGGTGTTCAATCCTGCCATGCAGTTCACGTTCTATGAGACCATGAAGAGGAGGGCTGGCCAAGGAGGGAGGAGGGTGAGAGAATGGGAGAGAGTGGCTGTGTTCTAATACTAGAAGAGAGCTTTGTCGCATTACCTGTCTGCTTCTTTGACCTTGTTTCTGTTGAATTGATAAGATGGTTTCATACTGTTCCTTCATCTGTCAAATTAGGTTGCTTAGAACGCACAAATAGCAAGAGGAAAGAACGAAGAGAGGGGGACATAGAGAAATGTTCTACGGATGGGGATCGATACCCGGTTCTGTAAGGACCCGGTTACAAATTTCTCAAAACCCGAAGATCAATAAGGTCCGAGCTTATCGATACCATTATCGAGACTAGGTAATATAATGTAACTTATGTCTCAAGAGATAAGTCAGGTCATTTAAATCAAATCACTGGTGCACAGACATACATCAATTGTCTAATAAAATTGCTAAATTCAATCAAACCGGAAAAAATATTTACGAGCACAGTCATTGTGTGAGTAAAGACTAGCCTCCCCCGCCCTGCTGCTGATCATTCAAAACAAGTCACAGGGAGCATGGCTCTGTGGGCTGCTTAAGCATCTTGTTAAACAATAACAGAGACAGAACAACATAGGGATGAGATAAGAAAGGGTTGGGTTTGGTTTTGCTGGTCATTTAGCTATATCAGGTGCCTTTTGTTGAAACGTGTTAAACTTTTCAATTCAATTCAACTTTATTTCGCCATGTATACAATACTAGGAATTAGATTTGGTATTCTCCATGCAGGCTATAACATCACAAATAGAACAGCAAGACAAAACAGAAAAACAATACAAGGACAGATAGTACCAGTATGAGAAAAAAAAAAAAAGAGTAGAGGTAGTGCAACAATAGTAATGTTAAAATATAGCTGCTAGCAGCGATGCGGGTTCCTCCGCAAAATGGCAAAATATTATAAACATGTACACTGTAGAAGATCGAGACTTGGACAACAAGAGAGCAAAACTACTTCATGTTTGGTAGGGATGGGCGAACGATGCCTTGTGAAGCTTTGGTGGTTTCTTCCGGATTGTGCCGGCCCAAAGAGCCGAACTATCGGCGCATTGAAAATTAACAGCGTCATCTAGCAGCCGTTTAAACTGGCTGAATGAGGCGTAGTGGTTATCTCCTACGGTAGACTACTCTACGTTATTTAATATTTTAATTAAGGCTACATGTGTTCATTTTGATCTGATATTAGTGCTCACACATAAAATGTTGTGATACATCTGTAGGCCGTTAGAATTGTGTCATTTTCTCACAATAAAAGTTAAAGAATATCTTCCGAGGTCTCCTGCACTGGGGCACGAACTCGGATATCCAGACTCGCCTTAACAGTACGTCGTCGAACATCGCTTTAACCAGCTACACCACCGAAAAAGCTTACTTGTCAATGTGGGTCGACGGTCTTTATACGATACGGTCTTTATATCAATTAAACAAGATTACACCGATTTTTTTCTTATTCTTAACATTTGTGATACGTAGGCCTATTGTGAACTGGGGGGACTTCATTATTGGGTGTGCTCAAGCCTTCGGCGAGAGCACAACCTTTGTTCTCTCACATATATTATTGTGAGAATGCTGTTAAGCATTCTCACTATTGTTTTCCTGTTTCTCTTTATTGTGAGAATGCTGTTAAGCATTCTCACTATTGTTTTCCTGTTTCTCTTTATTATTGTGAGAATGCTGTTCAGCATTCACACTCTTGTTTTTCAACTTCTTAGTTCTTCCGCTGTTTCTTTGGCCTTTAACTCGTCCTGCATACTTTCACCGATTCCTACAATTTGTGTATCAAAACGTTCAGCTCCTTCAGGAGATGATGGCTATGACTTTTGGTATTTCTCACTTTTATACTTTTTAAGACATTAAGGTTTTTGTGCAAATTATTCTCCCATTAAAAGTAATGGTAAATCCTTTCAAATCATTAAAAAGCTTCCTCCTCATTCAAACGTAACTACTTCAGCATACTTTCAGCTAGAGACACCATTCAACCTTTATAATGTTCACAAGACATTCAGCTATTCCCAAATGATTCAGCTTTCTCAAATATTCAGTCAATTTTGAATTATGACAGTTTGAAATACATTAAAATGTTTGCTCCTTCTTGATTTTTATGAATGAGCAGCAAGCAGAGTGGCACACTCTGCTTGCTGTTCTTTTTCTGATATTCAACTAAATCGTCAAACAAATTCCTCTAACGTTCATATAGTTTAATTTACAGAAACAAGTTATACCTTAAAATGTAGGAAAAATGGTCCTCTTTCAGCCAATGTAACTACTAAAGAGCTCACATTTACAGATTTTCAGCTATGAGCCTTGAAGCGAGAGCAGCCTTTCAAATTCTCTCACTAACTTCAATGGAGAGGTGGGTAAAATCCGTCAGAGAAAGCAAGAAGGAAGACGATTTCGAAACTGCCGGTAGAGACATATTTCTGACCGCACAGACATATAAAGGACATCTCTAGTTTCGGCAGAGTCTTGGGTCTCGGAAAATATCCTCATTTTTTGGATTGGACGTGTAGTTTTGCGTCTAGGTCAACTTGTTTGAGGTGTGGATGCTAGGTAAATGTTCGTTTTTCTCTCTGCCTAGCTCGTTAGCTATCACAGCTGCGCCATCACCGTGGCAACCAAACAAACAAGCACCATGAAAGCAGAATTGGGTACACGTTTTCGAAACTGCCAAGAGTTGTATTTCTGACCGCACAGACATTTAAATGATATCTATGGTTTCGGCAGAGTCTCGGGTCTCGGAAAATATCCTTATTTTTTGGATTGAACGTATAGTTTTGCGTCTAGGTTAACTTGTTTGAGGTGTGGATTCTAGCTAAATTTCTGTTATTCTCTCCTATAGTCGAGCTAGCGAGATGGCTCTCCATAACTAAAAACGGTTCGACTTCTTTTCCACAATCGACCAAATTGGCCAAACAAGGTATGTACATTGAGCTTAAAGTGTACATAATCTAGGTAGATCGTTTTTATTTGAGCATGTTTCACAGAAATCTGCAAAAATCGAGGCTCAAGACTGTCATAGCTGACCGTCACGAACAGCCAAACCGGGGCTGGGGTAACAAACGCTTCGTAACTGGAAAGTTTTTACTTTTAATTGACGATATTGAACACAGATGTTAAGTAACTTGTCTTTACTCAAATATCTTCTCCGTTTTCAATTTGAAGCAGTATCTAGCTTACTGTAGGAAATCTCCCAATGCATCCTCTCTCTAGCTTCGCTTCGGCTAGATGACGATGCATGCATTGTTCACGCCTACGGTGTTAATGCAGTCTGTACAAATACCACTTTGACACTTGCAAGAAATGATCCGCTGGTTAGATGTAGCATGATCTTATTTAATACCCACAATACTGTAGTTCATCTTTTTTTGCAGCAGCATTTTAATCTGAGTTCAAGTAGCTTTTGCAGTTGCACAACCAACAAAGTCACGTAATGTGACGTGATTGAATTTAAACGTTTTTATTTTTATGTCATCTTTGAATTCAGTGTCTGAACAGGACTGGGTGTGCAGGCACACATGATTAGTTTCTCCTCCACCTTGAACCTGAAACCTAGATTCTAGGTTAGAAATGTTGCCAGTCTGTTGCCAATGACCAACGGTTGCTCCGTTTTTTCAGCAAGTTCAAGTCATTCCAGTGTTGTCCTTTTACCTTCAAATTCGTTCAACCCAGACTTCAGCAACTGTTTTTCTGCTAAATTTTCACATTATCCTGCAGCTCATCTTTCTGAATTTTTGCCCTTATTGTTTTACATTTTTCTTCTCTTTTCTGTACTTTTCTGCCTTCATCTTGCTGCAGGTCCTTTCTAACATACATTTCAGGCCTTTTGAAACTCCAGCAAATATTTTTCTGCTAAATTTTCAAATTCTTCAGAATTCTTTCTCTTTTTGCATTTTTCTTCTCTTTTCTGTAGTTTTATACCTTCGTCCAACTCCAACTCCAGCCCCTTTCAAAAATACCTTTCAGGCACTTCAGCTTATAACTTTCTAATACATTTTCACTATTTTCAGCTTTTTTTAGCATGGTCAGCTATCCCCATTCAGGTTTTCAGCATTCTCACTGCTGTTTCGCAGGAACAGCCGTTTCTAGTTATTATTATTATTAATGTTTATTTTCGCCCCCCTAAGGATCAGTCAATATTTGGACTACATAGACAACGCCTGTGTCAAAAGTTTCGTCTTGGTCTCAATTGCTTTGCTTGTATTTATATTTACGTTCCGTGGCACGGTTTAGGAGGTTACAACGTTTTTGTGGCAAAAAAGTGCCTTTAGTCAACGAAGGGTAGCCAGTGCTAGCTACGTAACCACGTCAGCACACGTTAGCAACGACGCATGGATACAACGTGATAGAGACGTCCTAGCACGCAAATTGGAGCTTGGATTATGAGTGAAAAATGCCAACCCCCAAAATTACCAACCATTGGGTTTTGTTGAGAAAGCAATTTCGAGTGGAACTGCCATCTCTGATTTTTTGTTTAGGTCGTGAAAGTCTTTGTAATTTGAGCGAGTGCGGGTCGCCCGTGAGACTGCCTAGGCGGCAGACATGCAAGCGTCAGTAGTTTATTATTTTCGTAATGTTATAGTTCGGTCAATTCTACACCAAAAAACAGAAGGAGGGCAATGTTATGATGATATGACTATTGTGAAGACAGCCAGATGGTGATATTTTAATGTAGGTTGCTGTAAAAACTTTGATTGGTTTGCTACTGAGAGCCCCGTCAGCCTCCGTTGACGATTGCGTCAGCTGTTGTCGATCTCTGGTGAGTATTTTCTTAATTTCGTACCAGGGTCAATTCTACATCAAAAATCAGAAGGAGGGCAGTGTTTTAAAGATATGGCGATTGCGAAGATAGCCAGCGGGTCAGCATATTTTTGTGATTTGTGTAAAACTTGGAATTTGAGTGACGCCGCGGCTTGTTTTGACGTTAGCCTCAGTCAGACTCGGCTCGCCCACTGGCAGTGTGTAGTACAGTACTGTGTTCAAGCCACAGCTAAACTTTATGTCAAAAGAAACGTTCTCATTTCCGGCGCTTTCAAACAATCAGTGAAATGTGGAGCAACAGCAGCTAACTTGCCTCTAGCAAACTTATTTTGAATTAGCCATTTCCCCCTACATTAATGTCAAACTTATTTACGTTTTGGGGGGCATATTTTCAGTTAGTAGACGGTACTGTTTCAATCGCGATTCCATACTGCCAGTGACGACGTTGTTACAGTAGCTTGTTTCAAAAGGGGTTCGCAGCTGTTTAAAAGGGTGTTCTTAATGAAATATGCAATATGAGTAGGTAAATGCTTGAAAATATCACTAGAAGGGAAAAACTTAGAGAACGGACCCACCTGCAACCGACGCAAGCAAGCACACCCTACAATTTCCCCAGAAATTGTACCCTCTCTAGTTACTAATTATTATTACTGTTGACAATGTTGACGAATCGTCAACATTTGTTTGATGACAACCTAGTCCTATCATGTTACGTTTCACGTTTTACGGGGGGGGGGGGGGGGCAGCTAGCTAAAGCTCCGGTGGAAAAGTATTAGTTTACGCTACCGTCTTTGAAGAGGTAGATTTTGAGGTGAGGGGACTGACAAGGCAGAAGGTAAAGTGGTCCACCGTTCTACAGTAGCGGACTGGCCATCGGGAGCACCGGGAGAATTCCCGATGGGCCGAAGCACTTCTGGGCTGGAGGGCCGCTTGCCTTATTTTTTTTTTTTACTAGCCTACTAATAAAAATGTTGGCAGAAGATTGAGCGACACGGTTGGCCAGTGACACTGACTGATTGAAAGCTAGCTATAACGTTAGAGACAATATAAAGATGGAAAACCAGGTTAAGAAACGTAAAAGTAATTACCTTCACTAGACAATGTTTTACCAATTGGACAAACGGCTGTTTGTTTGTTTGTTTTACATCAAGCTCCCAAAACAATTTTTCGCTCAAATCAGCCAAAAAAATGTGCTCGCGCGCTCGCATTAAGCATGGAAGTCCCTAACTAGCATCACATCGGGCACAGAATTTGCATGCATTCGCAGGCGCTCGCTGTGGTGGCGTATACGGGACCGGTTCTGGTGGGCCGGTCTGGATCAAAGTCCAGGGCCTATTTTTACTCCCAGTTCATCCCTGTCGTTCTATCAATAAGACCTGCCAACCTGTACGCAATTTGTGTAGCGGATACGCATTTTGACTTCAAAGTACGCTGGTACTTGTATTGGCTGTCAATCATGATGGAAGAGTAGACAAGTTAAGTTACAGCGTGTCCACCATCTCTTGTGGGGGTTATGCATTAAGCCATTTGTGGTGCCCTTACCACATTGTGCCTCATATACTGTAAATGTTAGACCCAGTGACAGGCTGTCATGAAATGGCTTGCATAATACTTAGTAAGGAGGCCATAATAATTATTTTTTGACTCATGGCTGAAGTCACGTTTCTCCAGCTCTCCCCAGGTTGGCAAAAAAAGTATCTCAAAATGCATCAGATTGATGCTTTAAAATATGGAATATTTAAATTTTTCTTATGGGGGAGCATGCACCCGGACCCCTTTAGAGGGGTAATATCCTTCTCACCTTTTTCACCCCTGACCCGTTTTCATGCCTGCTAGTTACTCATTTAGGTTGTGGATAGTACATCTGTAGTGGACAATTGTAGATTTAGCCAGAGCCAGGATCCATTGTGCCAATATGTGCTCCTTTTATCCAGCCTCCTCCTGAGAGCAACACGTTCCCCTTGTTCTATTTGACATCTGTTTTACTTAAAGGGGTGATTGACTGGGTTTTTGGGGTATTTCACACTGTTCCTTAAGGTCTCCAAATAGGGTATGTAACATTGGTTGGGTTGAAAATGGCCCGGGTGCTGTTCTATGCCCCTTGATAGATCCTCTGAAATTTTCCGGGGAAAAACACTAGCTTTTCTCCTTTTATGGTATGCTCATTAATATTTAGATGAGCTGCGCGCTGATTGGTTGGTTTTCAACAAGTGAAGCTGGGGAGCAAAAACGCAACACGGCCAACAGCACTCACTGAAACACCGAAGGTGGAGACTTGAAATAAAAACGCGCAAATAAATCTATTGTGTCTACACAACACTGTTTACAACAGATTGACTAGATATCATTTGAAATGATAACGTTAGTTGTTTCCACTTCTGTTGTCGAAGCACACTGGATTGACTTAGGTGGGTAGAACCATAGATATATATAAACACTTGTTGTCTCGTCCGCGTTGCCGGACAACGGAGTCCAACGTCCGCACATGGCGGCCATCTTGCTACAGTCAACTCACTCACCCATAACATTGTGTTGATGCTACATGTACTTTTTAAAATATAGCTGCAAGCAGCAATGGGGTGGCCAAGCAGGTCAGATGACCCAGAAGAAACTTTCGACATCCTCAGAAGAGGGTTCCAAGTACACGCAGCAAGTTTGGCGTGAATCCATCAAAGATTTGCTGAGATACGACACAACTGTCTGTTTGGCGGCTCTGCTGCCGATTTCGATTGGCTGTACCGGACAAACGGTTTCGAAAATCTAAAATAATTTTGATAGTTTGTGTGAGGATTGCATTGACTATAGCTTGTAGCTTGACTACAGGTAACTAGCGACTGTGGTGTACCTGGCTTCCTTTGCAGTCGCTTACAGTCTCGCTAAACAGAGAATCAGAGACATGACAAGCTCATCGGCTTTGGCTGGATTCGAACCTCTGACGTTGACGTTGCCAGGACACCAACGTATCCTAATGAGCGATTCTCAGTGCTGCAAATCACAGTTCAGTTACTGGGTAAAAATATAAGCAGTTTTTCCTGTGGTAAGCGGTTGTCCGATTTGGCCCAAGTTTAAACAGCTGTAATTCAGTCCTATTTTGACATGTCAAGGTGATTGTGGTCTGAAGATAATCTGTCCCAAATTTGGTGAATATTTGATACATTTTGTAGGAGGGGTAGGACAAAAACGTTTTAGTAATTAATTCAAAATGGCGGCATCAATTCGGCTGGTATCACAAGTTAACATGTGTCAGACACGGGATCGCCCCCCTAGAGGTTAGAGGACACATATCTACAAAGCACAATCAATCTGACTCTTCTTGAGTATAGATCCCCTGAGAATGAAACATTATCATTACCATTATACTGTTAGACAGCTACTGTGGCATACCTGGCTTCACTAAACAGATAAACCAGTATCATGTCATGCTTGATGACTGTGGCTGGGTTCGAACCTATGCCCTTGCACTTCAGAGGAACCCGTCTTATCCCAGTGAGCTATTCTCACTGCAGGGAAATGCTGTGTTCAGTTACTGTATGAAAAAAAGTAAGCAGTTTCTCCTGTGGGAAGCGTTGTCAGATTTGACCCAAGTATAAAAAGCTGTAATTCAGTCCACATGTCAAGGTGATTGTGGTCTGAAAATGATTTGATTACATGTCCATGAAAATAGGAGCAACGGCAAACAAGGAGTTTGTTTTTATGAAAATTCAAAATGGCCGACGCCCTAAATGGCGGACACGGGACAGTGTGATATATTTCGACTTAGTATGCCACATAGAATCAGAAGAGACCAATCTTGTGATTTATGACAAATCTGTTCAGAAATTATGATGCAAGAAATCCGATGCACTGGCTAGATGTAGCATCACTATATCTACAAAGCACAATAAATCTGACTCTTCATGAGTATAAATCCCCTGCGAATGAAACATTATCGTGACCATTATGATTATACTGCTCGACAGCTACTGTCGCATACCTGGCTTCACTAAACAGATAAACCAGTATCATGACATGCTTGAGACTTTGGCTGGATTCGAACCTACGACCTTGCACTTCAAAGGAGCCCGTCTTATCCCAGTGAGCCATTTTCAGCTTTGGGATTTGCTGTGTACAGTTACTGTATACAAAAAGTAAGCCGTTTCTCCTGTGGCACGCGTGGTCAGATTTGGCCCAAGTTGTTGCCCCAACAGCTGTAATTCAGTCCTATTTTGACATGTCAAGGTGATTGTGGTCTGAAGATAATCTGTGCCAAATCTGGTGAATATTGGATATGTGCTCCTTAGGAGTAGGGAAAAAAGTTTAATTAATTAATTCAAAACGGCGGCCTCATCAATTCGTCTGGTATCATGCGTCAGACACGGGATCTCCTAAGATATCACGAGACATAGGAATCACTTAAATACGACAAACAAATCAACAGTTATTGGTCAAAACACAGTTGTCTATTGTAGCGCCCCCTAGACCTCAAATGACCCTACCTTTTTCGGACCTCTTAATAACAGGGTCATGAATCCATACACCAAGTTTGGAGTCAATGCATCAAAGATTCACTAAGATATGACCTCACTTCCCTTTTTCCAGATCAGTTGCTGAATTTGATTGGCTGTAACTAACAAACGGTTGCGAAAATCAAAGCTCCAGGGGATAACTTTTGTGAGGCTTGGTCTGAAGATCATTCTCTGGCAATTTTGAAGAAGATTCGACAAGAATTGTAGGAGGAGTAGCGAAAAAAACGTTTCTCCTTAACATTCAAAATGGCGGAGAATGTATATGACTGGGTATGACGTCATAGAGTGCGTTGAACTTGTCTTGATCCAGGGAATCCAATGATGCCTCATTTTGGAAAATGCGGCATATGGTTCAAAAGTAACGTGTGTAAACACACCTTCAACTTTGACCCATTGGTGGCGCTAGAGGGTTTGAAATGGAGACATGAAACTTGGTGAAATTGATGAGAGGACTGGTCCCAAGGAGTGTGCCAAATTTCACAACTTCTGACCATGTGGTTGGGGCTGCCATAGACTCCCATGACAGATGTGTAATAATAATAATAAATATAGCTGCAAGCAGCAATGGAGGGGCCAAGCAGTCCAGAGCAGGACATGGCCTCCATAGCACTTGTGCAACAATTAAGTCACAACAACCTGTTGCACTCATGCAACACACCAAGTTTGGTTGAAATATCTGTTTGCGTTCAAGAGTACCGAGTGTTCAAAGTGTTTTTTTCTGGTATAACACCGCAGGCCACCTCTGCTCCTCGTGGGAACAAAGGAACCGAAGTTTGGTGACAATCGGACAAATGGTTGCTGAGTTATGCTCTCACGTCTCGTTTGGTGGCTTTGCCGCCGCCTTTGATCGGCTCTACCGAACAAACGTTTTTGAAAATGGAAAATACATCTGATACCTTTTGTGCAGCTGGGTCTGAAGATAATCTGTGCCAAATTTGGTAATCATTGGGGCGTGAAAAAGGTTTTTACACTTTCCCATAAAATCCAAAATGGCGGCCGCGTCAATTCGGTTGTTATGAAATATTATCGAAGGTCAGGCTTGGGATCTCAGAAGACATCAAGAGACAAAGAAAATACTTTATTAAGCTAAAAACTTCAACAGTTATTAGCCAAAACACGTTTATGCTTCCGGCCACGCCCCCTTGTAGTCACATGACACCATTTTTGGAGGACATCCTCAGAATAAGTTTCCGATTAGGCGTAACAAATTTGGTGTCACTGCATCAAAGAACTGCTGAGATATGACTTCACTTCCTGTTTGGCAGCTTTTCTGCTGAATTTGATTGGCTGTCACGGACAAACGGTTGTGATGATCAAAATTATTTTCGATAACTTTTGTGAGGCTTGGTCTGAAGATCATCTCTGGTAATTTTGACGAAGATCTGACAAAAATTGTAGGAGGAGTAGGCTTTCAAAGGGTTTTGATAAAACCAGAAATTGCGGAAAATCTATATAACCGGAAAATGACGCCATGGTGTGCGTTGAACTTGGCATGATCAGCAATGGCGGATTCCTCCAAAACATTGCGAACCATTGAAAAATTCATATTCTTCACAAATTGTCACTGTATAGAAAAATCCATGCTTGAATATTTCCACTTCTAAACGATCAAACCACGAACCCAGACAAAGCTAGCAAGTAAAACAACCTTGGTACCATTGCTACGTGTTTAATGCTAGGTAGCTCTAACTATGCAGCAAACTAGACTACCTAGCTACAGTTTCGAAAAGAATAATTTATGATGTGAAGACCGTCAGAACAACTTGGAACGCACAAACAAAATTACATCAACAATGACATGTGAAAATAGAACAACCCAACCGCACAATTACGTACAGTATACTAATTTCAAACGCGTCTCACGAAGCAAGTATAATGTTAAAGATTTTACGGCTTGCTAGCCTGTAATACTGTCTGTACAAAGAGAAATCCTTAGCTCAGCTAGCCTAGCTAGATTAGCTGCTATCCTGTTCACAACAGTATAAAAGTCTTCAAGTTATCATACGAATACAAACGCTAAAATACATGTTTTGTACTGCCGTTGTAGGCTCTTATTACTCACTGTCAAATGTAACAATGAAAATCTCTGAGGGCTGCAGGAGTCTCGTCAGTCGTTGTCTTCAAGTCTTCTCCAACAATAAAATAAAATGGTCTTCTTCTTGTGCGTCGTACCAAGCTTGCGCGTGTGTCAAGGGGCTCTGGCCCCTTGTGTGTGTGAGAATGTGGAGCACGCGCGCACAGGAGCAAAGGGAGAGAGGATTTGGGTAAACAGCCCTAGAAATTAGCCAAGCATCCATGTTGCCAATTTTGATTGGCTGTACCGGACAAACGGTTTTGAAAATCAAATATATAAATTAGTTTTGAGTGAGGGTTGCTCCAACGATGATGGATGCCAATTCTGGGGAAGATTGGAAAAAAAGTGTAGGGGGAGTAGGCTTTCAAAGGTTTTTGATAAAACCGGATCCACAAGGGCTTTTATTTTAAGCCAAGGAGTGAAGGGAAGGGGCTTGGTGAGCCTACCCATTCCAGAAAGCCTTGTATCTTTGTGCATCTGGGCGTGGCCTGTAGCGTCACCTATGGGTGATATTGGGCCATTTGTGGTGTGGTAGTTACTCTTGGCCTATACTATCAATGTTTCACGATTTGGAGAACTTTTTACCATTGCATACAAAATCGGAAATGCAATACCATCAAGATCCACAAGGCCTTTGCTAAAGACCAAGCAATGAGTGGAGGCTTGGTCAGCCCACACTCTCCTGAAATGTTGAGTATGCGTCTTGCCAAGCCTGCGCGTGTGTCAAGGGAAAGGCTGAGTGTGTGTGAGAATGTGGAGCGCACGCGCTGAGGAGCAGAGGGAGACATTACATTGCAAATTTCCTTAGCAATTAGCCAAGCACGCATGTTTCAAATATTCACCAAAAATCTACTTTTCATGTTACAGTCAACTTTTCCTCAGATTTGTGTACTAAACATTCTCAAGAGTCTTCATATGAACTTGTGATTGAATCAAAGTATCAGTTTTTGACTGGCGAATGTGTAAAGCATTATTTTAGCGTTAGCGATAAATTCGATTTCCTTTATATCAATCATTTTTGGAGATATGAAGTTGCCTTTGCACATGGTAACATGTTGTAGTGTCTTCCACCGATATACCAAGTTTAGTGTTGATATATCAAAGATTTGCTGAGATTTGACCCAAATTCCTGTTTGGTTGCTTTTTGTCGAATTTTGATTGGCTTTACCAGACAAACGGTTTAGAAAATCAAAACGCCATGGGAAAACTTTTGTGAGGCTTGGTCTGAAGATCATCACTGGTAATTTTGAAGAAGATATGACAACAATTGTAGGAGGAGTAGGCTTTCAAAGGTTTTTGATAAAACCGGAAATGGCGGAACATCTATATAACCGGAAATTGACGTCATAGGGTGCGTTGAACTCGTCTTGATCCAGGGATTCCAATGGTACCTCATTTTTGAAAATCAGTCATACAGTTCAAAAGTTGCGTGTGTAAACACAAGTCCAACTTTGACCCGTTGGTGGCGCTAGAGTGGTCGAATGGGATACATGAAACTTGGTGTAAGTATAGAAGGGACTGTCCTTAATGAGTGTGCCAAATTTCACAAAAAGTTATCCAAGGGGTCTAGGGGCTGCCATTGACTCCCATGGAACTAGAATAATAATAATAAATATAGCTGCAAGCAGCAATGGCGGATTCCTCCGAACATTGCGAACCATTGAAAAATGTATGTTCTACACAAATTGTCACTGTATAGAAAAATCTAAGCTGTAGACTTACCAATGGGATACCAAATCTGAAATGCAATACCATTAAGATCCACAAGGGCTTTTATTTCAAGCCAAGGAGTGAAGGGAGGGGGCTTGGTGAGCCTACCCATTCCAGAAAGCCTTGTATCTTTGTGCATCTGGGCGTGGCCTGTAGCATCACCTATGGGTGATGTTGGGCCATTTGAGGTGTGGTAGTTACTCTTAACCTATACTATCAATGTTTCAGGATTTGGAGAACTTTTTACCATTGCATACAAAATCAGAAATGCAATACCATCAAGATCCACAAGGCCTTTGCTAAAGACCAAGGATTGAGTGGGGGCTTTGTCAGCCCACACTCTCCTGAAATGTTGAGTATGCGTCTTGCCAAGCCTGCGCGTGTGTCAAGGGAAAGGCTGAGTGTGTGTGAGAATGTGGAGCGCGCGCGCTGAGGAGCAGAGGGAGACATTACATTGGAACTTTCCTTAGCAATTAGCCAAGCATGCTAGTTTCAAATATTCACAAAAAATCGACTTTTCATCTCACAGTCAACTTTTTCTCAGATTTGTGTACTAAACATTCTCAAGAGTCTTCATATGAACTTGTGATTGCATCAGAGTATCAGTTTTTGACTGGCGGATGTGTAAAGCAATTTTTTAGCATTAGCGATAAATTCGATTTGCTTTATATCAATCATGTTTGGAGACACGAAGTTGCCTTTGCACATGGTAACATGTTGTAGTGTCTTCCACCGATATACCAAGTGTAGTGTTGATATATTAAAGATTTGCTTAGATTTGACCCAAATTCCTGTTTGGTTGCTTTTTGGACAATTTTGATTGGCTGTACCAGACAAACGGTTTAGAAAATCAAAACGCCATGGGATAACTTTTGTGAGGCTTGGTCTGAAGATCATCACTGGTAATTTTGAAGAAGATATGACAACAATTGTAGGAGGAGTAGGCTTTCAAAGGTTTTTGATAAAACCGGAAATGGCGGAAAATCTATATAACCAGAAATTGACGTCATAGGGTGCGTTGAACTCGTCTTGATCCAGGGAATCCAATGGTACCTCATTTTTGAAAATCAGTCATACGGTTCAAAAGTTGCGTGTGTAAACACAAGTCCAACTTTGGCCCATTGGTGGCGCTAGAGTGGTGCAGTGGGAAACATGAAAATTGGTGTAAGTATAGAAGGGACTGTCCTTAATGAGTGTGCCAAATTTCACAAAAAGTTATCCAAGGGGTCTAGGGGTTGCCATTGACTCCCATGGAACTAGAATAATAATAATAATAATAAAACTAACAATAACAATAGGTTTCCTCCTTACGGAGGAATCCTAATAAAACTAACAATAACAATAGGTTTCCTCCTTACGGAGGAATCCTAATAATAAAACTAACAATAACAATAGGTTTCCTCCTTACGAAGGAATCCTAATAATAACAATAGGTGCCTCGCAGCTTCGCTGCTTGGCCCCTAATAAAACTAACAATAACAATAGGTTTCCTCCTTACGGAGGAATCCTAATAAGAAAACTAACAATAACAATAGGTTTCCTCCTTACGGAGGAATCCTAATAAGAAAAGGTAGAAACACTTAAGTGGCTTCGCCGCTTCGTGGCTTGGCCACCAATAATACCACCAATAACAATAGGGTTCCCTCCTACAGGAGGAACCCTAATAATACCACCAATTACAATAGGTGCCTCGCAGCTTCGCTGCTTGGCCCCTAATAAGAATACGTAGAAACCCTTAAGGTGGCTTCGCCGCTTCGCGGCTTGGCCACCAATGACCATAACTTGCTCAATTTTCAACCGATTTTGAAACGGTTTGGTTTGTTATCAACGTCAGAGATGTCGGTATGCCACTGCATACTTCTATTCTATAAAAAAAAAAAGAACATAATTATTCATAAGTATGCAGTGGCATACCGACATCTCTGACGTTGATAACAAACCAAACCGTTTCAAAATCGGTTGAAAATTGAGCAAGTTATGGTAATTTAAAAAGTACATGTAGCATCAACACAATGTTATGGGTGAGCGAGTTGACTGTAGCAAGATGGCCGCCATGTGCGGACGTTCTAGACTCCGCCGTAAGACATCTAGTGTTTATATCTATGGGTAGAACGTTACAGCTTAGCAACCAAACTATATCGTGATTCAACTCAGCTTCAGTTAGCTAGCTCTAGACATCTTGCTGAAAAATAACCTGACAAAGATCTGGACAAACATGCATCGTGAATTGTACATTTACATAACAACATGGGTTATTTATTTGAATGAAACGGAACATGAAACAACGTTAGCCCCATTGCCAATAAACTAGGCTAAATCATCACACATTCTACCTATGCTCTTGCGTTAGCAAGCTAAACTAGTTTACATGCCTACAGTCTAGGTGTTTTCGCTATCTAGCTGTTCTTGCATTCCATGCAAATCAGCATTAAAAAAGCAGATGAGCTAGAGTCTAGCTAACATTGACTAGACGGGCATGGCTGATGTTTGTCTATACCGTAGCGTAGAAGATCCCTGTGCAGTTCGACCCTCGACACATTTGCGCGAACCATTTCACCAAGGACGGTTTTGAAAACCTGGGACAATGTACTGTAGCTGAAGCAGGATTTGCTATGAAGCTGTTGCTGAAAAGAGGTGCGTTCCGACCTTACGTCCATCACAACAAGCTGTAGTATGATTTTGTCGGTAACAGTTATTAGCAATGCTAACGTGTCCTGTATCTAGGACCTGCCTTTCTCCAGTTCTTTCAAATAGATCATCTAGACAGGCGTTAGCAATAGGCCAGACTGCTATTTGTTTTCTGGCAATTTTTTCGGAAGCTTCCCTTCTAATGCCGACTACAGCTAGTCTAGCTAGAGTCATTTGCTAAGTAAAGTATGTTGATGTGTTTAGAAACAGTATTTAGCATTCTACCTATGCTAGATACAGGAGACGTTAGCATTGCTAATAACTGTTAGCGACAAAATCATACTGTAGCTTACTTACAGCTTGCGGTTGCGATGAGCGTACGGTCGGAACAGCACATCTTTTCAGGTTCAGCTTCTTAGCAAATCCTGCTTGAAATTGTCCAAGGTTGTCAAAACTGTCTTGGGTGAAATGTTCAGAGCAAATGAATAATTGAGTGTCGAACTTCGCCGGGATCTTCTCAGACAAACAGCAGCCATGCCTGTCGAATGTTTGGCTCCTTGGGAAGACTATGAGTGTTAGCCTTCCCTGTACAGCCTGGAACACAGCATTTTACGACCGTGGTCCATTTTCAATATCCTTGTTATAATTCAAAACGTTCTTCTTTGTAATTCCTTAGAAGTAGCCTACACAGAGCAGCGCGCAGCTAAACTAGTATCGGAGATCTACGCTACCTCGGACTGGGCAAGAACACCAGTGAGTGGCTGGTCTGGATGTACATTTTGGGGAGTGACAAAGATACAGACTAGAGCCAAAAAAGGCGGGCCACCGGACTGACGTCAGTCTGGTGGCTTTGTTGAAAAGCTACTGTTTTACAGCCACATTTTGAGATTTGCATAGGAAAGAGGTGTCAATGGATTTTGAGGTTCTCTGTATGTTCATTTTATCCACCGAACTGTCGTTATTCAACTATGACAAGGTAAAATCGGTTTTGCAATCAATGACTCCTTTAACTTATTGTTATAAATGTTGTTGTGGGTTGTGTGGGTGCTGCTATTCATGGGTTTTAGTCACGTGACTTTTTTGTTGCGGCCGACATCTTGGGGACCAATTCGAAGCCTCTCCTCGGGTCTCCTCAGTGAGAATGAATGATGTCGCACACGGAAATAGCACACCTTACCACCGACGAAAAGCAACAATATTTTTATAAGATAGATACTTTAGGTTTTGATCCTTATTTACTGACAAGTGAACTGCTTACTCCACTAAAGTATAGTAAAAACCATCCAAATTTGACGTTTGCTGACATCTATATTTACCTCGTCCACAATCCCTCGCCATACACCGGGGAAGCCCTTAAGGCATTTAAAAGCACCGAAGCCTACCGCTACTTCTCATCTTACTTCTCGTTATGAGGGAGTTCTCCCCTCCCAAATAGAGTTGGTTGGGTCCATAGCGCGTTTTTTCCAAAACGTTTTCTCAGATCGGCTACCGATAGCTGGGACGGGCTGCCCTACCATAACGATACGCGTCAGGGAGGATGGATGGGAGCAGGGCCAGAGTCTGTTTATTTTACATAAAGCTCAAAAAACTATTTTGCGCTCAAATAATGGCAAAAAATGTTATCTCGCGCGCTTTGCACGCTCGCATTAAGTGTAGAAGTGCCTATCTTGCACACATCAAACCCATACATCCTAGGTTGGGGCAAAGCTCCGAATGTTTACAACGTCTGGCTCCGTGCCTGATTAACACTCGGATCGTTAAGCAGTCTCAAAAATGGTATCAATATAAAAAATAATACAATCCCTTTCTGTAATCATGATACCCCCCAGAAAAGTTCACTGCACCCAGTCAAAGCAGGCTGCCTCCGGCCCTGTTTGGTATACAAAAAAAAGGGCCGGTCTTGGGCCTGAAACTCCCGGGCTGAAAAGTCGCGCCCCACTCCGGCCCTGAGCCTATGTTACTATTATAATGATGATGAGTGTTGCTTACTATTACTAGCTTATTGTTAATGCCATCGTTGTGGTGTTAACTGACATAAAGTTCTAAGAATATAATAGAATATAACGACCATAACAATATTGTAGTTATCAGACATGATTTATACATCTTCGTCTTCGCTCCAGAATAACATGTCAACAATCTATAATGACGCCGTAACATGCCACGTTATTATAACTAATTATATTAGGCTATAATTACTTTCGTCATGCCATGAGCATAATAGCGTTCATTACAAAATGGTTAAATCTGCTTTAAAATAACGGAAATCAACTCTACAAACAACCGTCATGTATGTGTGCAACCATTTGTAAAACTTGCTATAAAGGCAGGCAACTGTAGATTATCAAGCCCTTTCTCCTTGTTCTCATTCAGCTCAGGTAAATCAGCGATTTGCTGATGTTCCCTTTTGTGCTCGTCCCTTGTTCGTATCCGCGAGCACGTTTACAGGCAACTTTTCTTGACGTAAGCAAATAAATGGGGTGCTAGTTTACCCATTTCGGATTGGTTTCGAACTTAGCAAAAAATTATTCTATGAAAAAGTTAATAGTATGAGCCAGGTTCAAGAATCAAACAAAAATTATTGGGGGAGATAGTTTTAGATATGTTGACTGGAGTTAATAGAATAAAAACGACCAGACGAGTCAGGTAGCAAATCGAAAATGCAATACCACCTACATCCACCGGGGCCAAGTCGAGGGGTGTGGGTCAGGGCGCTCTACTTGGCTTTCCACTTTCCTGCCAAAATGGCGATGACCGGTGCTTGCTGGGATTGCGTGACATCAACTCCCAGAGCTCTATATGTTTAACATTTGCCAAATTCATTTATTTAGATGGTGGTTAGCTCAAGCTCACCCCAGAAAAGTATCGATAGTGGTATCGATAAAGACTCTGATCGTTAAGCAGTCTCGAAAATGGTATCGATATCTCCAAAAATTAACGATCCCCATCCCTTAAAAGTTCTCAAGAAAGTTTTGTAGAAAGTAATTCAGTCAATGTCAGGCTTAAAGATAACAACACCATTGTTTGGTCTACATACAGATTTCCTCTGTCGAGATCTTTCTCATTGGAGCACTTGCCAAGGCTATTGCTACAACAGCAACATATCCCCTGCAGACAGTCCAGGCTATTCTAAGGGTAAACAGACATGCTTTCACACAACATACAGTCCGGTCTCCATTCAATGGTTTCAAGTTTTATTCTTATATCTATCTATATACACACACACGCAGTTAATAATGATTAATCAGTCATTAACATACTCAGAGACACTTTTCCACACTTTTCCACCTCAGTTTGGCCAGTTCAAAGCTGAAGGCAAGGGTGGTGTATTTGGAAGTCTCAGAAATGTTATATTCCTCCTAATGGACAGAATCAAGTGAGTAATGCTCACTGAACTCTTGCCTACCTTTCAAAGTGGCAGCAATCTGACATGGTTATGATCACAAAGAATCAGTGATTGTGAATAGACCTTTTGTCATGGTCTTGAGTGGCATGGTATATCACTGCTGGGTGTTGAGGATGTCTGTTCTGTCTTTGCAGGAGACATGGAGTGCTGGGCCTGTACAAAGGCCTGGAGGCCAAGCTCCTTCAGACGATACTAACGGCTGCTCTAATGTTCGTAGTGTATGAGAAGATTACAGCTGTCACCTTCAAAGTCATGGGCCTGAACAAGAAACTGAAGCACTGAGACTTTTATCTGACAGATTATTTTCAGGTGTTTTGATTCAGGACTGGCATTTTTTACCGTTGAAGTCTTTCATAAGTCATCATAAATCATCAGACAGAATCTATCAGATGCGGTGGGTCTCAAAAGTCTTTGCGTGATTCCTCACATCTTTTCCTTTTGTGGAATGTGAGAGGTGCTTAATGGGAAAGGGCTGAGGGGGGAAAGGCTTGAGGAACAACCTTCAGCCCAACCTTCACAACAAGATTCAGCCCCGACGGTTTCCACTACCTCTCTCTCTGACTCACAGCTTTTCTGACTGCATTGGTTTTCACTACTCTGCCCTCAACAGCAAATCAGATTATATTATCTAGATTAATATAACATTGTTGGTGGCTGGGTGGTGGGAATCCTCAAGTTAGATGAATAGTGTGCCAGTATGCATTAAGTAAGCAAGTATTGCTAACAAGCATTTCTTTGAAGATAGATTTGTTACATTATACTTGAAACGTGCTGGCTACACTTTAAACCTCATAAGCTTATTTATGTGGCATAACCTGTCATTGATGTTGGTTGTCTAACATTAGATTTAACTTGAACGTGCACTTATGACCTTGTTTTAAATGTACAGAGCCAAGGAGGTGGATGGGAGTGATAGAGGCAGTTTCATGTTCATTTCAACCATCCGCAGCATTGCATCTTAAGCACTGTATACCTTGGTACATCGCACAGCGGCATAGCCGCGGGAACATATTTTATCAGGGGGGTGCTGGGGGGGCTTAATGTTGCGGGGCAGTGCCGCGGTGGTGGATTTTCAAGTCATATAATTGTAAATTCTCATGCTGTCAGCAGGGGGTGCTGCAGCACCCCTAGTTCCTGCAGCCATGCACAGCAGTACAGATCACTGTCAGCCCCCTCCAGATGAATGCAACCCTATTTAGAAGGAAGTGCCAATTTATCAACCAGCCGTGACAAATTTGGTGCCTATGTGCTAGACAGACAGCTAGATCAAACAATAGTTTCTCTCCTATTGACACAGGAGATGGGAAATGAGACACGCAAGCTGCAGTGAAGGACCAAGAAGATTCTATAGGTGCTCTCCTCTTTAACTTTGTGTTGCCTTTTGTGTTTTTAACCCATTCCTATTTGCACATTTAATAATGAAATGTACACTTTTGATGTCAGTTTTCCAGTTTTAACTTAAACATGGATATTATGAAGCTAATTCTATATGTTTCAATATTGGTACAGTGACAGGCGACTTTTTTTTATATGAAAAAAATCATAAAAATGTATTCAGTTTGCAAGCAGATGCATTACCGAGACAGTTGACCGCAATCTGCAAACCAAATCTACAATAACTGTAGGGGCATTAGTAATTTTAGAAGGTATTACTGCACATTAACAGTACTACACAAAACATTATAGTCGAAGCTGTTTTCAGCAATGTTTGTGTGGAGTGCCTCCAAATGGAAAAACCATGGTTTGTGAGACCTCAACTTTTGCACTTCAGCATGTACCACCATAGATGTTACAATTATCTCATTTAGAGAGACCACCTCCTATCCTCTGGACCTTTTATGTAGAAAGCTAATTTACTGCCTTCAGTCTTAAATGCATATTGAACATATGATATTCAGAATCTGAGTAGTCCTATTCAGAATCTGAGTAGTCCTTTGATGTGTAATATTCACCAGCTGGGCGTACGCCTGTACATCATAGTACAATAATGTATTTCGGTTGGCCTACTCACATAAACTACACTAGTTTATGTGGTTTGGTTACTCAAACACACAATACTGACATTACATGAAAAAAGTCTAATGCAATACTAACACTAACTTGAAGTCATGCCTTTATTTAGATTTTCACTGCACAGTTTAACGTTTTTAATGTAGTTTTGTTTGATTACATTTAATGAATGTTTTACCCAGAGATTTATAGAGAAACTTGTACTTTATTAATATATCCTGGGAACAGTAAAGGGTTTCTATTGGAAATAACATTTGTCTAATGGTGCTTTTTGTAATATAAAACATTATTATACATATTCAACTCGATGAACATACTTCATACAGGAAAGGCATACACTTTTAAGAAAAAGTTGGCTCGATATTTGTAAAAATACAAATATCGAGGCGCTAACTCCGAAATTGGTCTGCACTAGAATAGAAACAGCCATCCACCCAAAGAAAAAGTCTTTATCCGGGAGTTAGGGAGTCTACAGTTCTTGTCTTTCTCTTTTACCTCAATTGCCAAAGCTTAGAAGTGAATCAAGACTGAGGTTGGGCATGGTGGTGTGTCTTGTTCAGTTCCCTCACATACCAGTCAGGCAGAAAGGAATAGTGAGAGTCTCTGTGGATGGTGAATGTCACATCTTTATGGGGATCCCATGAAAACAGGTACACCACCCTAAAAGAATACATTTGCATGTAAAACAAGACAGGGGAACTCAGTGTTAGTATCATGGGTATGTTCACCTAAATTCACACCATTCATGCCATGGTTATAACACTCAATACTCTCACCTGGGATTGTCTTCTCTGACAACACTCTTCACAAAGGACAGGAAATCAGAGCAGAAATTCATGCAGACTGTAGGCTTCCAGCAGTTGTATTCATTCTGTATGGGGACGAACAAATGAGCCCTTTAAACTGTAATTCAGAGGAATAAACTATGCCGGAGTGACACTCGAGCATGCATACACATGCAAACACACAGCAGACGCATGACCTACAAATACAACCACAACTACAAACATCTTCCAAAGTGCCCCCCCCCCCCCCAAACTCCCACCTTGATTAGCTGGGATATCTTAGAGATGTGGTAAGTCTCTACCGACACAACCACTCCTTCCTGATCACGGAAACCAGCTGCGATCCTCGGGACACCGGGGAGAAAAGACTGCGCCCACCACTTCAGCAGTTTGAACCTATAAGAAGTTTACAGAGAGGAAACATCATTGGGGCTCATTCTCGAACGCAGTTAAGAAGAATTTAAGAAGGAATTTCTTCTGAATTGGATTTAGGAAAACATTTGGCATTCATGAAAGTTTTCTCATCTGGGATTTGTTCTGAACTTCAGAAGACTTTCCGAACTCGAAATAGCAGTCGTAAATCGCCCAGAGTTGTCTCACATGCGATTCCTTAAAAAACCACAAGGGGAATCTCATTTAAGAAAACTCTCCGTGTTAGAAGTGTTAATGAATTTGTGAGAAATCGTTGGTGATTGCGTTCACATCAACTCTACAGACATCCTCGGATTAATATAATTATAATAATTTACCTTGCTTAGTGTGCACACTGTTAGATCCAGTGGAGAACAATTCCACTGCTCATCTTACTGGTATGATGTATGTGACAAATAAAACCTTTAACTTGCACTTGGACATCATATAAATTCAACCAGACCATCCAATTATCACTGATCACTCGACCTATTTAAAGGGACGAGTGTGCACCCTAGGCATACAATATGGCACAATTGCTTTTCGTTTGGACACAGGCATTTTTCATAGGGGTGGCCAGATGGGGCAAGGGAAAATCTTGGGGTGGCACATCCAAAATCAAAACACATTTCAGGAATTATATTTTGCTCTTGTACTTAATAGGCTACATGTCAATGTGAGCATTAATAATAGCATACTGATATACTATGGTCTTTTACTGGTAGGCTACCGTATTTTTCAGAAAACATGACACATGTTCTATAACCCCACCCCACCAGCTTTGTGTTTGTAAATCGGATAGCCTACCGAAGTTGAATTATCCATTAGCGATGCTAGCTAACGTTGGTTTGGTAGCTGTATTTAACAGTGACTGGGTCTTGCATCTGTTTGATTTACTGAAATATTTATGAAATGTTATGTTTCTACTAACCATTTGCCTACTTTAGCAAGTCACTGTAACTGAGACAATGTCTCAAACTAGATATCTAGTTTAATTTTCACAACAATCCTCTTTGTTTTATGTATCTGTATCCAGGCAATTCAGTTCTTCAAATAGGCTAGTTGTCATTTTCTTTAAGAAGTATATTAACAGCTTGAACTTGAAGGAGTACATTGATTGTAATAAACACATTTACTGGAAACAAACAAGCCTTCTACAGTTAAAATATTACACAATGGCCTTTAATTTCAATACAGTTCAAAAACATTACACAATGGCCTTTATTTTCTACAGTTCAAAAACATTACACAATGGCCTTTATTTTCAATACAGTTCAAAAACATTAAACAATTTTTCAATGCAGCTTTATTTGGCCCTTACTGTGCCTTTTTATAAACATAAACAATATATAAGTATAAAGATATGTTCAAAAGACCCAAAATGAAAAAAATAAAACCTATATTATCATGGACTACTGACATGTTTACATTCTTTTCAAAACAGCTTTATTCGCCTGTTTTTGTGTCTTTGGGCAAACACATTTACAAAATCCTCTAGATTTATGGCCTTAGCCCTTCTTGACTCTACACTTAACACCCCCAAATTACTCAACCGCTCGTCACTCATTGTATTCCTTAAGGCTGTCTTAATTAACTTTAGCACTGAAAAACTGCGCTCACAGGCTGCAGTACTCACAGGTAACGCAAGTGCTATTTTGCATAGTTTAAACATTTCATTGAACATCTCCCTATATGGCTCAAGAAATACAGTAAGCTCTAATAAACTGGTTGGTGTTTTCAAACCACTAGATTTCTTCCCATTTAGAGTCCGTTTTAGCTGAGGAATCTCATACTCTAGATCCTCAATGCTGCATTTATATTGTAAGGCAAATGGTAACACTACATTCTTCTCACAAAATGTGGAACTGCAGGGATTCAAAGCTTGTATCCCTTCCAGTATTACAATATTTTCTTTTGAAAATCTTCTCTTCACCTCAGAGAGAAGCACATCAATAATGGGAATAAAAGAATCTGCCCGAAATGATTCCTTATCAGTGTTGACCTGTCTTTGAGCTATTGGAGTGGAAATGTAGTAACCTTCAAGCCTAGAGCTTGGTGTGACCTGACGCCCTGGAGGTCCAATACCGATGTTGCATTGCTTGGTAAGGGTCACAGTACTGTCCCAAATATCATTAAAGTGAGAGCCCTCTCTATAACTATTCAAGGTTTCAGCAAGAGAGTCGATAAGGGTAACAGCTGTGCCCAAATTGAGTTGTGGGGACTGTAAAACATCTGATAGATGTTTTATTTCACCAAAGACATTGGTTAATGTAACAAGGAGTCCAACAAACTTCAGATCTATTTGGGCAAATAAAGCCTCTACAGCTCTGTCATCATTTCTTTCTTCAGAAATTTATTTTAGTAGACGCATGATAGCTGGCAGTCTGTCCCTCACTGTCTTGCAAGCTTTGTACCTACATGCCCACCATATCTCTACCAGCCTTTGCAACTCTCTCGGGGGCCCCTGAAACATCTCCCTCTGTACCTCTAACCACCTTTGGTGCACATATGACCCAGACACAAAAACATACAGTTTCTGCAAAAGAGAAAAGAAACAATAGGCTTCAGGGATGCATTTCACACTGTCAACTAATACTAAATTCAAGCAGTGTGCATTGCAGTGAACATAAAAAGCTAAGGGGGCATCTGACTTGATGCGTGCTTGCACACCTCTGTTCTTTCCACTCATAACAGAGGCACCGTCATATGCTTGCCCTACTAGATGGTTTCTGTAGTCAAGGCCATACTTCTGTAGTATTTCTATAATTTTCTGTGAAAGTGCTGCAGCATCGAGGCGCTCTGCTGCCTCAAAGGTGAGAAAACTTTCACATATTGACCCATTGTAATAATAACGCACTAAAAAAAGACATCTGTTCCTTTTTGCTAATGTCTTTGGTCTCATCAACCATAATACTGAAAACCTCACTTTGTTTAACTTCAGTAATTATTGAGGAACGGACCATTTCAGCTAGGCAATCAATCATTTCGTTTTGTGTATTATGACCAAGGTATGTAGCATTTCTTTGACATGTCATTTTTCTTTTAACTGTTTGATCATGCTTTGCTAGCAGTTCCATAATAGAAAGAAAGTTTCCTTTGTTCTGACCTTCTGTTTCATTATGTGCTCTCTGTCCAATGTTTTGCGTGGCTGTGAGGAGCAAGGTTTCTCCAACAGTTTTTATGTATTCTCTATTTTCCCTCACTAATTTATTATACTCTGCATTTAATGAGGCTGAGAGAGAGCATTCGCCTGCAGTCACCTTGTTATATTCTGCCCATGCTAATGTAGCCGGTGGGACCGTGAGTGTAGGGAACTTTTATTTGTACTCACCTGTCACCTTTCTCCTGGGTTGGCGTCACCAGTAGGGGCTGGGTGTGGTTTCCAATTAGTTAAAGTGGGGACAGGCATGGAGATATATAGACCTTGGGTCCCTATGCCGGGAGCGTGCATTGCCGATTGTGGAGTGTAGCCGCGTTCTGGAGTGGTGTCTGCAGCGACACGCGTGTTATTGAGCGGATGCCGACAGGACCACGTTGAGCGCCTCATGATCAAGTGTATCAGTGCAGTGATTATTTTACTGACAGCATATAGACGCCAGGTGCAAGACGCGCTCGGGTGCAGTGTTTAGACCACGGAGAAGCTATAGCCGCACGCAGCTATACAGCATTGTCGGCTGCTGTTCCTTTGTGTTTGGTTGTTGGCATATATGTACGGGTGCTGCTTTTAGAAGTTAGAGGTATTTGTTTTGTTTTCCCCTCTAGCCTGGGGGCCTAGTGGTATATCTGTGGTTAGGAAGATAGTGTGAGCCACAGGTTAGAGGGTTTCTTTTTTGTTGTTGTTTTGTATCTGTCTCCCCTGTGTCATTCCCCTCCATCAATAGCCTGGGTAGTGATTGGGCCCTAGCCTAGAGTACAGTACGGCCAGTTTTCCTTTTGAGTGTTGTTCTCACCTTCTATATGATGTGCAGTGTAATGCCGTGAAGCGTGGACCCCCCTTTTCTTAATGTGCCCAAGTGGTGCGCGTGCAGTGGTGTGGCCAAAGAGCTTGTAGTGTGTGTGTGCTCTCCTTCACGTGTGGTATTGGAGGCTGGCCCCTGTTAGTTTGGGTGTTAGTGGCTCCGGACGCTTGCCCAATGGCTTGGCCATTCCCCATGAAATGCATTTAATGTATTGTTTATGTACTCATCTCTGACAACCAAGTGACACCTTGTTTTAACGAGAACCAAGAATAAAATTGATATTTTATATTTTTCCAAAGAACCTGTGTTGGACCCTTATTGGGACGGAGTTCCCCTTGCTCTTCCAGGGTAGCTCAAGGGGTGGCGTAGTCTGGTGGTAGGCCTAGTGGGGGCTACACTAACATAGCATTACAATGTGATTCAGATTTTGCATGGCCAACAAAACCCCCATCTTTGTAAGTTGCTTTTTTCCAATTTTTGAACCCCTCTTCAGATGTGAACACTGAATTACCTGAGGAAGGGAGACTAAAGTGCCGGCAAGCATAGCAGTACGCAGAGTCTTTACTTTGCGAGTATTCTATCCATTTCTGCTTACTGTACCACTCTTTCATGAAGCTCCGTCTTCTATTTCCCTGGAGGGTCCGAGGGAAAAGCTTCAGTTGTGGCTGTTTAGGCCTTTCATCTCTTGACTGGGATATATCTACGATGAAACAAGACGGAAAGTCAGTCACTTTAATTTTAAAATAACAACATTAATAAGAGTTGCTACTCCCTCTTTAAAGTAATTACCGATTACATTCGTAATATCAACAAGTAAACAATTATACTAAGACTATTCAAACTCAACTACCAATAAACATGAATCAGAAGGCTTTATGTAATAATGTTATGCTCCCAAGCAATTCATATGTTGAGGGGCTCTGTCACGTTCATAGCTTTACCTGTTGGTCCAGGAACGGATAGAACAGCTTTAGCTGAGTCCTGCCTCGCTTGGTTGTCAACCTCTTTTTCTGCTACCTGTTCCACACTATCCTGCAAAACTGCTGACTCTGATGCTGCCAGTGTCTGGGCGTCGCTGTCATGTTCTGCCTCTGTTTTGTCCAAATTGACATACAGTTACTGATCGTAGCTAGCTTAGCTAACGCTATACAGTACCATCCCACAACGCCAGCTATCCAGATACTCTAACAGTCCCAAGTTCAACTTCAGTTACGGGCCGAAACCACTAACACTCAAGAGTGTATTTAGAAAAGCATCTGCCTCAAAAACGACAAAAAGCGCATATGGAATTTAACAGAGCTGTACTGACGTACCATAGCAAACAATGGGGTTTTAAGTGCAATGTTTTAAAAATACACTCTCGGTGTGATCGACCCGAATTGCCTAAGTTGGTACAGGCTACTCTCTAGACTGAAGTAACCTTGTCTGAACTAGCTAGCAAGGTAAGACAGCCCTCCTAAAATACCGATTTATATAACTACTGTAGCTTACCAACGTGAGGTTGCCTACTGTAAATAGGTAATTTAAAATTCAAAAACAGTTTATTCAATATTTGTACTCACTTTTTCCTTGAACTTGGTCGACGATCGACGATAAACTCCCGCTTCTATATGTACCAACCTAGGCTGCACTCTAACCTGGCCCAGTGCAACCTCTTGTGGGGGGAGGGGTGACAGGCTCTGAGTGTGAAGATACGTGACAGAATCTGAGTGGGGAGATACTTGGATTTCTATGACGAAGTGTTTCAATCGTAGATTGTGGTTAAAATATGTTTAAAACGTTCTAAGTTTTACGTTGATTTGTCCTACAGTGAAGTTGAAATCCCATTTTCCATGAATGAAAAAAAAAAAAATCTTGATGACGGACAATATGCGACTCGCGATGGGGGGGCCAGTGGGGGGCCAGCAATTTTGTCAGGGGGGCCATGGCCCCCCCGGCCCCCCCGCTGATGGCGCCACTGCTTGGACATAACGTGCGTTCCTGTTGCTTTCCTAATTGTGTCGATTCTGACTGCACACCAGTGGCGATTTCTTTAAGACTGCAAGGGAAGCTCAGCTTCCCCTAACATTTAAAAAAATTCATGGTCAAATATTTAGTATTGTGTTAACATTTTAACTGCTTAGAACAAGTTCATATCGCAGACGAGTTCGTTCAGAATCAGCTACATATATTAGCAGGTCGACTGACTGATTTCCGTCTCATACATTCCCGTAGCGCCACAGTGCATTTCCCTGAGGAAGCTCAGCTTCCATGGACTTCAATGGGGCTGCTGTGAACAGTTGTTTTCAGTGCTTCAAAACTATACGGTCATTGGATAAATGCTGCGATTATGTCCCGCCCTGGACGCTCAGCGTCTCTGGGGGTGAATGGAGGAGTGGGCTGGCCTGGACGCTGGGCTTCCGCGTGATGATTGGAGGGTCTGTCGAAAGACTGCATCTCCTTTTGATTGACAGCGATTTTGTACTATAAAAACTCGCCGAAGCTATTCAAGCTCAGTCCCATGAGTCCATCACGGATTTTGCAACTGTAGTTGAAAGACAAACTGCTGCAACCTATTTCTTGGTATTTGCTTGGCGAAATTGCTAATCAATTTTCATCATACATTTCATACAATTATACATCACATTTAACCTAATTCCCACATTTCCTTCAGGTTTAATATTTTTTTCGTTAGTTAGTTCGTTCCTTCATTCATTCATACAGTAGGCTAGGCTAGTGTCGTGGGTGAACTAGCCAGTAAACTGAAAATGTATATGATGTATGCCGAAAATGAGCTTCCCCTATTTGAAAGACCAGCAGCCGCCACTGCTGCACACGTCACTGCTGTTGCGTGCCCTTATGAGGAGCTGTCGGGGCGTGTATGTATGCAAATTCAGGAGCACGAGGACGCGCTTTCAACTTAAGACAACTCTTCCTGGGGAGCACAGCTCAGAAAACTTCTGCTGCGTAGGAACACATTTTCAAGCGTTCATGAATTTGGCGATTGTCTTTTTCTTACGTTGTTTTTCCGAAGCCCGTAAGAAACATTTCAGAAGAAACTTCAGAAAATGTTCGAGAATGAGGCCCAATGTTGTCTAGAGCTTCTGACCTCAGTGCTAGTTTGCACCCTCACCATCCAAACAAGACTATGATTGGATTTAAGGTTGATTAACCTTGATATTGATTATTAAGGTTGATTTAAGGTTGATCTGTCATGGTCTTTATTCCTCGCCCTCCTGTCTGCTGCAGGAATTTCATCCTGTTTGGAACTGGAACCCAGTGAAAAAGGAATGGAGTGGAATGGAGGATTTGGGATTCTTCGACCGTGGAATTAATCTTCTTCTTCTTCGAAGTACCAGGTTCTACTGGGAGAAGACAGCATCTGCCATACAATCTCTTCCACGGGTACCTGTGGAAGTTGCTGCGTTGTTTGGGGGTGCAGATCTCCGCTGAGGTCTTCAGCTCGATGTAGCATGCTGGGGCGGCCTGAGCCTTGGGGTCCTTGTCTCGACAATCCACCTCACCGGAGAAGAGGAGTCTATGCTTGGCCAGTCGGGTCTGGACCACAGTGCAAAAAGCCTCATTAGTGTTTACTACCCCAGCTGGG
Source organism: Thaleichthys pacificus (assembly GCA_023658055.1). Taxonomy (NCBI): domain Eukaryota; kingdom Metazoa; phylum Chordata; class Actinopteri; order Osmeriformes; family Osmeridae; genus Thaleichthys; species Thaleichthys pacificus. Next base: position 14,258,432 of record CM042862.1, read on the forward strand.
TCTGGGAGGCTGTGGATGTCATCTGAAACCACAATGTTGACACAATGTTTAGTATTGTTATAAGCAAATACTGTGCATAAATCAGGGTGGACAATGGACATTTCTGCTAAGGAAAAGGCCTGGCTGAGTATCTCCTTTGAGCAACCTCTCCCAAAACAATTTAAAAAAAATCAACTCATCAATATACTGTTCACCTGAATAACATACTAATAATACTAATACTAATAATGTACTGTGAATTCCTTGTTCCTGAAAAGACACATCCTTACCTGCACAGGTATACTGTTCAAACTTGTATCCCCAGTACATCATCTCCTCATGACTCTCAGCACGGTTCTCCCGGTCTGTGCGAGCTGCCTCAGTTTCCACCTCGCTGATATACAGAGTGCCCCCCAGCCTGGAAATGGCCAGCAGCCAGCCCTCACGCGTCTCATACGGTGTGGTCAGAAGCTTTGTCAGATGACCCCGCCAAGTCACAAAGTCTACCTCCAAATCACTGGGAGAGGGAAGGGGAGGTGGATCAAAGGCTGTGTTGAACATGATTTGCATTATGATGTGCAAAGTGCTCTGTAGCACTTTGAGATTGCTGTAATGTTAAGTGCAATACAAATAACATTTATTATTATTATTAACAGACGACGCTGTAGTTATAATCACGGTTTGGACTGCAACAGCTTACCATGGGGATGAGGCTGCTGTTCCCTTTGACTGAACTTTGGCTCTGTTTAACAGGATCCATTTCAGGATGTGATCCAGTTTCTCCTTCACCCCATCATCTCTTTTTACAAAGCGGTCTTTGTAGCCATCTCTCAGGTCAAAATTGGGACTCTTCTCTGGCTCTACGTAATATCTCAGCTGCCTTGCATCGTTGAAAAAACAACGTTGAGAGTCCAAGGAGAAGTGACCGAGCTCCACAGGTTGTTTGTACAAGGGGAAGTCTCTTTCATATAGTTGTCGTCTGGTGCCGAGTGTCTGGGGGGCTGTTGGGGGTGGTCCAGCAGAAGATCCAGCTTGGTGGTGTTGGTTCTCGCATTTGAAACGTTTAGGTTGAAAGTGACCTCCACGACTCTCATCCCTGTTTCGCCTGTATGTGGTCGACTGATGGTGACTGAAGTTTGGATTTGGGGGTCTGTGCTGATGTTGGTCCATACTGTAGCTACTTAAGAGAGAGAAACATACTTAAAAATGGACTAATACATTTTCTCTAATAATGCCAGGAATCTGTGTGTGTGTAAATTAGAATGGGTTTAGTTTATCATGATCAACTCAAGAACCGGGCATTCTGCAAAGTTCATATTTGGCATGTGTCCTCTTTATAACCCAATGGAGTGCAGTGCCCCGACTGACGTTGTTTGGATAAGCATTTCGACATCAAATAATGAAAAAATAATTTGCTGCAGCTTGGCTTGCTCACTTCGCGTCACAGCCCCTTCACTCTGATTGGTCATCTGGTCTGCACTGAGTTTCCTACGAATATCTCAACTCGAGAACCGGGCACACAGTTAATATTTTCCAGGTGTCATTTTTATAATCCAACAGAGTGAAGTAGGATACCGTGATTGCACTAATGCAATTAAGAAAGACATTGGCAAATATAGCTGCAAGCAGCAATGAGGTGGCCAAGCAGTCATATGACCCAGAAAACATTTTAGACATCCTTAGAACAGGGTTTCGAGTCCCTATACCAAGTTTGGTGGGAATCCATCAAAGATTTGCTGAGATACGACCCAACTTCCTGTTTGAAGGCTTAACTGCATATTTTTATTGGCTGTAACGGGCAAACGGTTTCGAAAATCTAAAAAACATGTAATGTGCTTTGTGAAGCTTGGTCTGAAGATAATATCTGCCGAATTTGGTGAAGATTGGACAACATTTGTAGGAGGAGTAGAGAAATCTAGTTTTTTCTGTCATTCAAAATGGCGGCCGCATCAATTCGGCTGTTATCACAAATGATCATGTGTCACACACGGGATGTCCCAAGATATCATGAGACAAAGGAATCACTTAATAAAGGCAAACAAATCAACAGTTATTGGCCAAAACACATTTTTGCTTCCTGCGGCCACGCCCAGTGATCACATGACACCAAATTGATAGGACATCCTCAGAAGAGGGTTCCGACCAACCTACCAAGTTTGGTGTTGATTTCTCAAGGAGTTGCTGAGATATGACCCAACTTCCTGTTTGGCTGCTTTGTTGCCGATTTTGATTGGCTGTACCGGACAAACGGTTTTGAAAATCAAATATAAAAATAATGCCTGAGTGAGGGTTGCCCTGACGATGATCTGTGCCAAATCTGGGAAAGATATGACAAAAATTGGAGGAGAAGCGAAAAAACGTTTTTTTCACAAAATTCAAAATGGCGGGAAATATATATAACCGGAAATTGACGTCATAGGGTGTGTTGAACTTGATCCAGGGAATCCAACGGTACCTCATTTTTGAAAATCGGTCATACGGTTCAAAAGTTACGTGTGTAAACACAAGTCAAACTTTGACCCGTTGGTGGCGCTAGAGTGCTCGAATGGGAGACATGAAACTTGGTGAGATTAAAGAGGGGCCTGTCCTTAATGAGTGTGCCAAATTTCACAAAAAGTGACCATACGGTTCTAGGGTCTGCCATAGACTCCAATGGGAGAGGAAGATGATTAAATATAGCTGCAAGCAGCAATGGGGTGGCCAAGCAGGTCAGATGACCCAGAAGAAACTTTCGACATCCTCAGAAGAGTGTTCCGAGTACACTCTTCTGAGGATGTACTGCACGTTGCAAGTTTGGCGTGAATCCATCAAAGATTTGCTGAGATACGACACAACTTTCGTTTGGCGGCTCTGCTGCCGATTTCGATTGGCTGTACCGGACAAACGGTTTCGAAAATCTAAAATCATTTTGATAGTTTGTGTGAGGATTGCATTGATTATAGCTTGTAGCTTGATTACAGGTAACTAGCGACTGCGTTGTACCTGGCTTTCTTTGCAGTGGCTTACAGTCTCGCTAAACAGAGAATCAGACCCTTACAAAAAAGAAGTATACTTCAAGTTTATTTTGTAAGTATACTTAGTATAAAAAGTATACTATTATCATGGTACTTAAGAGTATACTAGCAGTGTACTTATTTATATACTATTTTTGTACTAAGTAAACTGAATTGGCCCACTTTTTAGGTCATTTAGTACACTTTAAAGTACACTTATAGTGTATTTGAGGTTTACTTTTGAATACTGTAAAGTAACCTGTGTAGTGCACTTTCAGTTCATGAAGAATACTTCCTAAAGTACTTCAAAGTATATTTTGCAATACTTTCAAGTGCACTTTCAATTAATGTAAGTACGTCAAGAAGTAAACTTAATAAATGTCAATCGACTCTGATTTACTAGACACAAAAAAAACGAAATTCATGAAGTTACATTTGTATTTCGAACAAACGGAAAACTTATCGGCAAATTTTTACATTATTTACCGCCTTGCATCATGGGAATTGACCAGCCAATGAGCCACGCTATCTTCATTTTTTCACGTCCTTATTTCGTTCTTCAGTCAGACAGTATAACTTTCAAATGCACAATGCAACCCTTCTGTCTGCTTCTTTCTCAAGTAGCTTTTTCGTTTTTTCCATTAATACTCGCAATTGATAATTATTAGTATAAGAGTATAGGGCTTCAAAATGATTTAGCAGTAATTAAGGTTACAGCTTCAGTAACAAAAAAGATTCAATGTGCAATGCATAATAGATTTTCCTAGACATGAATAATTAGAATGAGATGGATCTAAAGAATTTAACCTGTAATGTACTTAAAAAATATTTTGACTGTTTTTGCTGTATAATAATAGAAAACGTACATCCTACTCCAGAAGAAATGTATACAATTTTCTGTTTCGAAGCATACTTCTTAAAAGTATATCAAAAGTGAACTATTTTCAAAGCATACTTAAAAGTATATCAAAAGTGAACTATTTTCAAAGCATACTTATTAAAAGTATATCAAAAGTGAACTAAAAGTGTACTATCCATATTTTAGTATACTTATAGTATACTTTAATATACTTCTTTTTTGTAAGGGGAGACATGACAAGCTCGTCGGCTTTGGCTGGATTCGAACCTCTGACGTTGTCGTTGCCAGGACACCAACTTATCCTAGTGAGCGATTCTCAGTGCTGCAAATCACAGTTCAGTTACTGGGTAAAAATATAAGCAGTTTTTCCTGTGGCAAGCTGTTGTCCGATTTGGCCCAAGTTTAAACAGCTGTAATTCAGTCCTATTTTGACATGTCAAGGTGATTGTGGTCTGAAGATAATCTGTCCCAAATTTGGTGAATATTTGTTACATTTTGTAGGAGTAGGACAAAAACGTTTTATCAATTCTTTCAAAATGGCGGCATCAATTAGGCTGGTATCACAAGTTAACATGTGTCAGACATGGGATCGCCCCCCTAGAGGTTAGAGGACACATATCTACAAAGCACAATAAATCTGACTCTTCTTGAGCATAGATCCCCTGAGAATGAAACATTATCATTACCATAATACTGTTAGACAGCTACTGTGGCATACCTGGCTTCACTAAACAGATAAACCAGTATCATGACATGCTTGATGACTGTGGCTGGGTTCGAACCTATGACCTTGCACTTCAGAGGAACCCGTCTTATCCCAGTGAGCTATTCTCACTGCAGGGAAATGCTGTGTTCAGTTACTGTATGAAAAAAAGTAAGCAGTTTCTCCTGTGGGAAGCGTTGTCAGATTTGACCCAAGTATAAAAAGCTGTAATTCAGTCCTATTTTGACATGTCAAGGTGATTGTGGTCTGAAAATGATTTGATTACATGTCCATGAAAATAGGAGCAACGGCGAACGGTTTGTTTTTATGAAATTCCAAATGGCCGACGCCCAAAATGGCGGACATGGGACAGTGTGATATATTTCGACTTAGTATGCCACGTAGAATCAGAAGAGACCAATCTTGTGATTTATGACAAATCTGTTCAGAAGTTATGATGCAAGAAATCCGATGCACTGGCTAGATGTAGCATCACTATATCTACAAAGCACAATAAATCTGACTCTTCATGAGAATAAATCCCCTGAGAATAAAACATTATCGTGACCATTATGATTATACTGCTCGACAGCTACTGTCGCATACCTGGCTTCACTAAACAAATAAACCAGTATCATGACATGCTTGAGACTTTGGCTGGATTCAAACCTACGACCTTGCACTTCAAAGGAGCCCGTCTTATCCCAGTGAGCCATTTTCAGCGCTGGGAATTGCTGTGTACAGTTACTCTATACAAAAAGTAAGCCGTTTCTCCTGTGGCACGCGTGGTCAGATTTGGCCCAAGTTGTTGCCCCAACAGCTGTAATTCAGTCCTATTTTGACATGTCAAGGTGATTGTGGTCTGAAAATGATTTGATTACATGTCCATGAAAATAGGAGCAACGGCGAACGGTTTGTTTTTATGAAATTCCAAATGGCCGACGCCCAAAATGGCGGACATGGGACAGTGTGATATATTTCGACTTAGTATGCCACGTAGAATCAGAAGAGACCAATCTTGTGATTTATGACAAATCTGTTCAGAAGTTATGATGCAAGAAATCCGATGCACTGGCTAGATGTAGCATCACTATATCTACAAAGCACAATAAATCTGACTCTTCATGAGAATAAATCCCCTGAGAATAAAACATTATCGTGACCATTATGATTATACTGCTCGACAGCTACTGTCGCATACCTGGCTTCACTAAACAAATAAACCAGTATCATGACATGCTTGAGACTTTGGCTGGATTCAAACCTACGACCTTGCACTTCAAAGGAGCCCGTCTTATCCCAGTGAGCCATTTTCAGCGCTGGGAATTGCTGTGTACAGTTACTCTATACAAAAAGTAAGCCGTTTCTCCTGTGGCACGCGTGGTCAGATTTGGCCCAAGTTGTTGCCCCAACAGCTGTAATTCAGTCCTATTTTGACATGTCAAGGTGATTGTGGTATGAAGATAATCTGTGCCAAATCTGGTGAATATTGGATACATTGTGTAGGAGTAGGGAAAAAAGTTTAATTCATTCATTCAAAATGGCGGCCTCATCAATTCGTCTGGTATCATGCGTTAACATGCGTCAGACGCGGGATCTCCTAAGATATCACGAGACATAGGAATCACTTAAATACGACAAACAAATCAACAGTTATTGGTCAAAACACAATTGACTATTGTAGCGCCCACTAGAACTCAAATTTTTCGGACCTCTTAATAACAGGGTCATGAATCCATACACCAAGTTTGGAGTCAATGCATCAAAGATTCACTAAGATATTACCTCACTTCCCTTTTTCCGGATCAGTTGCTGAATTTGACTGGCTGTAACTAACAAACGGTTGCAAAAATCAAAGCTCCAGGGGATAACTTTTGTGAGGCTTGGTCTGAAGATCATCTGTGGCAATTTTGAAGAAGATTCGTCAAGAATTGTAGGAGGAGTAGCGAAAAAACGCTTTTCCTTAACATTCAAAATGGCGGAGAATCTATATGACTGGGTATGACGTCATAGAGTGCGTTGAACTTGTCTTGATCCAGGGAATCCAATGATACCTCATTTTGGAAAATGCGCAATATGGTTCAAAGGTAACGTGTGTAAACACACCTTCAACTTTGACCCATTGGTGGCACTAGAGGGTTTGAAATGGAGACATGAAACTTGGTGAAATTGATGAGGAGACTGGTCCCAAAGAGTGTGCCAAATTTCACAACTTCTGACCATGTGGTTCTAGGGGCTGCCATAGACTCCCATGGCAGATGTGTAATAATAATAACAACTAGAGAGGGTACAATTTCTGGGGAAATTGTAGGGGTGTGCTTATCCCTTCTCGTGATGTTTTCAGGCATTTAGCCTACTCATATTGCATTCATTCATTAATAAAGAACCCCCTTTGAAGATTATTCTACGACGTTACCGGCAGTAGAAGATGGAATCTCGATTCAAACAGTACCATCTGCTAACTGAAAATATGCCCCCAAAAACGTAAATAAGCTTGACATTTATTTAGTGGAAAATCGCTCATTCATAAAAAGCTCACTGGTAGCGATCATTGTCAGTAACAACGCAAAATGCGATATAGCCCTGTGTGGAGAACCTGCCACGGTAAATTCTACTACTACAGTACAGTACTAGACTACTGCTGTGTTCGTCTTGGTAGCGATTGCGTTGACTGAATTCGATGTGACGTTCCGTTATACGGTTTAGGCTGAAATTAATTATTTTCATGAACAGATTGACAAAGTTTAGGTGGTGGCAATGAAGTTCAGGTTAGTAGTCAGATAGTTTCACCTATTTAAAGACTTTTGATTTAAGTAAGGGGAGTGGTCAGATTAATTGTGTTCTGTCGCCGTTTGACTTCCTAAACAGCTAGATGTTTTTGTAGTGTCTCGCGTAGGCTACAGCGTTGCAGTGAGCTACACTGGTTTGAAACCACAGGTAATGATAATTTCACCCACAAATCGTTTACTTGTAATCGAATGTCATAATAAATCCTACAACGAAAATGTATTTGTGAGGAATGTTTATTTTAACGATTGAAAACAGATGCATCATAGACCACTGAAGTATGTGTTACCCGGGCAACAGAGGCTAATGTCATGATGCTAATGCTTCAGTGAAATAGTAGACTACCGTTTCCGAAAGTAGATGTGGGCCTACTTCCTTAATAATATCAGCTAATATTGTACATTACATTTCACAATTGTGTTTCACATCACAAAGTAAAATGAGTAAATAGTTATCACCCTGGCCTCTTTGCTTGTGGCGTTTCTGCAGCTGCCTTGCAGTAAAGCTATAGTTAGCCTAGCTATCCCCCAAGTTAACAGATGCGAAACGAATGTTCTGCTACAAGTAGTCACGCGTGTTTTCGTGACTTTAGGGATGTTAGTAACGTCAGTGACTGTGGCTAGCAAATTAGCCACCGTTAGCTTCACTTTTCGCCACAAAAACGTAATTTCTACTTAAACCGTGCAACGGAACGTAAATAAAGATACAAGACACTCAATCGCTACCAAGACGAAACTTTTGACATCGACGTTGTCTATGTAGTCCAAATATTGACGAAGATTTAGGGGTGTGAAGAGAAACAATAATATATATGATAGAGAACAAAGGTTGTGCCCTTGCCGAAGGCAAAGCACACCCAATAATAAGAAAAGGTATAAACACTTAAGTGGCTTCGCCGCTTGGCCACCAAAAACAGAATTTCCCTATTTTCCTTACTAGGCTTAGCCTAGTTAGTGTGTTTGCTGCAAGCAAAAACATACTTATCATACTTATTGGTGGCCAAGCTGCGAAGCGGCGAAGCCACTTAAGTGTTTATACCTTTTCTTATTATTATTCATCTTTTCTCCCATTGGAGTCTATGGCAGCCCCAGTACTTCTATTCTATAAAAAAAAAAAAAAATAGAATCTAGAAAAATCTCTGATGTTGATAAGAAACCAAACCGTTTAAAAATCGGTTGAAAATTGAGCAAGTTATGGTCATTTAAAAAGTACATGTAGCATCAACACAATGTTATGGGTGAGCGAGTTGACTGTAGCAAGATGGCCGCCATGTGCGGACGTTCTAGACTCCGCCGTAAGACATCTAGTGTTTATATATATCTATGAATGCAACTGCCACGAGACACTTGCGTACCACTATCAACAGAACAGTAACTGTCATGTACCAGTGGAGGCGCTGTCACGTACCACTAGCTAGCTGTCACGTACCACTAGCTCCACTGGCACGTACCACTAGGTGCCAGTAGAGGCACTGGCATGTACCACTAGCTACTGTCACGTATACCACTCGCTCCACTGTCACGTACCACTCGCTACAGTACAGTACAGTTTCGGTTCTAACCGCTACTGCAAATTAGAGCCAATGCCTGTGTGAATACCGTCCCGTATGTAGTACTGGGGTTTTAACAGTTTAAGACGTCTGTAATTAGCCGAGTGGTCTTTACACCCTTGGCTACTAACCTGAACTTCAAAGCCACATCCTTAACTTGATATCAATCTGTTCAGGAAAATGTCCTTTACAGGACTGTAAAACCGCTAACATTTTCCAGTTGGGACTTCTGAGATATTTGAGTTTATGCCCGATGAGTGCCCACACCCATTCACTGCAATGAAAAGCTTAATGGAACTCCGACTCGGAATTTGAGCTTCAGGGACGCTTGACAAAAAATGACAACATTTGGCGTGTCGGACGTTTTAGAATTGTTTATGTGATGTGTTCCCATCGTATTTAAGACTACATATTTTACAAACATGAGGTTTGTTAATGTAACTGTAAATATATCTCACTCGTAACGGCTAATCAGCCAACATGTTAAAGTAGGCTACATCCAAAATCACTGTCGTAAAACTAGCCTCTTTCACAAACTGCTGATTAACGGAAGTAGCTTCGAGGTAAAATTAAAAACCTTTAAAAACGTCTAAATTTAGCAAATATTGTTGATATTATTGTGCACACGTATTTCAGTATAGTTAATATGTAATTTAATTCCATAATTTCCCCAGGAATAACTATTAAAACGTATTTCAGGAAAAACGCTCAAACGGGTTTGTCCTCCCAGTAGTTTCGGTTCTAACCGCCTCTCCCTAGGCGGCTGCCTATGTCGCTTAGTATGCCTAGGACCGGCCCTGACTAGTATAATTCTGTACTCAGCCTGTAATATTAGTAAAGTACTGTTTGTTGGAAAACAAAAGAACTTGCCCCCACACCAGGCAAGGTTGCTAGATAGCAACGTTATAACTACATCTACAGCTCATCTTTTCTTTCTAGGCGTAGTGCTAGCTAGCTAAACTGTCTCGAACTGTGCTGTGTATTATTGTGTGTTACCTGGTTAGCTAGCTAACACACAGCCTCGAGCTCCTACTGAAAACGTAGTGAAAACGAGCTCCTTGTGAAATAGATAGTAGTAAATATCGTCCTGTATGTGTCTGTACAATGTGACATGTAGAAGACTGGACTCACTACTTACCTCGAACAGTTCAGCTCGTAGTTAGCAGTAATTCCCGTGTGTCATAATTCATCCTGGCCACACGGCGGCACTCAGTTGCAGCGTTCCAAACTTAAAGGCAGAAGAAGAGAATTTGTTGGACACTAGACTACACTAGCTAAACTTCCAAAGCAATGGTACGATCATATCAGATATGTATGTCTTTTTTTTATATAGATAGGCTACTAATTTAGCTGATCTCGCATTGCGTTCTTTTATAGCGTTACTGACTAGATGGTTCTCAACCCACTTCTATCATTCGTTCAGTTATGAATAGAAAAAGAGCACTTATATCGGACACTTTCAAAGTCAAGAAACGAAGAATTGGGACTGCGACGTTTGGAGCTGTCATTAATGAAGATGGTATGTATTTGATCATCTTGATCTGAGTTTTTTCCACTCTAGAAGACAGTTCTAATCTATTCTTTTGTGTATACATTTTTTTTCTTCTCTATTCTTCTGTGTATTTGTATTGTCCAGATGGACCTCTTGACGTCAGAGCCTCATTGCAGTACCTAATGACTCTCTTCCCTCGGAAGCTCTTCAATGACAGCCTGCCTCAAATTGTCCTCAAACACCAACTCTACAGCATGCACAATGACAAGACTTTGGTGGACCGACAGTTGGCAAGCAACAGACGATTTCTCAGGCAGTTCACATTTGGTTTAAAGTCACAAAACCTAAATTGATTTGTCAATTTAGGTTTTATTACAACTCAAGAAAACCACTTCTCATAATTTTTTGCCTCTCCTTTACAGAGTGAATTGAGGGAACAGGGGGAGCTTCTGATGTTCCAGCTAGGCTTTGACTCGGATGCATTTGGACTGGTGTTCAGGACAGACTACAAGGCCAAGGTCTTGACAGGCGAGGAGGGAAGAGTGACCCAAGGAACAGTGGAAAAGTTTCTAGAGAAAGTGTTGCCCGCCTGCTCAGACCTTAGCTTCAACAAAGACAAGATGCTGAAGGAGTTTCTTTTCACAGATTCAGAGATAACGTATGAAAACAATAACAAAAATGTACCCTTTACTTGGAACACTCGTTATTACTGGGATATTATCTTGGGCTTTTTTGTCTGTCTTAAATGGGGTTTAAAACATTTTAAATAAGTAGAGGTGTACCATTGGCACACACTAATCAAAAGTTACTTTTAAAAGTTTCCATCAGAGAATGTCTGACTTTTATTTGTGTGCTTCCACTTCTAACACATCTCTCATCTTTCTTACCATGCAGGCAACTAGTGAAGTCAGGGGTTTTGACTGTGAGAGATGCAGGCAGCTGGTGGCTCTCCATTCCAAACTCCGGCAGATTTACCAAGTACTTAATACAGGGTGGGTGGTGAAAACACTAGTTATGAACCCTTGACTATATGATTACCATTGTCCATAGAAAGAGCACCCCAATAAATACCCTTTAATATACTGTGTGACTCCCCCCCCAAAATTGTCATTGGTAGTTCTTTGCTAATTGAGCATTGTTTCCTACTCTTTTTCAATCCCCCCTGCCCTCCCTCCTCAGGCCGTAAATCTGTACTTAGAATGGTCAAGAAATCCAAATATAGCGAAATCTTAAAGTCAGACCTAGAGGAACGACGCACAAACTCACAGGTCAAATTCCAAATGAAATACCACATCCATGACATCATTGGTGCAGAGCTCGTAGAATGGTGAGACAGGATACTAATATTTCTATAGATTATTATTATGAATTAGAAAAGTGTACTTGTAGTTATTGTCTGGGATATATAATTAAATGCATATTTAATGTTGGTTATTGTGTGATGAACTCATCATTTGTTCTTTTTTTTAGTATACCCACAACTTCAGGAAAGCTCTTACGATTTATTGATGCCTGAAAATCCGTACTTTTGCATCATGGCCACCAATAACACAACTGAACAACTGCACTTCAGATACGAAGTGGACATCGCATATTTTACTCCTAGTGGGCTGTGGTTTGTTTATATTTATTGCCATATTTGGAGTGTTTAATTTGCCTGTTGTAAAATATTATGGGTTTATAAAATGTAATTGTGAAAGACAGTTTTCTTTCTTTTTGAAAAGTGATGGATTTAGTCAATAAAAAAAAACAGTTTTTGAGTTAATCAGTTTTATGAAAATTTATTGGCTTCCTCAAAAAAGTGACAATAGCGTTATCCATAAAACTAAAAGGTCACATTGGCTTGAAGTGGAAGTAAAGCCCGATGCCTGAATACAACAGTTAACCTCATTTACTTTTAACCCTCGTCTAACAGTTCAAATATGTAAATATGCAAAAATATATAAATGTAGCAATCCTACTTTAATCTGTTGCATGCTAAAAGCATTAATTACAAAGATATCTAGACTTGAAGTGAGATTAAGGTAGTGTTAATCATTAATCATTTATAGGAGGTATTGAACAGTAATATTAAAATGTTAGTTTTAAAATACAGTGAGTGATGTGTAACTTCTGAGAATAATGAAGCAAATAACTAATTCACATGGTTATAACCAAGGATGATTATAGATATCATTTTTGAGAGTAGCTTTGTAACCATTTAGAACTTGTGATATAGGTGCCTTCCTTCCTGAAGTTTGTTATGCAGTAGAGATGCTAATGCAAATTGTTCATGTAAAAAAAAAAGAAGATGCTTATGAAAATGAAAAAAATATACTGTTTCAAATAAATGCTTAAACACCATTTAAAGGTGTCCTCATTTAGCCTCTTCATACCCAAACAGTCCTAACATCAAATATCATTGTAAGGATAATCAGGATTACTGAGACGAAAGACAGCCTCTTCAATATGTTGCTGTCGTCTTTCAGGTTCCTCATTTATGAAGTGTTTTACATACTGTCTCCTACAAACTAAATGAATACTAGGACATTTTAACCACAGGCTACTGTGCATTGTGCCAAACTTTTGCTGTACGTTTAAGGTGTAAACTTCAAGGAGACACAGCAAGTGCCACTGCTGTCTGCTATGTAATTGTAAAACTGTACAACTTTTAATATCTGCAGCATGAATTTTGGCAACAAGGCTCTCCACTCAAAACAAAACTCAAGACTGTAAACAAACAATAGTAACTACCAGTGGAAGAACAAGAATCTAAAAACCCATGAAGGCCTCAGGAATTTATTAATGTATGTCTGTGTGTTTGTCCACTGTGTGTTAATTGAAGGGACTGGGGAGTCACATTCATCCCTTTCCGAAAACCCAACTTTACAAAAGAAAGTGTTATGTGTTAGAGCATGTAGCTAAGAAATAATTAGAAGTAAATAGTTTTTGTGTCTGTGTTTCCTGTATCTCCCCCTTCACCCTCACCCACTGAGCTAGACCCCCAGTCCTGATACTTCCTCTTAAGGGGAGTCTTAGAGCAGGGAGCACTTCCTCCTCCTCTTCTTCACGGGCGGGGGGCAGAGGACGGCCCGTATCGCCTCGTCAAACACAGTTTTCAGGCCTCGCTGGGTCAGGGCTGAGCACTCCAAATACTTGACTGCCCCTAAGGAACCAGAGAGAAATCTACAGATTTAACCAAGGTGTTGTCACTGTCCACAAAACATTACTATCACTGTCCCACTGGGAGGAGTAATACTTTTTAAGACAGATTACACTAATTTACCAATTACATGGAACCAATTCTTTATATCTTTACATTTTCACTTCATACAGTTGATTCAAAAGGTCACATATATGCCCATTGAAACATTACTAAGTAATTGTTACGGTGACACTAACCAATCTCCTTGGCCATAGCCAGGCCTTGTGGGTAGGTGATGGGGGTGAGCTTCTTCTCCTTGAGCTTCTCAATGGTGTCCTTGTCATCCCTCAGGTCCAGCTTGGTGCCCACCAGGATGATGGGTGTGTTGGGACAGTGGTGGCGAACCTCTGGGTACCACTGCAGTAAAACCATGTTACAAATCAGTCAAATAGGCCACTCCCTCGAATCGCTCGCATAGTTTGTTTATGACTCTTGACTGACAATGTACAATACACTACACGCGCAATACGTAATCGTAATAATCTACATTATTAAATAAGAGTCATTCACTTCAAAGGGCATTCTTCTATGTTTACTTTAACGGCCCATTTATGCACTGCTACAGAGTGCAAAGCTGTAACATCATTCAAAATCATATGGTACTGAAGCACAGGTCTGTGACTGGCGTGACAATAAAGAGAGAGAGAGGAATTTTCATGCAACTGAAAAATTGCCTATACCTTGGCACGGACGTTCTCAAATGAAGCAGGGCTCACCAGAGAAAAACAGATCAGGAAGACATCCTGTTGAGTCAAAGAGGGTACATCTCAACACCAAAGCCCAGAAAACCACTTTCTTCTCATCATTACACGGTATCGGGGGTTCTCATCTGAAACTCCAGTGTTTTTTTAGCCAATCATTAAAAGTAATTTTGATGACATACACATTTCAAGAAAGAGAGTTTACAATTACAAACAAATTGTCATCTCACAGTCTGTGGGTAGGACAAAGGACGAAGTCTGTCATAATCTTCCTGTCCTGCTGTATCCCAGAGACCAAGGTTGACCGGCTTACCATCCACCATCACATTGGCAGAGTAGTTGTCAAACCTGTAAGCGAGTCAGTGGCAATGAGTGTGAGCATGAAAAATTTTAATAAACCATTGAATTTGAGGAGTACAGATAATTCCACAAGTACATGTACAAGCAAATAGCAGAGTGTTTCTGCCATTTGCATTGAATGTTCACAAAAGTTTATATAAGTATTCACCTCTTGCAATTGTTTTGTTTTTTTCATATTGTAAATGACCCACCGCATTCCCTTCATGAAACAGATCTAGAGGCTTATCAAAACCAGTTTCTGAACCAGTTCATACTGGATGTCAACAGACACTCCCAGGTCTGATTAAGATCTGCTAAAAGTCTATCTGGATTACCCCCCAATATTACCTTAAGCAAGACACATACTGTCAAACCAGGATCTAAATTCCAGGATCCTAAATTCTCTATTAACACATATGAAACACTGCCCCCATGCCTTGCGTAATATAATTGCATGAGGAAACACTGTTTATGGGAAAGGGTGGGGAGAGATGTGGTGCACCGTGGTGGTAGGACTACTCACACTGTGGGGATGTACTCTCCTGGGAAGGCGTTGGTGGTGTAGCTAATAAGCAGGCATGTCTTACCCACCGCTCTGGACAGGAGGGGAGAAAAGGAAAATCACATCAGTGTCAACAAGACACATAGGCTTAGGGAGCTAAATGATTGCAGTCCTATACATGGTGTGTGAAAGTATAAAGACAATTGAACCATATTTGGATCAGCACGCATCGCTTAAGTTAAGAAAATACTGCGTTAAGGTCTAGCCAAAGCATGATAAAACATCTGCATTCAAACAATATAAATATCAGAATTCGGTTTATTCTCCATGTCTGTTATACAAACACGGAATTTACTGTGGCAGGGAGGTGCAAACACTAAACATATACGAATCTTAAATTAAGTAAAGGTACAGAAGTTTAACTATTCCTAAGAACTAAACAATCTAAGAATAAAACAATTTAAATATAAAATAAATATAAAAACTAGAGAGGGTACAATTTCTAGGGAAATTGTAGGGTGTGCTTGCTTGCGTCGGTTGCACAGGGGTCCGTTTTTTATTGACATTTTTACATCTGATATTTCTGTATATTTTATATAAAAATGCATAGGGCCTACTTATTATTTATAAAGATTACATAGATTTAAAAGCATATTTTTTTTGCTGCTCATTTACAACTCAAAATACGAGTGAAGTGTAGAATGAAATATGATGTCTTCTCATTTCCCCTGCAAGAGGCAGCCTCATAGCTGAATCAAAACGAATACATTTGGCAGACCAAATGTATTCGTTCCTCAATTGACCTAATCTCTATGACTTAAACGTCCTTTTAAGTTTTCCCTTCTCGTGATATTTTTAGCGTACTCATATTGCATTCATTCATTAATAAAGAACCCCCTTTGAAGATTATTCTACGACGTTACCGGCAGTAGAAGATGGAATCGCGATTCAAACAGTACCATCTGCTAACTGAAAATATGCCCCCAAAAACGTAAATAAGCTTGACATTTATTTAGTGGAAAATCGCTCATTCATAAAAAGCTCACTGGTAGCGATCATTGTAAGTAACAACGCAAAATGCGATATAGCCCTGTGTGGAGAAGCTGCCCCGGTAAATTCTACTACAGTACAGTACTAGACTACTGCTGTCTTCGTCTTGGTAGCGATTGCGTTGGTTGAATTCGATATAACGTTCCGTTGTACGGTTTAGGCTGAAATTAATTATTTTCATGAACAGATTGACAAAGTTTAGGTGGTGGCAATGAAGTTCAGGTAAGTAGTCAGATAGTTTCACCTATTGAAATACTTTTGATTTAAGTAAGGGGAGTGCCGAACATGTTCTGTTGCCGTTTGACTTCCTAAACAGCTGTGTACTGTAGATGTTTTTGTAGTGCGTCTCGCGTAGGCTACAGCGTTGCAGTGAGCAACACTGGTTTGAAACCACAGGTAATGATAATTTCACCAACAAATCGTTTACTTGTAATGTAATGTCATAATAAATCCTACAACGAAAATGTATTTGTGAGGAATGTTTATTTTAACGATTGAAAACAGATGCATCATAGACCACTGTAGTATGTGTTGCCCGGGCAACAGTGTCTAATGTCATGCTAATGCTTCAGTGAAATAGTAGACTACCGTTTCCAAAAGTAGATGTGGGCCTACTTCCTTAATAATATCAGCTAATATTGTACATTACATTTCACAATTGTGTTTCACATCACAAAGTAAAATGAGTAAATAGTTATCACCCTGGCCTCTTTGCTTACATTTACATTACATGTATTCATTTAGCAGACGCTTTTATCCAAAGCGACTTCCAAGAGAGAGCTTTACAAAGTGCATAGGTCACTGATAATAACAACAGACAAAAACATTGCAAGTAGCCAAAACATGAAGCACACATTGTGAACAAGCAAAGTAAGTGCCAAAGGGAAGAACCACAAGAGCATGTAGTTAAACAAGTTACAATTAAACAATGTGAACCGCTATAAGTGCAAGTGTACCTGTGGAAAAAACAAGCAACAATAATAAAAAAAATATAGCTGCAAGCAGCAATGGCGGATTCCTCCTAACATTGCGAACCATTGAAAAATGTATATTCTACACAAATTGTCACTGTATAGAAAACCCCATGCTGTAGACTTACCAATGGGATACCAAATCTGAAATGCAATACCATCAAGATCCACAAGGGCCTTCGCTTCATGCCAAGGAGTGAGTGGGGGCTTGATCAGCCCACACTCTCCTGAAATGTTGTGTGTGTGTCTTGCCAAGCTCGCGCGTGTCAAGGGAAAGGCTGAATGTGTGTGAGAATGTGGAGCGTGCGCGCTGAGGAGCAGAGGGAGACATTACATTGGAAATTTCCCTAGCAATTAGCCAAGCATGCATGTTTCAAATATTCACAAAAAATCTACTTTTCATCTTACATTCAACTTTTTCTCAGATTTGTGTACTAAACATTCTCAAGAGTTTTCATATGAACTTGTGATTGAATCAGAGTATCAGTTTTGGACCGGCGAATGTGTAAAGCATTATTTTAACGTCAGCGATAAATTAGATTTCCTTTATTTCAATCATTTTTTAAGATATTAAGTTGCCTTTGCACATGGTAACATGGTGTAGTGTCTTCCACCGATATACCAAGTTTAGTGTTGATATCTCAAAGATTTGCCGAGATTTGATCCAAATTCCTGTTTGGTTGCTTTGTTGCCAATTTTGATTGGCTGTACCGAAAAAACGGTTTTGAAAATCCAATATAAAAGTAATAACTGAGTGAGGGTTGCTCTGACGATGATGGATGCCAATTCTGGGGAAGATTGGAAAAAATTTGTAGGAGGAGTAGGCTTTCAAAGGTTTTTGATAAAACCAGAAATGGAGGAAAATCTATATAACCGGAGATTGATGTCATGTTGAACTCGTCTTGATCCAGGGAATGCAATGCTACCTCATTTTTGAAAATCAGTCATACGGTTCAAAAGTTGCGTGTGAAACCCCAAGTCCAATTTTGACCCATTGGTGGCGCTGAGTGGTCTAATGGGATACATGAAACTTGGTGTAGGTATAGAAGGAACTGTCCTTAATGAGTGCGCCAAATTTCACAAAAAGTTATCTTAGGGTTCTAGGGGCTGCAATTGACTCCCATGGAACTAGAATAATAATAATAAATATAGCTGCAAGCAGCAATGGCGGATTCCTCCTAACATTGCCAACCATTGAAAAATGTATGTTCTACACAAATTGTCACTGTATAGAAAAATCTATGCTGTAGACTTACAAATGGGATACCAAATCTGAAATGCAATACCATTAAGATCCACAAGGGCTTTTATTTCAAGCCAAGGAGTGAAGGGAGGGGGCTTGGTGAGCCTACCCATTCCAGAAAGCCTTGTATCTTTGTGCATCTGGGCGTGGCCTGTAGCGTCACCTATGGGTGATATTGGGCCATTTGTGGTGTGGTAGTTACTCTTGGCCTATACTATCAATGTTTCAGGATTTTGAGAACTTTTTACCATTGCATTCAAAATCGGAAATGCAATACCATCAAGATCCACATGGGCCTTTGCTAAAGACCAAGCAATGAGTGGGGGCTTGGTCAGCCCACACTCTCCTGAAATGTTGAGTATGCGTCTTGCCAAGCCTGCGCGTGTGTCAAGGGAAAGGCTGAGTGTGTGTGAGAATGTGGAGCGCGCGCGCTGAGGAGCAGAGGGAGACATTACATTGGAAATTTCCTTAGCAATTAGCCAAGAATTGCTAGTTTCAAATATTCACAAAAAATCGACTTTTCATCTCACAGTCAACTTTTTCTCAGATTTGTGTACTAAACATTCTCAAGAGTCTTCATATGAACTTGTGATTGCATCGGAGTATCAGTTTTTGACTGGCGGATGTGTAAAGCATTTTTTTTGCGTTAGCGATAAATTCGATTTGCTTTATATCAATCATTTTTGGAGATACGAAGTTGCCTTTGCACCTGGTAACATGTTGTAGTGTCTTCCACCGATATACCAAGTTTAGTGTTGATATATCAAAGATTTGCTGAGATTTTACCCAAATTCCTGTTTGGTTGCTTTTTGGCCAAATTTGATTGGTTTTACCAGACAAACGGTTTAGAAAATCAAAACGCCATGGGATAACTTTTGTGAGGCTTGGTCTGAAGATCATCACTGGTAATTTTGAAGAAGATATGACAACAATTGTAGGAGGAGTAGGCTTTCAAAGGTTTTTGATAAAACCGGAAATGGCGGAAAATCTATATAACCGGAAATTGACGTCATAGGGTGCGTTGAACTCGTCTTGATCCAGGGAATCCAATGGTACCTCATTTTTGAAAATCAGTCATACGGTTCAAAAGTTGCGTGTGTGAACACAAGTCCAACTTTGACCCATTGGTGGCGCTAGAGTGGTCTAATGGGATACATGAAACTCGGTGTAGGTATAGAAGGAACTGTCCTTAATGAGTGTGCCAAATTTCACAAAAAGTTATCCAAGGGGTCTAGGGGCTGCCATTGACTCCCATGGAACTAGAATAATAATAATAATAATAATAAAACTAACAATAACAATAGGTTTCCTCCTTACGGAGGAATCCTAAATATAGCTGCAAGCAGCAATGGAGGGGCCAAGCAGTCCAGAGCAGGACATGGCCTCCATAGCTCTTGTGCAACAATTAAGTCACAACAACCTGTTGCACTCATGCAACACACCAAGTTTGGTTGAAATATCTGTTTGCGTTCAAGAGTACCGAGTGTTCAAAGTGTTTTTTTCTGGTATAACACCGCAGGCCTCCTCTGCTCCTCGTGGGAACAAAGGAACCGAAGTTTGGTGACAATCGGACAAATGGTTGCTGAGTTACGCTCTCACATCTCGTTTGGCGGCTTTGCCGCCGCCTTTGATCGGCTCTACCGAACAAACGTTTTTGAAAATGGAAAATACATCTGATACCTTTTGTGCAGCTGGGTCTGAAGATAATCTGTGCCAAATTTGGTAATCATTGGACAAAATTTGGGGCGTGAAAAAGGTTTTTACACTTTTCCATAAAATCCAAAATGGCGGCCGCGTCAATTCGGTTGTTATGAAATATTATCGAAGGTCAGGCTTGGGATCTCAGAAGACATCAAGAGACAAAGAAAATACTTTATTAAGCTAAAAACTTCAACAGTTATTAGCCAAAACACGTTTATGCTTCCGGCCACGCCCCCTTGTAGTCACATGACACAATTTTTGGAGGACATCCTCAGAATAAGGTTCCGATTAGGCGTAACAAATTTGGTGTCACTGCATCAAAGAACTGCTGAGATATGACTTCACTTCCTGTTTGGCAGCTTTTCTGCTGAATTTGATTGGCTGTTACGGACAAACGGTTGTGATGATCAAAATTATTTTCGATAACTTTTGTGAGGCTTGGTCTGAAGATCATCTCTGGTAATTTTGAAGAAGATTTGACAAAAATTGTAGGAGAAGTAGGCTTTCAAAGGGTTTTGATAAAACCGGAAATTGCGGAAAATCTATATAACCGGAAAATGACGCCATGATGTGCGTTGAACTTGGCTTGATCCAAGGAATCCATAGGTACCAACGTTTTGACAATCGTACATGCGGTTCAAAAGTTACTTATGTAAACGCAACTCCAACTTTGACCCGTTGGTGGCGCTAGAGTGGCCAGGTTTGAGACATGAAACTTTGTGAATTGGACCATGGGACTGTCCCCAATGAGCCTGCCAAATTTCACAACTTTCGACCAAGCGCTTCTAGGGCCTGCCATAAGGAGCCCATGGCGGAAGAAGTATAATAACTAGAGATGGTACAATTTCTGGGGAAATTGTAGGGTGTGCTTGCTTGCGTCGGTTGTAAGTTTTTGCCTTGTAGTGATATTTTCAAGCATTTAGCCTACTCATATTGCATATTTCATTAAGAACACCCTTTGAACAGCTGCAAACCCCCTTTGAAACAAGCTACTGTAACAACGTTGTCACTGGCAGTATGGAATCGCGATTCAAACAGTACCGTCCGCTAACTAAAAATATGCCCCCCAAAACGTAAATAAGTTTGACATTAATGTAGGGGGAAATGGCTAATTCAAAATAAGTTTGCTAGAGGCAAGCTAGCTGCTGTTGCTCCACATTTCACTGATTGTTTGAAAGCGCCGGAAATGAGAATGTTTCTTTTGACATAAAGTTTAGCTGTGGCATTGAAGACAGTACTACACACTGCCAGTGGGTGAGCCGAGTCTGACTGAGGCTAACGTCAAAACAAGCCGCGGTGTCACTCAAATTCCAAGTTTTACACAAATCACAAAAATATGCTGACGCGCTGGCTGTCTTCGCAATCGCCATATCTTTATAACACTGCCCTCCTTCTGATTTTTGATGTAGAATTGACCCTGGTACGAAATTAAGAAAATACTCATCAAAGATCGACAACAGCTGACGCAATCGTCAACGGAGGCTGACGGGGCTCTCACGTAGCAAACCAATCCAAGTTTTTACAGCAACCTAAAAATTAAAATCTCACCATCTGGCTGTCTTCACAATAGTCATATCGTCATAACATTGCCCTCCTTCTGTTTTGTGGTGTAGAATTGACCGAACTATAAAAATACGAAAATACTAAACTACTATGACGCTTGCATGGCTGCCGCCTAGGCAGTCTCACGGGCGACCCGCACTCGCTCAAATTACAAAGACTTTCACAACCTAAATAAAAAATCTGAGATGGCAGTTCCACTCGAAATTGCTTTCTCAACAAAACCCAATGGTTGGTAATTTTGGGGGTTGGCATCTTTCACTCATAATCCAAGCTCCAATTTGCGTGCTAGAACGTCTCTATCACGTTGTATCCATGCGTCGTTGCTAACGTGTGCTGACGTAGTGACGTAGGCTAGCACTGCTACCCTTCAGTTGACAGAAGACACTTTTTGCCACAAAAACTTTGTAACCTCCTAAACTGTGCAACGGAGTGTAAATAAAAATACAAGCAACTCAATCGCTAGCAAGACGAAACTTTTGACACCTACGTTGTCTATGTAGTCCTAATATTGACAATTTTTTAGGGGTGGGAAAATAAATAAGAACTAGAAACGGCTGTTCCTGCGAAACAGCAGTGAGAATGCTGAAAAACCTGAATGGGGATAGCTGACCATGCTAAAAAAGATGAAAATAGTGAAAATTTAGTAGAAAGTTATAAGCTGAAGCTTCAAAGCGCCCGAAAGGTATTTTCGGGCGCTAGACGAAGGCATAAAACTACAGAAAATAGAAGAAAAATGCAAAAAGAGAAATAATTCAGAATTAGAAAATGTTGTAGAAAGTAATTTGCTCGAGTTCAAAAGGCCTGAAATGTATGTTAGAAAGGACCTGCAGCAAGATGAAGGCAGAAAAGTACAGAAAAGAGAAGAAAAATGTAAAAGTACTGGCAGTTGGAAGGTACTGCTGTGAAAGGTATTTTTGAAAGGACCTGGAGCAAGATAAAGGCAGAAAACAGAGGAAAAGAGAAGAAGAAAAATGCAAAACAATAAGGGCAAAAATTCAGAAAGATGAGCTGCAGGAAAATGTGAAAATTTAGCAGAAAACCAGTTGCTGAAGTCTGGGTTGAACGAATTTGAAGGTTAAAGGACAACACTGGAATGACTTGAACTTGCTGGAAAAACGTAGCAACCGTTGGTCATTGGCAACAGACTGGCAACATTTCTAACCTAGAATCTAGGTTTCAGGTTCAAGACGGAGGAGAAACTAATCATGTGTGCCTGCACACCCAGTCCTGTTCCGACACTGAATTCAAAGATGACATAAAAATAAAAACTTTTAAATTCAATCACGTCACATTACTTGACTTTGTTGGTTGTGCAACTGCAAAAGCTACTTGAACTCAGATTAAAATGCTGCTGCAAAAAAAAGCTGAACTACAGTATTGTGGGTATTAAATAAGATCATGCTACATCTAACCAGCGGATCATTTCTTGCAAGTGTGTCAAAGTGGTATTTGTACAGACTGTATTAACACCGTAGGCGTGAACAATGCATGCATCGTCATCCATCTGACTTTAGCCGAAGCGAAGCTAGAGAGAGGATGCATTGGGAGATTTCCTACAGTAAGCTAGATACTGCTTCAAATTGAAAACGGAGAAGATATTTGAGTAAAGACAAGTTACTTAACATCTGTGTTCAATATCGTCAATTAAAAGTAAAAACTTTCCAGTTACGAAGCGTTTGTTCGTAGGATTAACGGCAGCTGCAGCAAACACTTAACGTTACCCCAGCCCCGGTTTGGCTGTTTGTGACGGTCAGCTATGACAGTCTTGAGCCTCGATTTTTGCAGATTTCTGTGAAACTTGCTCAAATAAAAACGATCTAGCTAGATTATGTACACTTTAAGATCAATGTACATACCTTGTTTGGTCAATTTGGTCGATTGTGGAAAAGAAGTCGAACCGTTTTTAGTTATGGAGAGCCATCGCGCTAGCTCGACTATAGTAGAGAACAACAGAAATTTAGCTAGAATCCACACCTCAAACAAGTTGACCTAGACGCAAAACTACACGTCCATCCAAAAAATGAGGATATTTTCCGAGACCCAAGACTCTGCCGAAACTAGAGATGTCCTTTATATGTCTGTGCGGTCAGAAATACGACTATCGGCAGTTTCAAAATCTTGTTCCTTCTTGATTTCTCTGACTGATTTTACCCACCTCTCCATTGAAGTTAGTGAGAGAATTTGAAAGGCTGCTCTCGCCTCAAGGCTCATAGCTGACAATCTGTAAATGTGAGCTCTTTAGTAGTTACATTGGCTGAAAGAGGACAATTTTTCCTACATTTTAAGGTATAACTTGTTTCTGTAAGTTAAACTATATGAACGTTAGAGGAATTTGTTTGACAATTTAGTTGAATATCAGAAAAAGAACAGCAAGCAGAGTGTGCCACTCTGCTTGCTGCTCATTCATAAAAATCAAGAAGGAGCAAACATTTTCATGTATTTCAAACTGTCATAATTCAAAATTGGCTGAATATTTGAAAAAGCTGAATCATTTGGGAATAGCTGAATGTCTTGTGAACATTTTAAAGGTTGAATGGTGTCTAGCTGAAAGTATGCTGAAGTAGTTACGTTTGAAAGAGGAGGAAGCTATTTAATGATTTGAAAGGATTTACCATTACTTTTAATGGGAGAATAATTTGCACAAAAACCTTAATGTCTTAAAAAGTATAAAAGTGAGAAATACCAAAAGTCATAGCCATCATCTCCTGAAGGAGCTGAACGTTTTGATACAAAAATTGTAGGAATCGGTGAAAGTATGCAGGACGAGTTAAAGACCAAAAAAACGGCGGAAGAACTAAGAAGTTGGAAAAACAAGAGTGAGAATGCTGAACAGCATTCTCACAATAATATATATGTGAGAGAACAAAGGTTGTGCCCTTGCCGAAGGCAAAGCACACCCAATAATAATAATAATAATACTAACAATAACCTCTGTTGTCAATATCGCCGATAAAAAGTAAATACTGTTACGAAGCATTTGTTTGTCGGTAACGAACGATAGACGTAGCTAGTTTCGCCGTTCTATGGCAGCTACACAGTACTGTATGATGACAGTCGTAGCTAGCGTTGTAAGCACTCGTCACTAGAATGGCCATAACTTTAAAACTAAATATCATATTTCTAATCTGTCTGCTGTTCTACATTGCCCACACAAGTATGTGTATATATCAACTCTAACATGGCCTGTATCTTGTATTGAAAGTGCTCGAAAATTAGCTTGTCTAAGGTATGGTGGACTGAGAAAACATATTTGTCAGCGGAGCGAGCGGATGTCGTGGGAGAATTCCTACTGTTAGATTTACTGCTTCAAATTGAAAATGGAGAAGATATTTAGAGTAAAGACAAGTTTCTTAACGAATGTGTTCAATATCGTCAACTAAAAGTAAAAATATTTCAGTTACGAAGCCTTTGTTCGTAGTAACGCCAGCTGCAGTAAACCTTTCGTGACCCCGGTGTGGCTGTTTGTGACAGTCGGCTATGACAGTGTTGAGCCTCGATTTTTGTGAAACTTGCTTAAAGAAAAATGATCTAGCTAGATTATGTACACTTTAAGCTCAATGTACATACCTTGTTTGGCCAATTTGGTCGATTGTGGAAAAAAGTAGAACCGTTTTTAGTTATGGAGAGCCATCGCGCTAGCTTGGAATTGCGTTATCCCACTCATCACTTCAGTGGTCATAACTTTTAAACAAAATAGTCTATCGTAAATCTGTCTGCTGTTCTGAATTCACGACAAAATTACGCAGGTTTTATACACTCTAACCTGTCCTCTAGCTTGTATTTAAAGTGGTTAAAAATGAGGTTTTCTAAAAAAGTATTGACGATGGAGAAGATTTTTGTCAGAATGGCTCCGTGAAATCGTCTTTTTAAAGGATGATTTGCCTAACATAATCATACAAATATTTATATAATTAGAAAGCCCTACTTCTTGTCTTCAAAATGGTATAAACAGTTCAGGTCTATTATTTGAAAAACTATGCATATTCAGGCAGGAAAGTGTTAAACAGTGTCAAGAATTTACACGGTGAGAAACAGTTCTGTCAGTGCATGATGTCAAAATGGAATTTGACTTGAACATTCTGAACCATTGAAACCCATTAATTTTTTTTTTTTAGCACTTTAAACTTTAATACTTAAAAACTGTAAAAGTTATCAATGAAAAAAGTAATAGCACACTAGAGCAGTTGACTTTATCAAATGAAGTTTGAACGGTGTTTCTAGCTTAAACGGTGTGAAAGGAGTAGGCGACGGAAAAGTGGGAGGATTTTTTTTTATTACAAAATAAATAAGTATGCAGAATAACAAGTGTTTTTGCTTGCAGCAAACACACTAATAATATATATGTGAGAGAACAAAGGTTGTGCTCTCGCCGAAGGCTTGAGCACACCCAATAAGAATAAGAATGAGCAGCATGAGTGGTCAACATAGTGTATGTACTGTGATTGCAATAGTGCAATCAGATACTGGATTAAATGATGAATGAATGTCAGTGGGAGTCCTTGGCCTTGTTGAAGAGGCCAGTAGCAGATGGAAAGAAACTGTTCTTATGGGAGTGGCCAGGGTGGGAGGGGTCGGCCACAATCTTCCTCGCTCGCCTCAGGGTCCTCGAGGTGTGCAGGTCCTCGAGGGTAGGCAGATTGCAGCCGATCACCTTCTCAGCAGTGCGGATGATACGCTGCAGTCTGCTCTTGTCCTTGACAGTGGCAAGAGCGTACCAGATGGTGATGGAAGAGGTGAGGATGGACTCGATGGCTGTGTAGAAGTAGAAGGGAGTCAGGTGGCTGAGCGGTGAGGGAGTCGGGCTAGTAATCCGAAGGTTGTCAGTTCGATTCCCGGTCATGCCAACTGACGTTGTGTCCTTGGGCAAGGCACTTCACCCTACTTGCCTCAGGGGGAATGTCCCTGTACTTACTGTAAGTCGCTCTGGATAAGAGCGTCTGCTAAATGACTAAATGTAAACGTAAGTGCACCATCATTGTCTTTGGCAGGTTGAATTTCTTCAGCTGCCGTAGGAAGTACATCCTCTGTTGTGCTTTCTTGGTGAGGGAGCTGATGTTCAGTTCCCACTTGAGGTCCTGGGAGAGGATGGTGCCCAGGAAGCGAAAGGACTCTATAGTGTTGACTGGGGAGTCACACAGGGTGATGGGGGTGAGTGGGGCTGTATTCTTCCTGAAGTCCTCAACCATCTCCACTGTCTTAAGAGCATTGAGCTCTAAGTTGTTCTGGCTGCACCAGGTTGTCATCTTCCCACCTATAATCAGACTCGTCCCCGTCAGAGATGAGCCCAATGAGGGTGGTGTCGTCCGCAAACTTCAGAAGTTTGACAGACGGATGACTGGAGGTGCAACTGTTGGTGTACAGGGAGAAGAGCAGAGGGGAAAGGACGCAGCCCTGAGGAGATCCGGTGCTGATGGACCGGGAGTCAGAGACTTGTGTTCCCAGCTTAACGCACTGCTTTCTGTCAGACAGGAAGTCTGTGATCCATCTGCAGGTGGAGTCGGGCACGTTCAGCTGGGAGAGCTTGTCCTGAAGCAGGGCGGGGATGATGGTGTTGAAGGCAGAGCTGAAATCCACAAACAGGATCCAGGCGTAGGATGCTGGGGATTCCAGGTGCTGTAGGGTGAAGTGGAGGGCCATGTTAACGGCGTCATCCACCGACCTGTTGGCTCTGTAGGCAAACTACAGTGGGTCCAGGAAAGGGTCGGTGATGGATTTGAGGTGTGCCAGCACAAGGCGCTCAAAAGACTTCATTACCACAGAGGTCAGGGCGACGGGTCTGTAGTCATTAAGTCCTGTTGGCCTTGGCTTTTTGGGCACAGGGATGATGGTGGAGGACTTGAGACTGGCATGTCTCTAGGGAGGTGTTGGTAAACACCGGAGACAGCTGGTCAGCGCAGTGCTTGAGGGTGGCAGGAGAGACAGAGTCCAGCCCAGCTGCTTTGCGGGGGTTCTGCCTCTTGAAATGTCTGTTAACTTCACCCTCCTGAATGGAGAGAGTTGTCACTGTAGAGGGGGGGGGGGGGGGGGAGGCCACATGGGTGGGAGGGGGTAGATCAGGACAGTCCAATTGTCTTTCAAATCTACAGTAGAACTCGTTCAGGTCGTTGGCCAGGCGGGAGTCGTTAGTGGAGTGGGGGGCTCTGGGCTTGTAGTTGGTAATCTGCCTGAGCCCTCTCCAGACAGAAGCAGAGTTGTTAGCAGAGAACTAGCTCTCTCTCTGAGTACAGTCGTTTAGCCTCTCTCACCGCCTTGCTAAACCTGTTCTTCGACTCCTTGAATCTGTCTCTATCCCCACTCGTAAATGCTTCCTCCTTCTCTGACCTCAACCTTCTGAGCTCTGCTGAGAACCAGGGCTTGTCGTTGTTGAAGTTCACCCTGGTGCGTGTTGGAATACAGCAGTCCTCACAGAAGCTGATGTATGATGTCACAGCCTCTGTGAGTTCATCCAGACTATTGGTAGCAGTCATGAACATATCCCAGTCAGTACAGTCCAAGCACGCCCGCAGATCCTCCATAGCCTCACTGGTCCACTGTTTTGATGTCCTCACAACAGGTTTACAGAGCTTTAATTTCTGCCTGTATGCAGGAATCAGATGGACCATGGTATGGTCAGAGTGACCCAGTGCTGCACGAGGGACGGCGTGGTAGGCTCTACTGACTAGTGTAGCAGTGATCCAGAGTGTTCTCTTCTCTGGTTGGGCATTTGATGAATTGTCTGTATTTAGGGAGTTTGTGGCTGAGATGACCTTTGTTAAAGTCGCCGAGTACGAAAACAAGGGAATCCGGCTTTGCTCGCTCCACACTCACAATCTGGTCGGCGAGCATGCGTTGGGCCTCTTTAACCTGTGGATCTGGTGCCATTTAAACTCCGACCAAAATGAGTGACGCAAATTTTCGTGGTGAGTAAAAAGGTCTACAGTTTATAAAAAATGATTCCAGATCCAGAGAACAATGTTGCAGAATCACTGTCACACCTACACACCAGCCACTGTTGATGTAGAAACAAATACCACCTCCTTTGGTTTTGCCGGAGAGTGCAGTGTTTGATCCCGCACCCACCTGTGTGTGTGTGTGTGTGTGTCCTTAAACTGACAAGAAGTGGAGTCAGTGCTTAAACAGCTGGAATGTTACGGAGGTCAAGCACATCCCTGCCGTTCAAAAAAAGCAGTTAAAGTATTGGGCAAAACAGACCATAGAATAAAACCTTATCTCTTGATGTGTAAAACTCATGACAGTAAACGATCAAATTTTGTGGACAAGAAACAAACAAACCCTTGCTGACACGTGATCATTAAAAGCTACATAATGCTTCATCGGGTAACCAGGCATCAAACGATATAGAGATTGTATTTACAAGGTTGTTAAACTCTGGATGGAAAGTAAGATGACAAATGATGTCTTGTAAGGTACGCCTAAATGCCCCTGGAATAGTGGAATGACATGGCTTGTGAGGACATTGGGGTATTTATTATTGCCTAACAATAAAACACAGAACCTTCCTGAAGCCCAGATGTGTCAACGGAGAAAATAAATAGGAAAGGATAAAAAAAGAAAAGAAAAAATGTTTTATTAAAGGGGTGATTGACTGGGGTTTTTTATTATTTCACACTGTTCCTTAACCCTTGTGTTATCTTCGGGTCATTCTGACCCATCAGTCATTGTGACCCACCGTCGTATTGCGACAACTTTACCGCATACAAAAACAAAGTGAAGCATTTTCTTTTAACCGTCGGGCTGTCTCAGACTAGCCTGGCTCTGCCCTCCTACGTACTTTCCCTCAAATTTATTTTCGCTTCTGTACATAGGTCTGGCCATGAGGTACGTAAGTTAGATTTTGCAGGTTGATTTTCTACCGGCGAATCAGCGAACAGAGGGAGTGGCTGAGAACGATGACGATGTTGTGCACTAGTTTGAGTTGTAGTTCTGTAATGGCGGCGGAGAAAGATGCGAGCGAAGCTATTCTGCGGTTGTGGCAACGCTGCCGAATATCCATAAGTTAAAGCCGGAGCGAGAACAATCCTTGCTGAGTTTTGTTGGTGGTCATGATGTTGTGGCCCTCCTCCCCACGGGGTTCGGGAAAAGTTTGATTTTCCAGCTACGGCAGCTAGGGGGGGGGGGGGTTGCTACCAAATCTCACGCCAAGGTTTTTGGAAAGGTTGGCAGCCCTGTAGCGACAACATCATACTACAGCTTGCGGTTGTGATGAACATAAGGGAGGAACAGCACCTCTTTTCAGCAACAGCTTCATAGCAAATCCTGCTTTACGTTGTCCCAGGTTTTCAAAACTGTCCTTGGTGAAATGGTTCGAGCAAATGTGTAATTGAGGGTCGAACTGCACAGGGATCTTCTCATAGACAAACATCACAGCCTGTGAGTGTTCGGTTCCTTAAGGAAGACTGAAAAGTGTCAGCATTCCCTGTACAGCCTGGAACACTGCATTCATCACCGTAGTCCATTTTCAATATGCTAGAAAAACATTCTTCTTTGTAATTCCGTGGAAGTACACAGAGCAGCGCGCAGCAAATTTTTGGGCGTGACCAAGGTACAGACCAGAGCCAAAAAGGTGGCTTTTTTCAAAACCTACCGTTTCACAGCTACATTTTTTAATTGTGAGATTCGCATAGGAAAGAGTTGTCAATGGACTTTGAGGTTCACTGTATGTCCATTTTACCCACTGAACTGTCGTTATTCAACTGTGACAAGGTAAATTTGGTTCTGCAATCAATTACCCCTTTAAATACAGAACCAGGTGGAGTTGAGCTATGTCAACAAAATCGACAGGCAATATTTTAGGTGTTTAAACTGAAAACGATAGGGGTGGTAACAACATAAATCGTCCTGTAGCCCAAGCACAGATTTGCCCGATCTACTTAAAAAAAAGTAGTAACCGCTGCATAACATGGGTATCCAAAAGAGTGGCCATGGCAGACTTGCTCTGGCATGGTATACCAAAACACCATGGACAAGAAAACGATATCACTCATAACTGACTTTGCTAGCATGTATTAAACATTGGGTATGTGTGTTAACTGCAACGCGGGACAGTCAGGCGTTGCTATATGGTGGTATGAGTCGACCCGGGCTCAGCCTATTCGCTGGAATTAAAGGATTTAAACCGCATCCAACCCTAAAAATAGCAACGGCAAACAATTCCATAATTTAGCAGTTTAGTGCTTGCTAGTGTGCGTTCATTATAACGAGTCATTTATGCACAATTAAGAAGCACGTCGCACACGAAGTTTAACTGTACGCATATATAACTTTCGGTGATCGTTTTGCATTCCAGGGAATATTCTGAGCCTATGCTCATTCACGATTGACTCACACGCACACACCTGCTTGCTAGCCCATCATATCATGATCAGTTAGCGTGAAGTTGAATAAGGACAATAAATTGTTTAATTACATACCCATGAGTAAGTAGCTGAAATTGAACTTTTTATCAACTTACCCGTCCCCGACGACGACACACTTTATGGCCTGCATTGCGTCGCAGAGGAGTCTGTCTGACCCTTTCGTTTACTAGCGTTGTGGCTAACTGGCTAGCTAGTAGCTAGCTATTCAGTCTGTCTTTGTCCGAACTTAATCTCAGTAGCTACAAAACTCAGTAGAAAGTCTTTGAATAACGTGTCTGACTCTGACTTGTTGGTATAGGTTTTACAACTATTGTCGAATGTGTTCCGTTAGTCTAATTTAAGTTATTTTGAAGTTACTTTGCTACATTCCCATGCTTTCTCGGACTGGAAGTTTTGGAGAAAACAGCAGCCACCACCCCTGCTGAAAAAAATCACAACGGTGTAATCTGGATAGCGGTAAAGGCAAACAACTTCCTGCTCAACTACAGACGCCCACGCACTCACCCTACGGGGCAAATGGAATATCTCATTCCCACATAATATATCCCTCACATTCACTGTTTTGATTAAACTAGGTAGTTAAACGCACAAAACGTGTTTAACCATTAGCCTAGGCACAAGGCCGAATTTGAGATGAGATGTAGGCCTAAAAACAAAAACAGTTCCACTGACAGTTGCCCCACTGGGACCTATATCGTGATAGATCTAAATGAAGACGATTCGGGAAATTGAACTAAACTAAAAAGTAAATTGATATGTAATGAAAGAAAGCCTAGTAAAAGTAATCTTAAATTAAAACACGTAGTAGACCGTTTCCTGAGAGAATTCGTATGCGCCAATAATAATTTATACAAATGACATGAAAACACAATATTCTCATGTGTAAAGTGATATTCATTACGTATGTGTTATGTGTTACGCACAACTAAGCCCATGTTGCGAAACGAAAACAATTGGACACGGTTATTTTATTATGTAACACCAAAATAGTTTATAGCCTACTTCCGTGGGTCACACTGTTTATCTTCCGTGTAACCAAAACGGGATACGAGCGGCTGCTTTGGATCTCAAGACATGAGTTTTTCAGGTCTCAGGCAATCATGGAAAGATGCATTGTTACATGTTATTGACTAGCAAGCTAGTTTTAATAATTTAGCTGTGATTGCCGTGATAGACATCGTCTTATGGCGGGTCTGTCGTATTTAGTGTTCCGTTTTTCGGGGTCTGCTGGTCGGACTTACGGAGTGTTTTCAAAAGGGTTGACGAGGACTTTGTTGATATTTTTTGATTTGGCATGGCGACTTCGAATCAGATTTCCGTATCTTTACCTTATTGCTTCGATGATGTTCAACGTGCGATTGCAGGTGGGGAATTAAATAAAACAATCTGTGCTGCATCTATTTTGTAGTTATTTGTAGTGTCATTTAATATTGGCTCAGCTAACCTGGCAAGATCAATAAATGCAATTTGCAAAGCATCCGCCCATTCAGTGTCATCGGCTACTGGGTTACAATTGTTTAGCATGTAATTACCCCAAAACGCCACGATAGCACAGAATCTGAACGTTGGATGTTGACACGATTTGTCGTGCTTACATAAGGAATGCCGTCTGTAGCAACATTCACTCAACTGTTCAGTTTGGCATGACTTTGACTTTTTTTTCTTCTTTTCACTTACAGGTCCATATCGAAATTCATTGAGTTTACATTGCTATCAGTCATACCAAGAGGGCCTTTGTGCACTAATGTGCATGGTCATCTTGCACTTCTCAAAGACTCAGCTGAATAGCTAACTCCACAAGGTGGATAAGGGGGGCACTAATGTCAGGGATGGCTATGACATTTATGCATTTAGCAGACGCTTTTTTTTTTTTTATGACGATACGCAGTGAGCATTGTCTCGCTCAGCCCTTGTCATAGGAACCCAGTACCTTTGCTGTGGAAGGTCACCATGATGCTATCATCCATAGCAGGGGCAGGAAGGGATATGTGAGTGTGTATTGATTCACAGCCATCTCACCACCTGATGCTCTGGAGTCAGTTCTCCAGTCTGAAGAAAAAGGGAAAAATTACTGGTGGAATTTTATACTGCCTTATCTGTCACAGACAGAAGGACCTAAGAATGGAAATTATGCCGACAATGGAACAAACATCTTTGGGACTTTCTGTCATTCCTTACTTAATTGTCAGAGTGCTGTTATGAAGAAAATCATCAGAAAGTATAGTCACCTGCAAACACTTTTAGAAGGGGAAACTGGAATTATGTCATCAGAGGTCCTATAGTTTAAAATTAAATTTTGCATCTCACACAGCATGACACAAACCGGAGCATGCTTTTTGTTCACAGTGGTTGTAGCAACTTCGACTTACTGAGTGTTAGGGAGGTGTAAGAAGCAGCAGGGCATTGTTACACTTGGGACAATTCTAAAATGGTTTTCTGTCCATCAAGAAGTAGGGGGCATGTATGTTACAGTATCAAGGTATCTCATCACAATCTACACAATGACTAGTATTTTTCAGTGTAAGAAAAAGGTGTGCAGACCTGGTCATGCACTCATACAGGCTTGCATACACATCACATAATTCTCTATCTGTTAAGGTCTTGTGGAACTAGATTTTATGGCATTTCAATAGTGATACTTTCAAAATCATTTATATAATTGTGTTGGATATGCTTTGATTTGTATGTCTGTTTTCTCTGAAATGAATTTGTAAATTCTTATAGTCTGTATTAAAAAGGTAAATATTGTTGTAGGATTTTACCTAATTAAATTATGAAATAATAATTTAACTTCTGGCCAAGTAACTATAATTAAAGTACTTAAAATATTCATATACTCTTTAAACAGAGCTCCAATTCTTCACTTTTTCAGGTTCACAATTTTCAGGTTGCGAAATGTTTTGTGAACCCAGTCCAGTTCACATATCTTTTACTTAGCAATACATAATGGGAGGTAATGCTAGTTAGTTGATGGCATCATGTCATTAAAGCAGATGAACTCCCATGAGACTGTTTGATTTTTAGGTCAATCATTAATCTATTTGACGTGGATTACAGTATTGTAGCCCTCAGAGTATTATATACAGTCGTATGCAAAAGTTTGGGCACCCCTGATAATCTCCATTACTTTCATCTATAAATTGTTGGGCGTTTGGATGAGGAACGTCTTTGTCATATATACACACACATACGTCATGGACAGTGATATTTTAGCAGTGAAATAAGGTTTATTTGATAAAAAGAAAATATGCCATACGCATCATAAGAGAATTAGACACGTGCATAAATTTGGGCACCGCAACAGAAAAATCACATTAATATTTACTAGAGCCTCCTTTTGCAAAAATAACAGCCTCTAGACACTTCTTATAGCCTCTGATGAGTGTCTGGATTCTGGATTGAGGTAATTTGGACCATTCTTCCTTACAATACATCTCCAGTTCAGTAAGGTTTGATGGGTGCCTAGCGTGGACAGCCCGCTTCAAGTCATCCCATAGATTTTCAATTATATTCAAGTCTGGGGACTGGGATGGCCATTCCAGAACATTGTAGTTGTTCCTCTGCATAAATGACTTAGTGGATTTGGAGCAATGTTTCGGGTCGTTGTCCTGCTGGAACACCCAACTCCGCCATAACTTCAGCTTTGTTACAGTTCTTGAACATTATTGTCCAGAATTTGCTGGTACTGAATTGAATCCATGCGACCCTCAACTTTAACTAGATTCCCAGTTCCTGCACTAGCCACACAGCCCCACAGCATGATGGACCCCCCACCAAATTTTACTGTGGGCAGCAAGTGTTTTTCTAGGAATGCTGTGTTCTTTTGCCTCCATGCGGAACGCCTCTTGTTGTGACCAAATAACTCTATCTTTGGCTCATCAGTCCACAGCACTTTGTTCCAAAATGAGCCTGGCTTGTTCAAATGTAGTTTGGCAAACCTCAACCTCGCGTGTGCAGAAAAGGATTCTTCCGCATCACTCTCCCATACAGCTGTTCTCTGTGCAATGTGCGCTGAATGGTCGAGCAATGCACAGTGACACCATCTGCAGTAAGATGACCTTGCAGGTCTTTGGAGGTGGTCTGAGGGTTGTCCTTGACCATTCTGACCATTCTTCGCCTTTGCCTCTTTGTTATTTTTCCTGGCCTGCCACTTCTGGCCTTAACAAGAACTGTGCCTATTGCCTTCCATTTCTTAATGACATTCCTCACAGTGGAAACTGATAGCTGAAACCTCCGGGATAACTTTTTGTAGCCTTTCCCTAAACCATACTGCTGAACAATCTTTGTTTTTAGATCATTCGATAGCTGTTTTGATGCCCCCATTTTGCCACTGTTCAGAGGAGAATCAAAGAGAAGCACAACTTGCAATTGGCTAACTTAAATACCCTTTCTAATGATTGAATGCACCTTTCTATGTAATTGAAGGCTTAACGAGTTAATCAGACTAATTATGTGTTGCAGTTAATCAGCATTTAGTAGGCAGAGGTATTCAAATCAAATAAATGATTAGGGTGCCCAAACTTTTGCACAGCCTATTTTTCACATTTGATTCAATTTCACACAACTAAATACTGCTACACCAAATATCTTTGTCTGAAAAACACCCCCAGCACTCAGTGTTAACTAGAAAAGGAATATTACAATATTATATTGATCTTTTTTGGTGAAGACAGTAAATTATCATGCAGCCTCAGAGGGGTGCCTAAACTTTTGCATACGACTGTAGTTTTGGATGGACATTATTGACGTCAATGCAAAACTTGGGTACGTTAAAATGTGTATGTCTTATACTTACAAAGATTATAAAGATTTGGCATACAAATATGCAAAAAGTAGAGCCTCTGCTAAATTGAAACCTTCCATATTCCATTGGTTATCTTACACGATGTGTTTAGACCAAATGCATTAAATGATTATTCTGAGACAGATATTGGTGTCTAAGGTTTTTGCACAGTAAATGTTTTTTCGAAAAGCAAACAAATATAAAGATATGCAGATTGTTGACTTCAGTCGTGGACCCACATCTGGTCATTTTAAAAGTTCCATGTTTGGCCACAAGAAGTCAGACCATTTCTACAAAACGTTCAATCACTCTCCTTCATTGAACAGCTGTCACATTTTATGAAGATGAAAGAGCAAATTATGTCTATTTGGGAAGATCATGAATTTATTTGTCTGTTGTTCACAGTTATAGTGAATGGGAACTTATATTGTAATCAAAGCAACCAGGATGTTATACTAATGTTCTAGCACAATGATTGGGTGGTCTGTTATTAGTTGCCGCTAAATTAGTTTAAAGAGCTATGTTGCTGTTCTCTGCTTATTGCTAAATGTGGGTGTGTGATTGGGTATTATATAAAACGTCCAAGTTGGCCTTTCCCACTACTCTTATTTTACACGTCTCACTATATGAACAGTGCCCTGCAAAAACTTCTCGCACAGTAATTTCAAAGCCAGGCTATTACAGTTATATATTCCTATATAATAGTGTGTAAAATCAACCAGGGTTGTCAAGGCAACTGCACTCTTAATTCTCCATGTGACAACCCTATTCCGCCTCCTCCCCCTGGGAATTTTTTTTTTTATTTCTCTGGGATTTGACACAGAAAAATATTTTAATAGGTTTAACATTTAAAAAAGGAAAGAGAGAGAGCAAGAGTGAGAGATAGATTATGGATAAACCGGGCTATACTTTCTCTAAATTCAACCTAAAAGCATGTGTACATCAACAAAATGGGAATGAAGATTAGGTGGCAATGTTTTAGCTTTAGGCATTTGTGGTTGTGTTTAACTTGCATGTTGGGACTGTTATAGTGTGTGAACCTTTGACATACATTTCACTGAAGGGCTTGTGTTGATTATTAGGCCACCCAGGTGTGTGTGTGTGTGTGTTGTATCCATAGGTTGCTTTGAATGTGTGTAACACAGTGTGATAATTAACCTCAGTATGGAAAAATGACTTTTCATGCATTTTGAGTATTGGTGCGCCTGCAATTGGATTTCTGTCTGCACATCATGTTGTTTCAAACTGATTCATAAGTGAATTGTAATTTCATATATTCGAAAAGTAGGCTCCCAGACTTGATGAGACTTTATTATAATTCAAAGAATTCTTGTAAAAGGCCTTTCTGATCAAAGGCTGTGATGAAAGAATTCACCTGACAGTTCATCTTCAGTTAAAGGGATAGTTAATCAGAATAGAAGTCAGAATCAGACAGTTTGCTCTTTGTGTATCAAACACTCTGGGGTGGTTTGCTACGTACCCTCAAAGGGACACCCATCAGTCAACATGAGTGACATCTCCAGTGGTCACATGCATTCATGTTCTCCCATACTCCTCAGTGCAAGGGGAATGTCACAGAAACACTAAATGAAAACAAATGTGAATCCTCTAACTGGAATAAATGTTGGTCTTAAAAATGTGATTGGGGTACGATCTCTTTGGATTGAATGATGTGCACTCTATGAGCTTAAATGCTACAGTTACAGAGTAGGTGTGGATGATCTGTGGAAAGGCCTCAAGCAGTTTTGCTCCTCTTGGTGATTATGCAAATATATCTTGTATTTGAGCATTCTGCCGCAGCATATTGGAAAACTGAGTGACATTTTTACATATTAAATGCAGTTTTTCGTCATTCGTAAAATGACCAAACCTTTTAACTCTTTGCTTAACCCCAAATAGGTGTACCACATTGGCTTTTAAGAGATCATTCAAATACCCAATATCTGTGCTGTATTCTGCTTTTACCATTAACCTTTGCTTCCCTGACAGCTGTGAATGCACACTGTAGAGACAAAGAGCACAGTTTTATTAATTGACTGATGTTTGTTAATAAATCAAAGACAAAAATGGACAGTCCAGTTTACCTGTGGCTGACTTTTGTAAGGACTTGATTCTTCAGTCATTGTCTTACGAATCAAAGCTCCACAGAAACACTGTTAGAGACAGGACGCAAACAAAAAGTGATCAAACTTTAATCCATTTCTTCATTGTAGTCAATTTGTGCATGAGCCCACTAACGTTTCTAGTGAAGAGGCTAATATTACATTGTCATGAATAATCTTCTACGTCTTCAATCAATATAAAAATGTAAAAAACAGCACTGGAACTCAGCAAAGTTTGATGCAAAGTGTTTATTGGAATTCAGAGTGACAGAGATTCCAACAAATGTGAGAAAGATCCCGGGATCAGACTGAAGTTTTCTCCGGATATTTCACTTTTATAGTCTTCTCCCCATTGTATGGTAATATGGTACAACACTTGTTGGTTACATATACATTATGCATTCTTACCCAACTAGTCCGTTGTTCTAGGGGATTCAAAATCCAGGTACTTTCCTTCATAGACAATTCTCCCAATTTAGTTTAATTTAGTTTCCAATAATATAGCATGTACTAGAAAAGTGACTAGAAAAGTTTCATTAAATCCATAATCATTACCCATCTTCATAATTACAACAGTATGATATTTTTCCCACAACAACACCAGTGGTGGTCAGTTGGAGAATGCATTACAGGCAGGAAATGGAAATGCCTGAGATGTTTGTGCTCTTGTTGACACCTGGTGATGTAACAAGGATCAGGGTTCCTGCTCTTACAGCGGGCTGAGCCTCCCACACACATGGATCTACTTACTAACGTGTTCCTGGACACACTGCTGCCATTGTGCTTTCCAGACATTGCCCATAGAGGCTGCGTCCCCTCTGGGCCTACGGTTTATAGACCAGATCCCAGCGACCACATAGTGGCAGGTGGATCTAATGTGCATAGCGGGGAGTTGGGACACAGCCAGTGGAGTGAAGGACGATGTTGTGCTACTGACCAGGCTTCCTTCCCCACTCCCTCTCCAACCCATGGACTGACCCTCCCCGAAGCTGACAGGAAGTAGGAAGTTTTATTGTCTCCACCCCAGGGTCTGAATACCAGCCTGCCACTGTCCTGACTGTCTAGTCTCTGGTTTGGGGGGCATTGGAATGAATAAACCATTATAATGTCGCTATGGATTCATTGAAATGACAGGAAACCTCAGTCAGTCCTCTTTCCGGAGTTTACCTCCTGTCCCACCTTCCCCCAGTCTCCCTCATAAGTGCAGTACAGGGATCTGACATTATTTCACCCATGGTTTAGAATGTATTTGTCAGGAGATGTTTGTCCAAAACTTTCAAACTTGTCCAAAACTCTTTTTTATTAATATGGGGGTGTGTACACAAGTCCCTCAAGGACAGCAGGATGGGAGAAAAACAGAGAAGAATGTCTCAGCTGGATGCCCTGGGGTCTCATTTATAAAACTGCGTAGGATTCTTACAAAAAATGTACGTACGCCCAAAAGCCTAAAATGGTGTACGAGCCCAAAAAATCAGATTTATAAAACAGTGTGTACGCACACCTGTAAGCAATGTTCCCTTTATAAATCACAGATTACCCACAAGTGTGCATACGTGAATCAGCATTTTACCCCGCCATGAACGTGCCCATTTTTAACCATAAATGGTCAATGCAAAGCACCTCATGAATGCTAATCCAGTATATTAATGGCCCTGGCATGCGATTGTTCTTATGTTGCATTACGTTGAATCATGGCGTCAGGAGGGAAAAGAACAAAAAGGTACAAATTCTCAGACACTGACATTGAAATACTTGTAGGCGAAAAAACACATTAGGCCTATTTGGTGGCCACAGCAGCGGGATCACCAATAAATAAAAAAGCAATGCGAGGTAACAATTTGAAAACAAAAGCGTATCCGTAAACACATGTTTCTTCATGCCGGTTTTGTTATGAACAGTATTAAAGTTTGGACTGATAACAAGGACGTAGTGTAGCAATTGCACGGGAGCTTAACGGCTGTATTTCCAGTTTTTGACATATGATATATGCACAGTATTAAAGAAATATATTTAGTTATAGGCTACACTGTGTTTTGCAGTTATGTAAAGGTAGGATATGTGATGTTATCCTGTATCCTGCAGTGGACAATCTGATGGTGAAACAGCGCTGAATTTTGATTTAAAATTTGAGTTGGATTATACAAGGTGTTAATGGAACAATTATCACTCAGTACAAGCGCAAATAACA
Source organism: Thaleichthys pacificus (assembly GCA_023658055.1). NCBI lineage: Eukaryota > Metazoa > Chordata > Actinopteri > Osmeriformes > Osmeridae > Thaleichthys > Thaleichthys pacificus. The sequence continues at coordinate 14,298,477 of CM042862.1, forward strand.
CTGCTGGATGTAATCTTCATGATAATGATGAAATGTATTGAAAAAAACTTGTGTGAGGAAAACAAAATATATAAATATTATGAGTAATCGTTCTTCCCACATTTACTTTCTGCAGTCTGACTACAGTACGGTCATCTGCGTCGCCAATTCCCACTGTCTCCAAAATGTGCGTAGGCCTACGGATGGGTCAGAGTTTGCGTGGAGGACCGCACATTCTCCCGTCAAATTTGTTTTTTATAAATCACAACCTTTGCGTGGGAAGTGGCGTACGCACATTTTCAGCCCCGTTTTGTGCGTACACAATGTTTATAAATGAGACCCCTGGCCTGTGTGTGTGTGTTCCACTGCTCCCTCCACGCATGTATGTGTGTGTACCACAGTGGTGTGAGGTAGAGAAAAGATTCTTTCTTCATATTTAATGTAATTTTCTATCTCTAACGTTGACCTTAAAATTCCCTTTAAAGGGGTCATTGATTGGAAAACCGATTTTACCTTGTCATAGTTGAATAACGACAGTTCGGTGGGTAAAATGGACATACAGTGAACCTCAAAGTCCATTGACCTAGGTCAATGGACAAGTCCTATCTAAATCTCACAACTTGAAACTGCAGCTGTAAAACGATCGGTTTTGAAAAAGCATCACCTTTGTCACGCCCCAACATTTACATACAGACCAGCTATCTGGTGTTCTGGCCCAGGATCTCAGACACTAGTTTAGCTACGCGCTGCTCTGTGTACTTCCACACGAACAACAAAGGAGAACGTTTGAAAGTTTCTAAAGTATATTGAAAATGGACCATCGTAAATGCAGTGTTCCAGGATGTACTGGGAATGCTGACACTTTTCATAATCTTCCCAAGGAACCAGACACTTGACTATGGCAAGTGGTTTTAACATTTATTTCTAAAAACGTACTAGTCACTATTTTGAAGTTACTAGTATTTATTCTTTAGTTACTAGTAACTATTCCAACAGTTACTAGTATCTATTCCAGTTTTACTAGTAACTATTGGATTAGTTACTAGTAACTAAAGAATAGTTACTAGTATCTGTTCCCGTTTTACTAGTAACTTTTCAGTAGATACTAGTACCTATTTACGGTGGCCGACATGTGCAAACGCGCTGCAAATTAAGAAAACACATGCAAATAGACAAAACACAAGCAAATTAAGAAAACATCTTCATGAATTTGACAACACATGCGCAGCATTCAGCAAACGCGCTGCAAATACACACAACACAACCAAATACAAAATCGAAGTTGCTCTTTTGAAAAACTGTAAAAGAGGAGGGCCACATGAAATGAAAATAACCTTTTTATGTCGCCTCTTTACTTCGATGTTGGTCCAAACTTCTCATATGCTCTCTCTCTTTCGCTCCGTGGGGTTTTGGTATGGGTGCTTTCGTTTTTGCAACGCGTTTATGTATTTGCAGCGTTTTTGGTTTGCGTGCTTTCGTTTTTGCAACTCTTTATGTATTTGCAGCGCGTTTATGTATTTGGTTGTGTTGTGTGTATTTGCAGCGCGTTTGTTGAATGCTGCGCATGTGTTGTCAAATTCATGAAGATGTTTTCTTAATTTGTTTGTGTTTTGTCTATTTGCATGTGTTTTCTTAATTTGCAGCGCGTTTGCACATGTCGGCCACCGTACCTATTCTTTAGTTACTACTAACTATTCCGACGTGAGATATCCCGAAACCAATAAGTACTAGTAACATTGACAACAAGATATCTACTTAATATGCAAATTAGCTGCTGAATACCACACCTCACAGAAGACAGCACTACAGAGAAAATATTAACGCGAACCGATTTCAGAAATGGCACACTTATGTGTTATTGAACAAATTAGACGAAAATGTAAAGAATTCTTATGTTAGCTTTAGAATGTTAGCTTTCCAACAAGCCAACATAGGTCACGCACAATTGATGCATATTGATTCATCACTGGTAAATTTAAGAAGACTCAAAGGCATTTTATCTGTGGAGACAATGGAAGAACTTGTTGCTAGTCTTTCAGAACTCCGAGCTATCATCACCACACAGTTGATGTCAAGAGAGCACAGCGAAGACGCCTTCTCAGCCCCTCGTATGCCCTCAGGTAACGTTTGGATTTCGCTTTTAGAATAACATTACTCATACAATGGTAATATGGTGGTTAGCCAAATATACCTTGTATTAGAGATCCCTGTAGGTTATATTACTTAAACTAGCTTGCTAGCTGTCGAACGCTAATGTTATCTACCATGACCTTACAGTATTGTCTTTATTACATTAGTTGCTAACGTTTCCTGACCATCACTGCCCAACTTGTATCTCTGACTTATGTTGTCAGGCCAGCGAGGGAGACCTAAAATTGCAATAACAAGGCAGCAAATACAGTTCCTGATGGGGCAAGGCTACACCGTCAAGCGCATGGCACAGCTGCTGAATGTTCTGCATCGTTTTTATACAAGAGAACCAGAGCGCTTGGATTACCAATTAGGAGTTCCAGGTCAAGTACACTAACAAATGAGTAACTTGAAGATCATATAATAATAATACAAAAAAAATATATTTCTAACACACCTTTCATCCGAGAACAGATCTCAAGGTGCTACAGTTAAGATTATAAAACAAGGTAAAACATCAAAATAAAATACAATTAGATAATTAAAACTCATAAGATCTGCTAAAAATATTTTTTTTAGTCCTTTTTAAAAGTCTCAGTGGTTTGAGGTGCCCTCAGATGGTCGGGGAGGGCATTCCAGATCCGGGGGGCAGCGGAACAGAAAGAAGACTATAAGATATTCTTCTTATATACGATATAAGAAGACTTCACAGACAGTTTCCGAGATCTGGCAATGAGGTAACATTGTTATAAGTGTCTTACAACTAATCAGTATTTTTGTAACATTTCTAGCATCCTGGCCCATGTGATGTATAGCCTACATTTTTTCATTCTGAAAGTTTGTATTTGGTTGCATTAATAGTCAGTGTTCATGCACTACCGCTCAAATGTTTAAGAACACCTAGGGATATTAATGTTTTTGATAGAATTTCACTAAGGTGACATTAAATTGATTAGAATATATATCCAATACCTTACCAATGTTGTAAATATCTATCACTGTTGGAAATGACTGATTCATGATTACTAATGTAATCATGTACAACTGCAAAGAGACATTTTCCTTTTAGCTCATTCATAATTAATCATGTTTGACTATTATTTCTGATATATTTAATGCCACCTTAGGGAATGAAGATTTCATTTTCTATAAAAATGGAGTAAAAAAAAATAAAGTATAAAGTATAAGTTGTCTGTGGTTTCAGATGATGAGGGCATTGCTGCGAGCAGAAGGATTTTTTGTAACACGACAGAGAGTGAAAGCGATGCTGACTTATATTGACCCAGTGGCTGCTGCGTGAAGATGGTGCACTACCGTGGCAAGAAGAACATGCCATGTGCCATATCCCAACAGTCTGTGGCATATGGATGGAAACATGGGGAGCTGGGGAGTCAGGTGGCTGAGCGGTGAGGGAAGCGGGCTAGTAATCAGAAGGTTGCCAGTTCGATTCCCGGCCGTGCCAAAATGACGTTGTGTCCTTGGGCAAGGCACTTCACCCTACTTGCCTCGGGGAGAATGTCCCTGTACTTACTGTAAGTCGCTCTGGATAAGAGCGTCTGCTAAGTGACTAAATGTAAATGTAAATGTAAACATGCGTCTCATCAGGTATTCAGTTGTATTTGACAATTAAATATGCACTGTAGTAAAAAACAAACTACTTTCTTCTTCAGTAACCAGCTTCCAAAAGCTGTAGAACATGTATTCCCTGATATTTAAAAAAAGCTGAAAAAGCTGTTCAGATGGGTAAGTGAATTCCTACACCTGGGGTTTTAAACTCATAAATTACAAGTCCAGAGCCTGCTGGTTTTCTGTTCTACCTCATCAGATCACTAGCCTGACGTTGTCATACTCATAATTCTAGTCAGAATGAGTCTGATACTGCTCCGTTAGGCTGTGAGTATGGGGTGTGTTTCAACCGAACCCGGACAAAAAATGCCTCTTCGCTCAATTGGATAGACCTACAACCAATCAGAGCAACGTAGTATGTTTTTTGTTGAAAACAAATTAAACCCAAGCGCTCTTTGGTGATGTGGTTGATTACGTTACTGTTGATCATCTGTCCTTCGTCGTATAACGCCCGCCCTGACAATTTGATTGGTCCGAACAGCTCTTGTTCAGGACATAGTTTTTCCCCAACCGAGCGATCCCAGACCCAACTTCTCGACCACATTTTTTTGTGGGCAGGGCTAAGTTGGGCTGGCAGCCAGGCTATCAGATCACAGCTTTGCAATGAAAAAATGGATTGCCACTTTCTTTGAGGGCCAGAGTTGAATAGGGATGTGTTGGAAAAATTGAAGATGTAACACATTTATCTTGTATAAGAATGATTCTGTGTTCAGTATTCCTTGGGTGCAAAGAGAGGCCTACCCCCAAATCTGAACTCTGGGTAAACATACAAGACCCTTATCTTGGGGCTGAGGACTAGGAAGAAGGGGGTTGGTTTGGTTGTTTTAAGGAGATACTTTGTGACAAGGACTATAGGTGGAGACGCAAGGTCTGGTGACCATTTGTTGACACCTATGTGAAGGAGTTTACGACCCCAGGACCGGAGATCCTGTTGTTGTGTTTCAATCAGGGTTGATGTTGTAAACACGCACACACGTAAACACGCACACACACGCGCGCCAGGTCTATGCAAGGGAGCCAATGGAGAAGAGCCATGGGACATTTGCATGCCTTTGTCTTAACCAATGACTGTAAAGAGCGGGACTGCTTAAATAGGTAGCTAGCGCAACATGCTAGCAGACAAACTTTGTAGCACAATGGCGTGTGATGTTTTTGTCTCCTTGTGGGCCGGCCGCAAGCAATAAAGCTTAAACTTGTTCACCGACTGACTGTGCAATGCTTGATAGATTAATATTTTCCCACAGGATGTCCCTACACTATGCATATTTTGCCATTTGAACAGGAATTGCAATGAGGACAAGTTGTGTGTCCATAGTTTTTGTCAATGGGCATGCGCCGGTCCGGCTTTGATATAAATTATGCATTTTAGGCTGTGATTTTATATGTAAACTGCATAGTGTAAGGAACCATCCCATATAAATTGTTATTTTGGTTTCTTTATCAGAAATTCAGCATTTATAAGCTGATCAGCTGGAAAGAGAACTTAGTTTGTTTCTGCTCAAATTCTACAAATGGCACCATTAAAGATGTATTTTATATAACTGAAGAGTACCAATTTTGTTGACCAATAGTTTTTCATTTACAGGTGGGGCTTAGTTGTTCATGGAGCCATAGATGGATACTCACGCCTAGTAACATACTTAAACTGTAATACAAACAACAAAGCTGTCACTGTACTCACACAGTTCTTGAAGGCAACATGCCTGTATGGACTCCCATCCAGAGTTCGCTCTGATCATGGTGGGGAGAAGTAGCTTTTGTTCATGAATATTGTCCAGGGTGTAGAGCTCAGTAGTCACATAACAGGGGAATCTGTCCACAACCAGAGGATAGAGCGCCTCTGCAGAGATGTGTTCCTGCAAGTTTTACATTACTTCTACAATGAATTCTACAGCCTAGAGGATGCTGCCATACTAGATCCAGAAAATGACATCCACAAGCTATCACGACACCTGACCTAACTACCAGAAATTCAAAGTAGGTTGAACATGTTTAGAGAGGCCTGGAATCAGCACAGTCTCAGGACAGAAAACAACCGAACACCCTCACAGATCTGGACAGAGGGCATGCTGACCAACATGGAGGCAGACAGCACCCCTATCAACAATGTGTTTGGTGATGACCCATATAGGGAGCACAATTTAGAGGCCTTTCTGGCACAACATGGCATCAACAACTTTCCTACTGGTGTAGAAGAACAGTTCCCAGCTGTGGTTGTCCAACAACCCAATGTAAACCTTAACCACCAACAACAGCAAGAAGTTCTGAGGGCCATAGAGGGAATTGTGGACTTAAAAGTGAAATACCAAACATGCTGCACTGAAATTTCTAATAAGTTGAATGTATGAGCCAGCCAGGGCTTCGGTCTCCGCTCCTAGACCTCTACACGTGAGAGATCTCCTACAGTACCTGTCAGACTTCCTCAAGGATATTTATTATTGGGCATCAGTCCTAGCCTGGTCCTAACCAGACTCTCATACATTTCATTTGTACAGAGTCTGGGCTCGCTCCATTGACAAGCGTTAACTTCCTTGAAGGCGGGTACTCTGTTGAAGTTTAAAACGATTGGGTCTGCCCAGAGCCACTCTGGATCTGCCATAACCAATCACTAGCGTTCGCCTTAGCCAACTCCTTCACGACTAACGGAGCTAGCTGGAAAATCAAACGAACCCCGTGGGGATCAAAAATTGTTCTTGCTCCGGCTTTAACTTCTGGATATTCGGCAGCGTTGCCACAACGGACCGAATGGCTTCGCTCGCATCTTTCTCCGCCGCCATTACGGAACTACAACACAAACTAGCGCACAACATCAACGTCATCTTTCTCAGCCACTCCCTGTTCGCTGATTGGACAGGTAGAAAGTTAACCGGAGACATCTGACTTACGTACCTCAAGCCCAGACGCAGTACAGAAGCAAAATCAAAATTGAGCAGAAGTACGTAGGAGGGCAGAGCCAGGCTACATCAGTCCAGAACCACAGCTTCGAATCATTAAGATGTGTATGTAGAATGGAACAATTTACAGTAGCACTGGTCAAAACACAAGAACTGCCTTGAATCACGTAACTTTGACTTTAATGTACGTGTCTATGCTCTCATTATAGATTTGTCTTGCAATGTGCTTGATTCATAGATCTAGGTGATGTTATAGTAACAGAAAGACCACTTTTATTGTACACATTTATTTGAATAAAAATGTTGTACAATTGTAAATTACGTTTTTTGCAGCCAAATGAATGAGATTATGTTGACAGATGAGGGAACTGTACCCTTTAACCAGAATTGTAATCCTGCTGAAAAACATTCAGATAAATTTAGCTTTAACAGAATAGCTTTTGGATTATTATTGAACGCTAAACACTGCTAAAACATTTAAAAAACCTAAATACATGAACAAACTCTCCTCTCGCTCTGTGTGCAGATAGCTCACGATTATCACATAGGAGAACACAGCCTCGTTACTGTACCCTACTCTTGACCAAAGCCCTGTGTATTGCAAATACCAAAGTCCATATTGTACTAAAAGTGAGTGTAGTCCTTGTGCAAAGGTATACGCAAGCAGTTTACACATGTGTTTGCTGTTGGAAACTTCTCCCTCTGTTGAGTGTACCCAGGTAAATGACTGTCAGTGTGCAGGAACTCGATGGATGGTTTCGGCTTCAATCCAATGGCAGGTAGCGCACTGCATCCAGTCGCAAACATCAGAATTTTCTCCAACGAGCAGGGAGAGTTACCCTCTGTAAAGAAAAAGAAAAATACGTGTTATAAGGAAGCAAATTCAAGCTGCACTATGTAACTTTACATAAATTGTTCATGTCAGCCCGAATTTTAAGTAGATCTTTTTTAGTTATGTTTTTTTATACAAGTTATTACTGAACACAGGAATAATACAGGGGCAATAACCAATTTCCGAAAATGCACATTATTATTTTGTCCATAATATGGATTAGTTTCTAGTTAGATATTGCTGGGAAATGTTGATTTTGCTATTTTACTGTTGTCTATAGTTTGTATTATTCAAGTTGATATTTTTCAACCACTGGATCCAATATACTAGTTCCTACCATTTACTAGTCCTAAAACAGTTTATATTATTTTTTAGTTTTCAAAAAGTTACATAGTGCAGGTTTAGGTGGTGTTCAGATTCATGCACTAGAGTACGAAGTTAAGCCTCAGCGAGCTGTAGTTGGTCTAACTCGTCCCAGTGGCCAGGGTTTGAATTCTGAATGTGGCATTCCAGCTATGCACAGGAGATCTTCTAGGGGCAGGGCCAACTTGCCTGGTAAAATTAACTAAATAAAAAGCAAGCGGTCCATTACTTGCCCTCAGCATCTAGAAGGTCTCTCCAGAAGCCCACAGCAATGTTTTCCTGTACTCGTCTGTTACTTCCTGCACTGGAAAAACTGATGACAAATAGCTGATCGAGACCGTCTGCGCTAAGGGTCTGTGGTGGGCTGCAGAAGAGAGGTGGAAAGGCTTCTGGATGTTTGAGAACCTCCTCCAACAACCCTAATGTCCTCAGGCCTGACTGATACTGCTTTCCATACTGACTGATATAGCTTTCCCCATGATGTAGTAGGCTACTTGTCTTCTCTGACAGCTGGAGAGTAAAATTGACACAATAGATAAACTTTAAATACAAATTGAAACAGGAAGCAAAATTACTACAAAGTAAAGTCTTACATGTTATAGCCAATTTGCCATGTTATGAAAATTATAGAGCTGTGAAAAATAAGCGTGTGGTAGGGCTGACTTGCAGCGCATTGGGCACACCCTCTTAGGGGTGGGGTGCATATATAGGCCGTTTCCGCCTGACTGAGCAAGTCGTTTGAATTGTTTGGCGCAAGTTGCCCGTGTTTGTGTATCGCTGGAAGAACACTGGTAGGTTTCGATTTATGTTTTATGTAACGCTTACAAAAGCGCTTGTTTAACACGACATTTAAATCTGTCATTGCAGACTGCGCGTTGCTTGTGTGTTGGCGCATTGGCTGAGGTTTGCGTGCGGGAAGCCGGACTAAGGTATATGGTTTTAGTTGTGTATTTCTTTCTTAATCATGTAAAGGTTGTTATGATAAATATTATGTGTAATGTGTATCAGAGATCAGTCCGAACCTGATGTCTTTTGTGTTTTAGCAGGAAAGGCACACATAGCGAAGTGTTGACCACTGTTTTCCCTTACGTTAATTTCAGTCATAGGTTGTGAGAGAACCACCAATACATATTTCTTTTGGGTCTTTGTTTCCCTTTGTTTGTATGAATGTGTGTTACTTTTAGTTAACTGCCACCTGGGTGCTACCAACCTCTGGACGTATTAGGTCCAGTGTAACCTTTTTTGTAACTGCCATTGATATCTGGCTGTGTGCTCAGATCCCCAAACACATTTGTGTGGACTGTGTTTTAAACTTGTTGTATCACGTTGTTCTGGATTTTGTATTAGTCTACCTGCAGTGAGTGACTTGTGAGTTGTAGTGTTATAATCCAGATTGTGTCGATTTATATTGGGGATTGGTTTGTCAGACTGTGGTTACTGGTTACTCGTAGCCTGTATAACATGGTGGGGAAGTACTTGGATGGCAGTGTATGAGTGTGTGTGAACTATCGTCTTGTAATCTCATTCATTCATCAGCGACCAGATATTGATTAAATAAAACGTACTGTATTTTGCTACCTATCTGCCTCTTGTATAGTCATTAATTTGATTAGCCTGCGTCCTGTGGACTTCATGATAAGTGGCAGTCAGGGTCTGTCACACGCGTTAACACGTTATGATTAAATTACAGGATTAATTCGTTATTTTTGTTTAACGCATTTAACGTAATATACCCACAATTCCACCCAATCTACACTTGTCGCTGCTCTAATGCAGTCAGACGGCAGCTGCTATCCAAACAAACAACATGGATAATTCTGATGAACCTGAGGACCTTATGGGAAGTTTGTGTTCCAAAAAACAAAGATGGAACATTCAATAAAACCAAAGTGATATGCACACTCTGCGGGAAGACGTTATCGTTACCGAAGCAATACCAGCCTAAAGTAGCTACCACCTCAACGCGAAGCATGCGTTGGTCGGCGAGGGGAGTTCAAGTAGAATGCGCCACCCTCACTGAACAGCGTAGGGCCCTCACTACTGCCTGTGACAAGTTGACTAGCACAGTTGCCAAATGGATTGCAAAAAGCTGTAGACCGATTAATATTGTTGAGGACAAGGGGTTCACCGAAGTTTTGCGAGTGGCAACGGGGGACTCGAGCACCGCAAAGTCAAAGACGCACACTAATGACAAAAATTTGGAAAATCGGTAATATGTGATTAATCATGATTAATCCACAGACACCTATGATTAATTTGATCAAAATGTTTTATCATTTCACAGCCCTAGAAAATTACTTAATTTATTCAAGACTTCCAAGGCACCAATTCTATCTTTTGCCAGTGTTAGGGCTACTGAAATGAAAATGGTTACTGAAAATGAAGACAAAATGGCTCACCAATTGAGTCAAGAGCAAGGTTTTTTTTTGTCCATCTGGACCTGCCAGCATCAGGGAGTGCTCAATTTCTTCCATCAGTAGACTTAAAAGCTTTCGTCTTGGACCTCCCAAATCGACCCCTTCCTCAACATGTCCAGTTTCATCAGAGAACTTAACCAAAATTCTCTTGAATGGATTGTAAGATTTCCGGCTGAATGCTCTGAGGCCCCGTTTACACGGAGGAAAAACGCATATATTTTCATGCGGTTTGGCCTTTCATTTACACGAAAACGGTTTGCAGGTTTTATCACGGAAAACGATAATTTCTAAAACCTCCGGCCAAAGTGGACATTTCTGAAAACTCAGTTTTTGTGTTGGCGTGTGCACTAGGTTAAACAGAGTTTTAGGTTCTCAAACGTCACAGTATGCGACTAAAAATGCATCAGGTCATGTGAGCGTCCTATGTTTGTAGTAATGTAATGGGGTCATTTATTTGTGAATCGTGTTACATTTGTGAATCACGAAATACATTTGTGCAAAGCGTTACATTTATTTATGAATCATCCAAACAAATGAACCTCGCGCCATATTTACTATTGAAAGGAAAAGGAAGTCGATCGTGTTATTCGTAGTTGTTGTTGATTTTGAGAATTCTGATTGGTTTGCATGGCTTTATCCTTCTTGTTACACTGCCACCTACAGGCATAGTTATGATAGCGCTCGGGGACGTATTTATGTGGGTTAATGTAAACAGAATTTTTTTTTTAAACAATCTTGTGTGTACAACGTTATTTTTGAAAACGGAGGCGCAGAAATATTAGTTTCTGTAAATACCCGGCTATGTGTAAACGTCACTTAAATGCACCATCTAGTACAGTGTTTTTCAAAGTCTGGGTCGGGATGAAAATTGGGTCTGCAAATTTCATAATTATTTTGTCATAGACAGTGCTCAAAGTGGGCCGGTACTCACTGGTACGCAGTACTGGCACTTCTACATTTTACTCTTAAGCGTACCGGCACTTTTGCTTGCGCACCGCTACTTCTCGCATGTAGACGGCCCGGTACTCTACCACTGACAAGAGAGAGAGATTGGTAATGACCCTATCACTACGTGACTTACCTCTGATCTTGACGAATCACGTAAAGGCAAGCAGTCGGCCCACCCTATCAGAAGTTCGCTTCTCCACGGACGCTAGTTCGAAAAATCTGTCTGATGCCTGCGTAACAGTGCGTTCACACTGCAGATCGATCAAAATACAACTTGTATACAAAATACAAAACTGTTTAATACACATACACGTACAAACAGTTTTGTATTTTGTATACAAGTTGTATTTTGATCGATGTTGCAAGTACGTAAACCCAAGTCTGCACACTTGGCCATGACAACTACAACAGTGACTTTAGAGAACTATTCTACATTAATCTGTTTGAAACGCCCCCGAGCGTGGTGAACTATGGGAAGGCGAGCGATGGCAAGCAATTTGCGTCGCTGCAGTGGATACGCACTGTAAGTGCGTAACAGATTTTTCACTGCTGAAAACCTAGAAACTAAAAAAGTGTGTCGAGTTTCGGAGTTTGTAAGTCGTTATGTTAGCCTGGCTTCAGAAAGGTACTAAAAGAACGCCAGAGCCAGACACGTCAACAGAGGTCCAAGTCCAACCAGAAACATCGTGTACGAATCATGAGCTTCAAACTTGTTTAAATAAATACATACATATGCATGGCCGCGGGAACTAGGGGTGCTGAGGGTGCTGCAGCACCCCCTGACAGCACGAGAATTTAAAATGATATGACTTGAAAATCCACCACCGTCATGGTCATCGGGAGCACCGGGAGAAGAATAACAATGGAAAACCAGGCTAAGAAACGTAAGGGAGGGGCTGAAAAATGGATACAAAAGGACATCACCTTCACTAGACAAGGTTTTACCAATGAAAAAACGGCTATGTTTATTTTACATAAAGCTCAAAAAACTATTTTGCGCTCAAATAAAGGCCAAACATTTTTGAATGTGGAAGTACCAATCTTTCTTTCCGAACTACCATCACATCAAACAGAGTGTGCATGCATTTGCAGGGCATCTGTGGTGGCGTATATTATTACTGATGACAATTAGAACAAATTATTCTGTTAAAACTTGAACAAATAAATAATAACGATAGGGAAATTGTATATTTGCAAACACCCCTTTTCATATCATTTGGGTCGCGATGGTTTGTCATTTTGAAAATGTGGGTCGCCGAAAAAAAAGTTTGAAAACCACTGATCTTAGTACATTGTTTCGATTAATGTTGAATCTGCAGCTCAAGTTGTAGTTAATATTTTTCCCAAGTTCCAAAATAATCTCTTTTGGGGAACAGTCAGAATCTTCTGTGCATCTGCAAACATTTTTATATTGTTAATACAGTACAGTCCAAACCCCCCCCAGAATGCATTCAAACAAAGTCACATGCCAAAATCTATATTTCATCTAGAAACAACTGACCACAGACTGGAAAACATTACAATAACAAAACAATAGGTACAACTCACTGAATTTCAATGTCATCTGCCACATCTCATCTGGCTCTGACATATCAGTCTCTGGCATGATGTCAAGGTAATCTATGTAGATTTGCTCTGCAGGTCCACACTGTGTAGGCCCAAAATCACTTTGGACAACCTCCATCAAATCAGGCACCTCAGCAGAATCTCTGTTTTGCTGCTGGTAAATGGTCTTCAGAAAGTGATAAAAGTAAATACACAAAGATAAAAAAGATTAAATGTACTAGCATTTATGGATGGGCTCTGTTATTCGAAAGCGAAAGACTACTTGTAGATTACATTGATTTGTGAGCCAAAAAATCTACTTTTAAACACCTTTGTAAATCTTGAATGAGTTTCAAAAAGTATATTTTAATTCAAAGGTAATCTAATTTAGTTCTATCCACAACAATGTTAACCAAATCATGCTTTCAAATTGGTGAATGAGCTGATTGAAGTCTAGCATGTTTTGCATTAAACAAGCGTTGACTGAAGTTGTAACTGCTGCTTTAATACCAAAAGGTACGTTACACATGCGTCATTGCAAATCCTGTGTTCACATTTAATTCACAGAAACTTAAATGAGGCTGTCCGAAATAGACTACAATGATAAATACCCACCCCACTACTTTTATTATATTATTCACCTGCACTTCCTCCATGTCCATCCATCGAACATGGAGGTTCAATGGAGAGGTGATGTTGTGGTCCAGAAGAGTCCCAGACACTATGTTGATGATTGTGGTGCCTGACGTAGTTTCTCTGATGTAAAAATACTCAGTGGCTGAGGCATGTGATCCAACAAAGTCAAACAAGGCCTGAAATCCAGAAATAACTAAAATGTCATGTACTTATTTACTACCAGGAAAATATCATCAGTACAATGACAATCAAGGTTTATGAATGCCTTTATTGACCTGAACTCCTTGCTGTGTTCATATTTTTTTTTTAAACCAAATAAAAATTACAAATAAAATTGCACTCCATATGCAAAATGAGGGTAAAATGGTAGCGTATATAGTATAGTCAGTAGCGGGTAACGCTGTCAATACGCTAATTTGCAACCCCAGTCCCTAGTCAGCACCAGTAGATGAGGTCAATTTGGAAAATAACGAGGACAAACCATGTATATGTAGGGATGAGGAAATTGATATATTACATAATGTCATCATCTGTGTTCAGAGGTTTAAATAAGTAACCATGTCACTCATAGTGCAGAATGCTAAGCACTCAATTGAATGATTTTGCTGTCTGTAAAAACACAGCCTTTTCTTTGAAAGGCTGTTTTCATATTTGAGATGCAAAACCTTACAGATCTACATAATTCAGATGGGTCATGGTTTTTGGTTGGAAAATCCCAAATTTTGGACAAATCCGGAAGAATCACATCAATGAAATTAGCAAATTAAGCATTTATAAATCTGTACATTCAACAATGTTTACCTGCATAGGATCAGATGTATGGAACCTTCGGATCTTCATTGTGCCATCTGAAAAACTGACTTTCAGAGGTATGCCACCAGCAGGTTCCTCAGTTGTCCTCATGTTTCTCTCATCTATTGTCTGAGAGACAGAGTGAGTATGTAACAGGTTGAATATGTGCCTTCTACTGAATAGATGCTTAAGGAGATTATATAGTACCTTCAAATGCCTCTCCTCGTATTCGCAGACAGCTTGTCTGCTCTGATCCTGCCAGTCAAAAGTTTGGACAATGTGTCCAAACTTTTGACTGGTACTGTATATACCAAGGTGTCATTGTGCAGATAGTGTTAGTCAGTGTGAGTCCTTGGCCTTGTTGAAGAGGCCAGCAGCAGATGAGAAGAAATCATTTTTGTGGCGTGAGGTTTTGGTCCTGATGGACCGCAGCCTTCTGCCGGAGGAGAGTGACTGAAACAGAGTGTCCAGGGTGGGAGTAGTCGGCCACAATCTTCCTTGCTCGCCTCAGGGTCCTCGAGGTGTGCAGGTGCTCGAGGGTAGGCAGATTGCAGCCGATCACCTTCTCAACAGTGTGGATGATACGCTGCAGTCTGCGCTTGTCCTTGGCAGTGGCAGCAGCGTACCAGATGGTGATGGAGGAGGTGAGGATGGACTCAATGATGGCTGTGTAGAAGTGTACCAACATGGGCCGGGTTTCCCAGATTCGTTAAGAAGCTCTTAACGCTAAGAGCTTCTTAGGAGCGTTCTAAGAACGCTCTAGAAGGCTCTTAGAACGCTCCTAAGAAGCTCTTGGCGTTAAGAGCTTCTTAACGAATCTGGGAAACCCAGCCATTGTCTTTGGCATGTTGAATTTCTGCAGCTGCCATAGGAAGTACAACCTCTGTTGTGCTTTCTTGGTGAGGGAGCTGATGTTCAGTTCCCACTTGAGGTCCTGGGAGAGGATAGTGCCCAGGAAGCGGAAAGACTCCACAGTGTTGACTGGGGAGTCCCACAGGGTGATGGGGGTGAGTGGAGCTGTATTCTTTCTGAAGTCCACAACCATCTCCATTGTCTTAACCCTTGTGCTACCTTAGGGTCGTTTTGACCCACAGCTATGTGGTGACAACTTTTCATAATAAAAAAATAAGTGAAACATTTTCTTTATCCTTCGCGTGGTATCAGGGTTGTTTTGACCCACAGCTATTGTTAAGGATGTTCTACTGGGTAGTGGAGAATAATACAAGGTTAAATATCGGACCAAGTTATTTACATTTACATTTATGCATTTAGCAGACGCTTTTATCCAAAGCGACTTCCAAGAGAGAGCTTTACAAAAGAGCATAGGTCACTGATCATAACAACGGGATAGCCCCAAACATTGCGAGCAGCCAAAACATGAAGCATACATTGTGAAAAAAACAAATGAGTGCCAAAGTGAAGAACCATAAGAGCATGCAGTTAAACAAGTTACAATTAAACAACATGAAACTCAAAACGTGCAAGAGTGTACCTGTAGAAAAGAAGACAAAACAACAATCAACAGTAAAATATTTCACAGCGAGTACAAGAATTTAAAAACCGTCACAACTAACCAACAAGAGCAACAAGTCTCTCAATACGAGTCATTGTGATCCTGGAGGAAACTAACATCAGGTCCAGCCAAGCATTCCTAAGTGCCGTTGTACTCCCGGAACAAGTGCGTCTTGAGCCTTTTCTTGAAGGTGGGGAGACAGTCAGTGTCCCTGATGGAGGTGGGGAGTTGATTCCACCATTGGGGGGCCAGACAGGAGAAGAGCTTGTGTTGGGAACGGGCGCTCTTGAGCGGTGGGACCACCAGACGGTTGTCAGAAGAAGACCGTAGGTGGCGGGTGGGGGTGTAAGGCTGCAGGAGAGACTTGATGTAGTCGGGTGCAGTCCCGTTCACCGCTCGGAAGGTCAGTACCAGAGTCTTGAATCTGATACGGGCCGTGACGGGAAGCCAGTGGAGGGAGATGAGGAGCGGGGTAACATGGGAGCGTCTGGGTAGATTGAAGACCAGACGGGCTGCCGCGTTCTGAATCCTCTGGAGAGGGCGGGTTGCGCATGCTGGGAGACGGGCGAGCAGCGAGTTGCAGTAGTCCAGCTTTGAGAGGACAAGTGCTTGGACTAGCAGCTGGGTGGAATGCTCAGACAGGTATCTCCTGATCTTCCGGATGTTGTAGAGGGTGAATCTACACGACCGGGAGACCGCAGCAATGTGGGCTGTGAGGGAGAGCTCGTCATCCATGGTCACCCCGAGGTTCCTGGCAGAGGATGAAGGGGTCACCGTCGCCGATCCCAGGGTGATTGAGAGATTGTGGGAGATGGAGGGTTTGGCCGGGATGATGAGGAGTTCTGTTTTGGCGAGGTTCAGCTGGAGGTGGTGCTCGGTCATCCAGGCGGAGATGTCTGTGAGGCAGGCCTCGATCCTAGCTGAGATCCCCGGATCAGTCGGGGGGAACGACAGGTACAGCTGCGTGTCGTCAGCATAGCAGTGGTAGCAGAAGCCATGGGAGGTGATGATTGGTCCAAGCGAGGTGGTGTAGAGGGAGAAGAGGAGGGGTCCAAGGACAGAGCCCTGTGGGACACCAGTGGAGAGCTGGCGGGGGCCTGACACTTTGCTTCCCCAGGAGACCTGGTAGGATCTTCCCGACAGGTAGGAAGAGATCCACTGAAGTGCAGTGCCAGTGATGCCCATCTCAGAAAGTCTGGCCAGCAGGATCTGATGGTTAACCGTATCAAACGCTGCAGAAAGGTCCAGCAGAATGATGACGGATGACCTCGAAGCCGCTCTGGCAGACTGAAGGACAGTGGTGACCGACAGGAGGGCAGTTTCTGTGGAGTGACTAGTCTTGAAGCCCGATTGTTTGGGGTCAAGCAGGTTGTTCTGAGAGAGGAAGTTTGACAGTTGGTTAGATACGGCATGTTCAATTGTTTTAGAAAAGAAGGGTAGTAGTGATACCGGTCTGTAGTTCTGGAGGACGGCTGGGTTAAGGGAGGGTTTTTTGAGTAGAGGGCTAACTCTGGCCTGTTTGAAGGCAGAGGGGAAAGTGCCGGAAGTAAGAGAAGAGTTAAGGACATGGAGAAGAAAAGTTATGATGGAGGGAGAGATGGTTTGAAAGAGAGGGGAGGGGACTGGATCAAGGGGACAGGAGGTGGGGCGATGAGAGAGAATGAGGTCAGAGATCTCTGCCTCGGACAGGGGAGAGAAAGAGTTTAGACATTTAGTTGGGTCAGTCATAGAGGGTGAGTGGGTAGGAAAGGTGGGTTCAGGGAACCGACTGCTAATGTCAGCAACTTTTTTCTCAAAGAAGGAGGAGAAGTCGTCTGCTGTCAGGGTGGAGGGGGAGGGTGGGGGAGGTGGGTTAAGAAGGGTGGAGAAGGTAGAGAAAAGTTTGTGAGGGTTTGAGGCAGAGTTAATTTTGTTCAGGAAGTAGTGGGTTTTAGCATCAGTTATGCGGGCAGAGAAGGATTTGAGGAGGGAGTGATACTTATCGAGGTCCAGACCGTCTTTGGACTTGTGCCATCTCCTCTCAGCTGCCCGAAGGATGGACCATTCTGCACGAATCACATCCGTGAGCCACGGGCAGGAGGGAGAAGATCGCGCATGCCTGGTTGACAGGGGACAGAGAGTGTCGAGTGATGCAGTTAGTGTGGATAACAGGGTGTTGGTGGCAGTGTCAGTGGGGTGGCACATAAACTCGTCAATGGGAGGGAGGATGTTACAATGGAGGAGAAATGGGAGGGGGATAGGGAGCGGAGGTTGCGGCGGAAAGTTACGAGGGGAGGGGAGGTAGGAGGAGTTGGAGGGAGAGAGACAGAGAATTGGATGAAGGAGTGGTCAGAAATGTGTAGTGGGGTTACAGAGGTTAAGTCAGTGATACAGTTACGTGTCAGGATGAGGTCGAGCTGTTTTCCTGCCTTGTGGGTCGCCGGTGTGTTCAGCAGCTTCAGGTCGAAGGAAGTCAGAAGAGACTTGAAGTCGACGGCCTGCGTTCCTTCGAGGTGGATGTTGAAGTCCCCAAGGAGTATCAGCGGTGTTCCATCATCCGGGAGGACGCTGAGGAGCATGTCCAGCTCCTCCACAAAGTCGTCTAGGGGCCCTGGTGGGCGGTAGAGGACAACTAAAAATGCTTTGATAGGATCAGTTAGCATCGCATAATGGTGTTCAAATGAGTTGGCAGTAACAGAGAGTGGGGTGGATGTGTATTTAATATGTGGGGAAAGAAGCAGACCTGTCCCACCACCTCGCCCGGTTGAGCGGGGTGAGTGAGAGAACGAGTGATTGATGGAGAGAGCAGCTGGAGTTGCAGTGTTCTCTGGGCGGATCCATGTCTCTGTCAGCGCATGGGCGTGAAGAGAAGCATGGGATGCAAACGCCGGGATGAAGTCTGCTTTGTTCACAGCAGACTGGCAGTTCCAGAGCCCAATAGAAAGAGAGAGGGCAGGTGGAGAAGATCTGGATAGGTAGCTAAGATTAGAAGTGGACCGTATATACTTTGTGACATATCTACGTCTACGTCTGCGAGTGGTGTAGTGAGCGGGAATGCTGAAGAAACACATGCTAGCTATGAATATGTTCTAGGTAGAATAGAATACAAATAGGGTGATACTTATCAGAAGAGGTGATCCGCCTCGTCGGCCATCCTCGGTGGACTCCCGCAGGTAGACTCCCTGTCTTTGTTCGACCGATTAAGCATCGGTATTAGAATTGTTCTGTTACAGGTTAAGGCGTAGACAGTGGCCCACAACTGGTCTGTGTATCGATAATAAACACTCAGTACTCCCGCAGGTAAACTCCCTGTCTTTGTTCGACCGAGTCTTCGTGCACCGAGGCTGCCAGACGAGGCTGCCTCTGCAGTGCTAGCCGCCTTAAATATGCTAAAGGCCAGCTGACAATGGCCCTAATTATGTAAACAAAGCCAGGGTCTCACTCGGCGGCAAGTACCCTGAAACTCGACCTCTAGCTAGCTACCTATTGACCAATTTAGCTGCTATACCCTTAACCTCTATCCTTGAGACAGAGATTTAGCTCAACACAAATGGATGAAACAAACTCTGGTTACTTACAGTCAAGATGGCAGTCACGAAGTACACTCAGTAAGACACCCCTTACAAAAAAGAAGTATATTAAAGTATACTATAAGTATACAAAATTATGGATAGTACACTTTTAGTTCACTTTTGATATACTTTTAAGGAGTATACTTAGAAAATAGTTCACTTTTGATATACTTTTAAGTATGCTTTGAAAATAGTTCACTTTTGATATACTTTTAAGAAGTATACTTAGATAATAGTTCACTTTTGATATACTTTTAAGAAGTATGCTTCGAAACAGAAAATTGTATACATTTCTTCTGGAGTAGGATGTACGTTTTCTATTATTATACAGCAAAAACAGTCAAAATAATTCTTAAGTACATTATAGGTTTAATTCTTTAGATCCATCTCATTCTAATTATTCATGTCTAGGAAAATCTATTATGCATTGCACATTGAATCTTTTTTCGTACTGAAGCTGTAACCTTAATTACTGCCAAAACATTTTGAAGCCCTATACTCTTATACTAATAATTATCAATTGGAGTATTAATGGAAAAAACGAAAAAGCTACTTGAGAAAGAAGCAGACAGAAGGGTTGCATTGTGCATTTGAAGGTTATACTGTCAAACTGACTGAAGAACAAAATAAGGACGTGAAAAAATGAAGATAGCGTGGCTCATTGGCTGGTCAATTCCCATGATGCAAGGCGGTAAATAATGTAAAAATTTGCCGATAAATTTGCCGTTTGTTCGAAATACAAATGTAACTTCATGAATTTCGTTTTTTTTACGTGTCTGCTTAAAATGTAGTGTTTTGTTGCCTGGTAATTGTCATTGTTGTGCCGGTTGACGATTGCAACCATGAGTTAAATGAGTGTTACGTTTCATAAGAGGAGCTGGATTATTTCATCATTAGTGTATACTCAATTATTAGCTTCTTTCAGCTAAGCATCTGCGGTGTCACTTTGGCGAAGGCCCCCGTTCTCGCCAAGTGACGCAAGAAAAGCTGCGTGTGAAGGGCCCCTAAACATTTAAATATATTAGTAAATCAGAGTCAATTGACATTTATTAAGTTTACTTCTTGACGTACTTACATTAATTGAAAGTGCACTTGAAAGTATTGCAAAGTATACTTTGAGGTACTTTAGGAAGTATACTTCATGAACTGAAAGTGCACTACACAGGTTACTTTAGAGTATTCCAAGGTATACTTTTAAGTACTTTAGGAAGTATACTTCATGAACTGAAAGTGCACTACACAGGCTACTTTACAGTATTCAAAAGTAAACCTCAAATCAGGGCTCTCAAGTGTCACGCATTGAGCGTGACAGTCACTCATGTCGGTCTTTTGTCACGCACTCCCGCCACACATTGTATTTCTCACGCAGAAAAACTATAATATATTTTATATGCCGCAGCGCCCAACCGAAACCTCAGGGCTGCATCCTTTCTCCTCTGCTCTTCTCCCTGTACACCAACAGCTGCACCTCCAGTCATCCGTCCGTCAAACTCCTGAAGTTTGCGGACGACACCACCCTTATTGGGCTCATCTCTGGTGGAGACGAGTCTGATTATAGGTGGGAAGAGGCCAACCTGGTGACCTGGTGCAGCCAGAACAACTTAGAGCTCAATGCTCTTAAGACAGTGGAGATGGTTGTGGACTTCAGGAAGAACACAGCCCCACTCACCCCCATCACCCTGCGTGACTCCCCAGTCAACACTGTGGAGTCCTTCCGCTTCCTGGGCACTATCCTCTCCCAGGACCTCAAGTGGGAACTGAACATCAGCTCCCTCATCAAGAAAGCACAACAGAGGATGTACTTCCTTTGGCAGCTGAAGAAGTTCAACCTGCCAAAGACAATGATGGTGCACTTCTACTCAGCCATCATTGAGTCCATCCTCACCTCCTCCATCACCGTCTGGTACGCTGCTGCCACTGCCAAGGACAAGAGCAGGCTGCAGCGTATCATCCGCACTGCTGAGAAGGTGATTGGCTGCAATCTACCTACCCTCGAGGACCTGCACTCCTCGAGGACCCTGAGGCGAGCGAGAAAGATTGTGGCCGACTCCTCCCACCCTGGACACTCCCTGTTCCAGCTACTCCCCTCCGGCAGAAGGCTGCGGTCCATCAAGACCAATACCTCACGCCACAATAACAGTTTCTTCCCTTCCGCTGTTGGCCTCTTCAACAAGGCCAAGGGACCACACTGACAATTGACTTCCTGCTAAAACACTGCTCTTGCACTGCATTGCAAAATTGTATCTTGTACATTTGTATTTTTTGTAATATTTGTATTTTTATATTGTAAATTTGGCAACTTATTTTTTTAGCTTTTATTGTATATCTTTATTTTTATTGTATATCTTATTTAATTATAATTCCACTTAGTACTGCTAGTTTATGTACCCTTAGTATAGATAGTCCACATATTTAAATTTTAGGTCCCTATATGTTTATTGTATGCACCTTCCTGCCAAAGCAAATTCCTTGTCTGTGCAAGCTTTCATGGCGAATAAATCCAATTCTGATTCTGATTCTGATTCTGATTCTGAAACTTCTCTGACCGCGCCGCTCTCACTATGGAACCGGCAGGAATCAAGCGCGTCTCCCCTGGAGTTCTTAGTCAAGCCTGCCACTTATCAGCCAATCAAAAAAAAAGAAAGGGGCTACACAATAGCCAATCAGAAAATAGGACTATTGTATCTGGGTAATATTTAACGCAACAACCAATGGAAAAAAAGCATATCCTGGAAAGTTTCGTTCACCCACAGAGCAAACCACCTGAGCTCGAACATCACTTTGAGCACAGAGTATCATGATCTCCTGTTTTAATGTTACAACTAATTCACAACTTGTTTGACACAAACAATGACAACTTGACTGCTGTTAGACAATGTTTCCCAGATAATGCTCAGAACAAGTAGTCTAGGCCATATGGACTAGGTCATATTTTCGTTATCACACGGTGACTGACATATTGTCACATTATAAACATCTCTCTCCAAATAGGCTTAATAGTTTTATTAGCACTAAATAAATGTAAGTTTATTGCATAGTCAATGTTATAGGTCAAGAGGCCTATCTTCAAGACTTGAGAGCCCTGTCAAATACACTATAAGTGTACTTTAAAGTGTACTAAATGACCTAAAAAGTGGGCCAATTCAGTTTACTTAGTACAAAAATAGTATATAAATAGGTACACTGCTAGTATACTCTTAAGTACCATGATAATAGTATACTTTTTATACTAAGTATACTTACAAAATAAACTTGAAGTATACTTCTTTTTTGTAAGGGACTATTCCCTCTGAATCTGATTACAGAAGTCAGGGCTGATTTAACCAAATTCTACAATGGCCCTAATTATGTAAACAAAGCCAGGGTCTCACTCGGCGGCAAGTACCCTGAAACTCGACCTCTAGCTAGCTACCCATTGACCAATTTAGCTGCTATACCCTTAACCTCTATCCTTGAGACAGAGATTTAGCTCAACACAAATGAATGAAACAAACTCTGGTTACTTACAGTCAAGATGGCAGTCACGAAGTACACTCAGTAAGACACTATTCGCTCTGAATCTGATTACAGAAGTCAGGGCTGATTTAACCAAATTCTACAATGGCCCTAATTATGTAAACAAAGCCAGGGTCTCACTCGGCGGCAAGTACCCTGAAACTCGACTTCTAGCTAGCTACCTATTGACCAATTTAGCTGCTATACCCTTAACCTCTATCCTTGAGACATATTTGTAGTTTAATGTAAGTAATGATGCAATCACAAGATACACAATGAAAACAACACAAGATGTTCACACAAGTCCAGTACAATGAATCAGTCGATGACTGCAACAGCAGTCTCACAGAAAGTCTCAGAATAGAACAAACGAAGGCCTTCATTGAGACAGAGTGTCAGAGATCAGAGAGAGTTCTGCCCACACCAAGTTCTGTCTCCCTGTCCTTGGGAGACAGGTCTTGTACCCCCCCAGAGAGGGAGGTCTGTGACAGGCGATTGGTCAGAAGACCGTGGGGTGGGAATGTGGTTGTCCAATTAAATGTCCAGGGCGTTCATGGTGGCACAAGGTGGGCAGTCCACGGATCTGGTGATGTTCGGAGAGGGAGGGGGCGGAGAAGACCCACAGGTCTACTCAGGGAGGGGGGCAGCCAAGACCCACGGGTCTGAGGTAATCCAAGGGAGGGGGGGGCTCCAGGGAAGGGAGTAGATCGGGGGTCCTGATGGCGTGCAGGGAGATGGGAGCTGCGCCTCCAAGGTAAGGGGGGGGGGGGTCGTGTCTCCAGGAAAAGGGGTGAGGCGGACCAAGCCAGGGTCGATGATGTATGGGGAAGGTGGGGCAGGGTCTCCAAGGGAATGGGTAGATCATCCAGTGTGAAAGGGGGGGGGGGGGGGCAGGGTCTCCAAGGGAATGCAGATGGGGCAGGGTCTCCAAGGGAACGTAACCTCAGAACAGAGTATATCCAAACTGCCAAACTGTCCTTGAGCAGAGAAGAGTTACTGTCCCAACATCACCTTATCTCTCATTTTGACACTCTGCTCCCCAGAGCTGAATAGCCCACTGTGCTCACACCAGACCCTGAGTGCCACAGACTCGACTCCCATGCTGGCCTGCTTGACCTCAGCATTCCACTTACTTAGAATCATCTTGGTGCCTGAACCCATTTGTTCTTTAATGAATCAATTGGGAGGGAGTCAGGTGGCTGAGCGGTGAGGGAGTCGGGCTAGTAATCTGAAGGTTACCGGTTCGATTCCAGGCTGCGCAAAATGATGTTGTGTCCTTGGGCAAGGCATTTCACCCTACTTGCCTCGGGGGGAATGTCCCTGTACTTACTGTAAGTCGCTCTGGATAAGAGCGTCTGCTAAATGTAATGTAATTGATAATCATTGGATATATGTATATATTAGTATTAAGCATTACATGACATGTGTGTATACATATACATACGAGGTAGTGATTGGTATAGCAGCATTGATCAGCAGTATGTTATCATTCCTTCACACTATGTTGTGACAACTTTTCATAATAAAAAATAAAGTGAAACATTTCTTTATCCTTCAGCGCGGTATCGGGGTCGTTTTGACCCACAGCTATGTTGTGACAACTTTTCATGATCAAAAAATAAAGTGAAACATTTTCTTTATCCTTCGCGCTGTCTCAAGTTCATTGTGACCCACAGCGTTGTCTATTACATAACGCTCACGCTGTCTCAGGGTCCTTGTGACCCCCCTGCCGTGTCCGCGTTGTGTATTACAACACCGCCACTAATGTGGCATTGTAATGTGTTTTGCTCCTTGTATATTCTAAAATAAGGAGGAGGAGGAAGCATACACCTGGTCCAAGCCACTAGTCTGAAACCTAGTTTCATTCTCAATATAATGTTTCAGTGCTTTTGACATGCGTTTGTTCAGAAACCATCATGAGTCAAAGTTGAGTCATAGTTGGGGTGTGATGATGATGACAGTTATATAGACACATCCAAGACTACCACAGCACTAACTGAGGAGGGAAGGGTGAACACCTCCAAAATAATTGAAACTAACACACACACACTGACAACTCTGAGAGACAGGAAGAGTAACACAAAAAGTGAGAACATTTAATTCGAAATTTTATTGTATATAAACAAACTTAAAAACAACAACATCAGTGACCCACAAACCCTATTTACAGAAAGGTTTATCTTTCAGACAAGGGGCAAAATCATGGATCAGCAGACTACCCTCTTCTCATATATAGGACAAAGCATTTACACCCTCATCCAACCCACACCTACATCCACACCCATATTCTGTTAGCTGGAGTGTAGACTAAATGACTCAGACTCTGTGGTAGTAGAGGTTCCTGGGCGTCTAGGAGGTGGAATTTTCAGAATGGAGACGACGCGACCGAGTGTTGAGTCCTCCCGTCTGGTGGACCTCTTGAAGTCCGCCCCCAGGAAGGCATACAGCAGCGGGTTTAGACAGCAGTGGGCAAATGCCATTGGTTCAGCCACTGCCAGCCACACACCCAGCACCACCTCCAGACTGCAGCCCCTGGGAAGGACCTCTAGGCGCATGAAGGCATCCACAGTGATGCCAGCACCATACGGGAGCCAGGAAGAAGCAGAGGACCAATGCCACAGTGGTCCTGACAGCTCTGCGCTTCTGTCTCTGCCCCTGCAGAGGGCCGCTGCGGGTCAGCCTGGACACGATGACACAGTATCACACCAGTAAAACTAGGCCTGGTACCACCAAGCCCACCAACACCAGCTGCAGGTAGAACACTGACACCCAGAGAGGAGCGTTGTCAGCTGGGTATAAGCGCTGGCACACAATCACCCCATCTCCTGCTTCCCAAGTCCTGGCAAACACTATGTCTGACACTGCCAAGAGAGCCGCAGGCAACCAGGCTCCTGGAAAAGGAGGGGGGTAAGGGAGACAAAGAGGAGATTTGGTGGTTAGATCAGGAGATGGAGAATACAAGTGAAGATGTACCTCTGTACATCTGAGGCATGGGCACGTCGTGAGAGAGAGAGAGAGAGATAAGGGATGAGGCTAGAGACCTAGCCCACCTACAAACACCACTCGTGCGTGAGGTGTGCGCGTCTGTTGCTTTGACCACGGCTAGGTAGCGGTCCAGACTGATGAAGGCCAGGATGAGCACACTCCCATACAGGTTCACCGTGTAGATGACGTGCACGGCCACACAGGTGCCTAATCCGAAACGCCAGTCCGTCAGTGCGGCATCCGCTGCCCAGAACGGGAGCGTCAGCACTAAGAGAAGATCGGCAGCAGAGCGGTGCAGCCGGTAGCGGTCTGTCAGACTCAATTTTGACCTGGGGACAATTAGATAAAACCCTCTGTGTGTCATCTTCTACATCAGAATTTGTTTTATCCGCCATGTAATGTGTTCACACAAACAAGGAATTTACTGTGACAGGAAGGTGCATACAATAAACGAATGTACGGATCGTAATTCTTTTTTTTATGATTAAAATGTACAAAGTAACTAACTAAACTTACTAATGAAATAAACTAATATCATCTTTGTCATCATCCATCTTTATTCTCACCTGCGCTGGCAGCCAAGCACCATCACCACCAGGCCGTTCCCAATGATTCCCAGGACAAAGATGAAGCCGTAGACCACAGGGAGGAACACTCTCTGGAGGTCAGGGGTTATAACTTGATCCATGTCACACGGATCCTCCAGGGCCACCCCTAAGTCGCCAGAACCAGTGTAGTTTATGTCATAGTCAAACACAATGGGCCTCATTCTCGAACGCAGTTAAGAAGAATTTAAGAAGGAATTTCTTCTGAATTGGATTTAGGAAAACATTTGGCATTCATGAAAGTTTTCTCATCTGGGATTTGTTCTTAACTTCAGAAGACTTTCCGAACTCAAAATAGCAGTCGTAAATCGGCCAGAGTTGTCTCAAATGCGATTCCTTAAAAAACCACAAGGGGAATCGCATTTAAGAAAACTCTCCGTGTTAGAAGTGATAATGAATTTGTGAGAAATCGTTGGTGATTGCGTTCACATCAACTCTACAGACATCCTCGGATTAAAATAATTATAATAATTTACCTTGCTTAGTGTGCACAATGTTAGATCCAGTGGAGAACAATTCCACTGCTCATCTTACTGATATGATGTTGTATGTGACAAATAAAACCTTTAACTTGCACTTGGACTTGAACATCGTATAAATTCAACCAGGCCATCCAATTATCACTGATCACTCGACCTATTAAAAGGGACGAGTGTGCACCCTAGGCCTACAATATGGCACAATTGCTTTTCGCTTGGACATAACGTGCGTTCCTGTTGCTTTCCTAATTGTGTCGATTCTGACTGCACACGTCACTGCTGTTGCGTGCCCTTATAAGGAGCTGCCGGGGCGTGTATGTATGCAAATTCAGGAGCACGAGGACGCGCTTTCAACTTAAGACAACTCCTCCTGGGGAGCACAGCTCAGAAAACTTCTGCTGCGTAGGAAAAAAAATTCAAGCGTTCATGAATTTGGCGGACGTCTTTTTCTTACGTTGTTTTTCCGAAGCCCGTAAGAAACATTTCAGAAGAAACTTAAGAAAATGTTCGAGAATGAGGCCCAATATGCTGTAGGGAGGGAGAGAGAGAGAGAGAGAGAGAGAGAGAGAGAGAGAGAGAGAGAGAGAGACAGATAGGAGGGGGGGAGAGATGGCAACAGTCATGAGATACATAGAAAGACACTAGTAGATGAAGTGAGAGAGAATAAGCAGTTTCACAAGCCACCATAACTTGCCTTGGTAAAAAAGGATGACATGATGACTGTTCAAAACTGAAAAGATTCTTGACCAAACATATATTTTTTAAGCTGCACAATCATCTTTCTATTTGCTGAGGCCAACTTTCCAGACTATAATGATCCTTTATCCTTTTTATAAATATCCTTTATCTAAAGATAGATTTCAAAGACCCCAAAGAACTAAACAGACCTGCCACATTGTGACTGTGGGACCTTCCATTAGGGAGCAGTTGTAAAATGACCTTCAATGTACACCTACAAATCATAGATACGTAAATACAACAACAAAGCTGAATAAGACCTTGCCGCATACCTCATAGTAGGACATGATTGAGTGGAGCCTGGGTCTCTGTCTCCTCTGCTGAGCGGAGCTGAGTACACTTCTCCCTTCAGTGGAGTTTAATATCTCTCACATTCACCCCCAGAGCCCATACAAGTCTTGGTAGGAGGACTACACTTCCTCATCTCGGTTGGAGAAAATGCACTTCCTCATCCCGGTTGGAAGAATAGACTTCCTCATCTCGGTCGCACAAATGAGCGCCCTTCCCCCCTCGTCTCTGTTGGAGAAATGCACTTCCTCATCCCGGTTCGAAGAATAAACGTCCCCATCTCGGTCGGACAAATGAGCGCCCTTCCCCCCTCGTCTCTGTTGGAGAAATGCACTTCCTCATCCCGGTTCGAATAATAAACTTCCCCATCTCGGTCGGACAAATTAGTTCCCTTCCCCCCTCGTCTCTGTTGGAGAAATGCACTTCCTTATCCCGGTTGGAAGAATAAACGTCCTCATCTCGGTCGGACAAATGAGTTCCCTTCCCCCCTCGTCTCTGTTGGAGAAATGCTCTTCCCCTCCCGGTTGGAAGAATAGACTTCCTCATCTCGGTCGGACAAATGTGTTCCCTTCCCCCCCTCGTCTCTGTTGGAGAAATGCACTTCCTCATCCCGGTTGGAAGAATAGACTTCCTCATCTCGGTCGGACAAATGAGTTCCCTTCCCCCCCTCGTCTCTGTTGGAGGAAATGAGTGCCCTTCCCCCTCCCTGCAACTAAGTTGGACAAAATGAGTGCCCTTCCCCCCATCGTCTCTGTCGGAGAAAATGAGCGCCCATCCCCCCTGCAACTAAGTTGGACAAATGAGCGCCCTTCCCCCTCCCTGCAACTAGGTTGGACGAAATGAGCGCCCTTCCCCCTCCCTGCAACTAGGTTGGACGAAATGAGCGCCCTTCCCCCCATCGTCTCTGTAAGAGGAAATGAGCGCCCTTCCCCCCTGCAACTTGGTTGGACTAAATGAGCGCCCTTCCCCCCATCGTCTCTGTAAGAGGAAATGAGCGCCCTTCCCCCCCTGCAACTTTGTTGGACGAAATGAGCGCCCTTCCCCCTCTGCAACTTAGTTGGACAAAATGAGCGCCCTTCCCCCTCCCTGCAACTAGGTTGGACGAAATGAGCGCCCTTCCCCCCATCGTCTCTGTCAGAGGAAATGAGCGCCCTTCCCCCCCTGCAACTAAGTTGGACAAATGAGCGCCCTTCCCCCCCTGCAACTTGGTTGGACAAAATGAGCGCCCTTCCCCCCCATCGTCTCTGTCAGAGGAAATGAGCTCCCTTCCCCCCCTGCAACTAAGTTGGACAAATGAGCGCCCTTCCCCCCCTGCAACTTGGTTGGACGAAATTAGCCCCCTTCCCCGATCGTCTCTGTCAGAGGAAATGAGCGCCCTTCCCCCCCTGCAACTTGGTTGGACGAAATGAGCGCCCTTCCCCCCATCGTCTCTGTCAGAGGAAATGAGCGCCCTTCCCCCCCTGCAACTAGGTTGGACGAAATGAACACCATTCCCCCCTGCAACTTGGTTGGACTAAATGAGCGCCCTTCCTCCCATCGTCTCTGTCAGAGGAAATGAGCGCCCTTCCCCCCCTGCAACTAAGTTGGACAAATGAGCGCCCTTCCCCCCATCGTCTCTGTCAGAGGAAATGAGTGCCCTTCCCCCCCTGCAACTAGGTTGGACGAAATGAACGCCCTTCCCCCCTGCAACTTGGTTGGACTAAATGAGCGCCCTTCCTCCCATCGTCTCTGTCAGAGGAAATGAGCGCCCTTCCCCCCCTGCAACTAAGTTGGACAAATGAGCGCCCTTCCCCCCATCGTCTCTGTCAGAGGAAATGAGCGCCCTTCCCCCCCTGCAACTAGGTTGGACGAAATGAGCGCCCTTCCCCCCCTGCAACTTAGTTGGACAAAATGAGCGCCCTTCCCCCTCTCTGCAACTTGGTTGGACGAAATGAGCCCCCTTTCCCCATCGTCTCTGTCAGAGGAAATGAGCCCCCCTCGCCCCCTGCAACTAGGTTGGACGAAATGAACGCCCTTCCCCCCTGCAACTTGGTTGGACTAAATGAGCGCCCTTCCCCCCATCGTCTGTCAGAGGAAATGAGCGCCCTTCCCCCCCTGCAACTAAGTTGGACAAATGAGCGCCCTTCCCCGCCTGCAACTTGGTTGGACGAAATTAGCGCCCTTCCCCCCATCGTCTCTGTCAGAGGAAATGAGCGCCCTTCCCCCCCTGCAACTTGGTTGGACGAAATGAGCGCCCTTCCCCCCATCGTCTCTGTCAGAGGAAATGAGCGCCCTTCCCCCCTGCAACTAAGTTGGACAAATGAGCGCCCCTTCCGCCCTGCAACTAGGTTGGATGAATTGAGCGCCCTTCCCCCCTGCAACTAGGTTGGACGAGATGAGTGCCCTTCCCCCCCTCGTCTCGGTCGGAGGAATGAGGAATGTTGTCTGCGTTGTCTATTACGCCACTCTCTCGCTGTATCCGCGTTGTCTGCTTGGACACTGAGCGCTTGGACGTTTCAGAGGAGGTGGGATACTGAGCGATTGGTCACTGAGCGCGTGGACGTTTCATATGAGGTTGTCTGGGGAAGTGCTACTACTTACATACATTCAGTGGGTTAGGGTCAGGCCAGCAGCCGTTGTTTAGAGTCACGCAGCTATGGCTGAGGATTTCACTGCGCTGCAAGTTCTACAGCAGATGTTTGCAAATGTCGAGCAGGGTGACTTTGAAGAGGAGGCCGAGGATGTGTCAGAAGAAGAAGACGGGGAAGAGCGCAATGCAGAGAATGTGTCAAAAGAAGAAGAAGGCGAGGAAGAGCGTAATGCAGAGAATGTGTCAGAAGAAGAAGAAGAAGGCGGAGAAGAGCTCAACGCAGACTATGATCCTCATGAAGACCAAGTCCCAGATACTTTCGTGTCGAAAAAGGTCAAAATCCAATGGTCTTCGGTTCCGTATGGGACTCAGAGGATGTCGCCGCAACGTAAAAACACAGAGAGGCCCCCCGGACCCACAGCTTACGCCAGTTTCCCATGCTCGTGACATGGTCTCCATGTTTTTAGTCTTTGTCACGCCACAAATCGAAAGAGTGATCTTGGATGAGACAAATCGGGAAGGCTATCTGAAACGCGGAGAAGAGTGGAAGGCTTTGGATGCCACTGACCTACGTGCCTACATAGGGCTGCTAATCCTGGCAGGGGTGTCCCGAGGCGAAGCAGCAGCTAGTCTATGGGATGCACAAAGCGGCAGAGTGATTTTCCGCGCTACGATGCCGCTCAAACTCTTTTACACTTACTCGTCAACGATACGATTTCACGACCGTGGGACACGAGCGGCGAGATGCGCGACAGACAAGTTGGCGGCAATAAGAGAGGTCTGGGATATGTGGGTAGAGGGATTACCTCGCCTCTACGACCCAGGGCGTGAATTGACCGTGGATGAACAACTGGTCGCGTTCAGAGGACATTGTCCTTTCAAGCAGTACATGCCAAGCAAACCGGCAAAGTATGGGATCAAGTCGTGGGTCACATGCGATGCAAAATCAAGCTACGCTTGGAGGATGCAAGTGTACACCGGGAAGTCGATCGACGGAGCCCCGGAGAAGAACCAGGGGATGCGCATCATGCTCGATATGACAGAGGGCCTGAAGGATCGCAATGTTACGTGTGACAACTTATTCACCTCTAACAAACTCGGATGCAACCTCATGACGACGAGAAACATGACCATGGTTGGCACGGTCCGAAAGAACAGGTCCGAGCTCCCGTCTGAGCTGCTAGCGACAAAGAGGCGACGGATGCTGTCGTCGCAGTTCGCCTTCACTCCCACCACCACTCTAGTTTCCTACATCTCCAAGAAAAACAAGAACGTTTTACTTATGAGCACACGCCACACAGACGCCGAAATCAGTGACAGAGACGACGGGAAACCGACCATCGTCCTAGACTACAGCTGCAACAAAGGAGGTGTGGACAATCTAGATAAGGTTGTCACTTACTACAGCTGTAAAAGGAAGACTGCCCGCTGGCCCCTCGTCATCTTCGAAGTCCTACTATGTGGCCACAAATCCAAAAGAGAGATGCTTATTAAGAATCTTGGAGGCTTAACCCCGTCTTAAACCAGAGGTGACGAGTCTCGGTGTAATCCTGGACTCAGATTTGAATTTCAACTCTCACATTAATAAAGTGACTACAACAGCTTTCTTTCACCTGAGAAATATAGCAAAGGTACGACCATTCATAAACCAAAATGATGCAGAGAAGTTAATTCATGCTTTTATATCCAGCCGGCTGGACTACTGTAACGCACTTTTCACTGGTCTTCCCAAGAAAACCACTGAAAGACTACAGCTCATTCAAAATTCTGCAGCTAGATTATTAACCAAAACTAAAAGGAGAGAACACATTAGCCCTGTCCTAGCTACTTTACACTGGCTCCCTGTTACCTTCAGAATTTACTTTAAGGTCCTTTTCCTCACATACAAAGCTCTACACGGACAAGGACGTAGCTACATTGCTAACTCCCTTATAAACTACACACCAGCTAGAACACTGCGATCATCAAATGCAGGCCTATTAGAGGTCACCAGAAGCAGTCATGAGAAGATTGGTGATTCGGCCTTTGTCAATTACGCCCCAAAACTATGGAACAAATTACCCGTAAATATTAGGGAAGCAAACACTCTAGACATTTTAAAAGACAGCTTAAAACCTACCTTTTTACCGAAGCATTTAAGTAATTTTATCTCAAAAGGGTTTTCCTACTTTTATTAGTTATATCATTGTAGAATCTACAAAAAAATTTGGGTCATTATTTGACTTGCTATTTTTACTTTGTCTAGGTCAGAGTTGGCAAACTCTGATAACGTACAAGAACTCTGGTCGCGTGAAGTATTTAAACAAATATGTAAAACAATCTGTATTCTTGATCCGAGGCAAAGGATCTGTTAACAGAGAATACGGCCCATACTCTTGACCTGGGGAAAGGATCTGTTAACAGAGTATATGGTTTTATGGTTTTATACAGACCAGGGGTGAACCAAATGTATATGTTACTTTTAAGATGCATGTTTAAAGTTGTTTTCTCTCTTGAACAGAGATCTTATTGGGATTTTTATTTTTGTTTGAATTGTTTATCACTTGTATTATTGTTTTTATTGATTTTATGTAAAGCACCTTGAGCTACAATTCTTGTATGAAATGTGCTATATAAATAAAGTGTTATTATTATCTTCGACAACATGATTGACGTCTCCACCTACAACGCCTTTGTGATATGGAGAGAGGTCAACCCCAACTGGATGCCTCGCAAGCGCAACAAGAGGAGGTTTTTCCTCGAGCAGCTTGGCAGGGCCCTCGTGACTCCGCTGATCGAAAGAAGACGACGTGTCCCCCACACGGTGGCGGCGGCGGTTGTGAGAGGTCTCCGGATGGCCAGCTGTCGCAATCCGCCTCCTCAACAGCAACCCGAAGAGGCTGACGACGACAACGCCGCCGCTGCCGCAGCATCGGCAGGACCGTCCTCCTCACCGGTCACCTCTCGTTTGTCGCAGGTGTAAGAAGTATGTCTGCAGAGCCTGTTCGCATGTATACTGCCCCACATGCTCCACCGAGCGGGGCTTGGGCCAAGGGGGGCGCGCTCACGTTGACCCTGGACGACACGCGGGGGTGTGTAGAGAAGGCAACGACGGCGGCGACGACGACAACAACAACTGAGTAAAGTGAACAAGAGGGGTTTGCTGAAGTCACACAGTGCTGCTGCTACCACATGCATGGTTGCGTATAGACAATGTATTAGGATGGCGTTAGGAGGATTATCCCTGGCGCTGTCTCCGGGTCGTTGTGAAGCACAGTCATGGTGCATGGTGTGACCACTTTTTCATAATACAAAAATAAAGTGAAACATTTTCTTTTATTCCTTGCATTGTCTACCTAGTCTGTTACACCCCTCTCATGCTGTATCGGGTTTGTTGAGACTCACCGATCCTGGTCTGTTTCACAACTCTCGTGCTGTATCCAAGTCGTTGTGAGTCAAAGTCATGTTGTGAAAATTCTTCACAATAAAAAGATAAAGTGAAATATTTGTATTCCTTGCGTTGTCTGCCTGGTCTGTTACGTGACTCTCGTGCTGTTTTCAAGTTGTTGAGACTCAACGCACCTAGTCTATTACACCACTGTGGCACCGTATCGGGTTCGATGTGACTCGCCAATCCTAGTCTGTTACGCCACTCTCGTGCTGTATGCAAGTCGTTGTGAGTCAGTCATGATGTGAAAACTTTTCATAATAAAAAAATAAAGTGAAATATTTGTATTCCTTGCCTTGTCTACCTGGGGCCTGTACTACGAATCAAGATTTGGCGTTAGCGAGGTAACTTCAGGTTCAACCCAGGGTTTTCTGTACTACGACGCTGGATCACTTGTTACCGGGGTAGATTGCCGTGGTAACACATGCTGAACGGCTAACCTGGTCGGGAGCAGGTTAAGTTGGAGATCAGAGATCAACCGGTATAAAAGCCCTGCCCACTAATTCATTCTTGAGGATAATGCCGTCACCGTTCATAGAAGATCCTGTGGAACTTGGTGCGCGGATAGTGAGAGGTGCACTCAGAAGAGCCAGAACATTTAGAGTCCGACAAAACCCTTTTGCATTCCCTCATGAGTATCTTTATGAAATATATAGATTCTCAGCAGAGGGAATTACGTATCTTTGCCAGCTTCTTGAGCCATATGTTGCCAATGCGACACATCGAAGCTGTTCGGTCACAATCCCACAGACTATATATACCGTTTCGTTATTTCGCTACCTACTTTTATAGTGTGGGTGATGCGGAGAACCTGAGCAAGAACACGGTCTGCCACGCAATTTGCAAAGGATTTTCTACAATGGCTGTTGCCACCATATTCTGATTAATGGAGTGATGGAAAAGAGATATCCAAAGTGCCCTTTGTAAAAACTTTGGACTTTAATATGTTGACAAAATGAAACAAGGATTTTCATTCTGTCTTCATGCAATGTTCTGATTTCCGTTCTGGAAATGTATGCAAATGATATCATATTTTACAACTTAATGCATCATTTGCTCATTTAAACATACATTTACAGGAAACTAGTAATGACCTAATATTAGTTATCAACTGTGGAGGTTTCATGTTGATATGTTATCCCTATTCACTGGGGTGTCTCCCCTTAACCCATTCTGTTGTCCTTGGGTTGCTCTGCGCCTTTTTCTAATAATTTCCATATCAGAAATGTGTGTTTCTTTCAACCAAAACATTTCAAACCAAAAAGAACAATGTGTATGGTACCATACAATGCTCTTCACAAGTTAAATAAATGATAATTTCACTACATTCATTGAATTTGGATGTTTCATTCACTTTTATAGCATTTTTCAAAAAGAATAAATAGGACATTGAAAGAAAGAAATGGTGAAAACCCCCACAAAAGACTCAAAATGCACAACAAAAAAGCCACAAAAAGGTATAAAAAGCCAAACATCTAAAAAAGTTTAACAAATACATCCTTATGTGTTCTCCCTTCCCTAGGAACACAGAAAAGCCAGCCTTGTTTTTTTTATTAAAAGCCTCTTATACTCTATATCGAGCCTCTTATACTCTATATCGAGCCTCTTATACTCTATATCGAGCTCCAGGGTTCTTTTATACAGGGCCCTCACATTGTCTGCTCCAACCTGAAACAAATAATTATAATTTGTGTCTTTGTCTTGGCCTTGAAGTGGAGGCCCTAGGCTCAGGGGGAGGAAGACGTTCCTCTTCCTGCTGAGTTTAACACCATAGCAATTTAATCAATTGAGTCATATTTGAAATGAGCACTGTAAGGACTTGTGTCTCATGTTCAGACCACCACCATTAGCAATTCATTACAATCGAAGTCATTACTTCAATCACAGCCACACGTTCACACACTCTCACCATCTGTGTTGCAAGTGGTAAATAAAACTCAAAAGTGTACCCCCAAAATTCTCTCTGAGCAGGCAGACACAGTTTCCTGATCATCTAGGACTTCCACTTGAGAAAGTAAATGGCATATTTGATCAATATTCAGCAACCACATATGGCATACATACTGGCATATGACTATTAGTTTCACTGTTACCTCTGTATGGCACAGTGGGACAACAGTGGGTGGTGGCAGCAACACCACTGTATTTCCTGTCACTGCAGAGAACAGTAATACATTTCACTCCTACAATATTCATAAATAATTGTTGAATGAACATGGTCACATAGATGACTTGAAACATACATATGCTTGGGTTTCCGAGCTGCTGCCACCAGGGTCTGAAGAAATGCCCCCTTCCACTCCTTCCATCATGGGGCGACCCTGATAGCTGGAGAGGGCCAGCTCCTCAGCAGGAGTGAAGTCCTGTGGAGGAGGGCCCCCCCAGTTTTCTTTGCCTTATTTTTCTTCCTGTTGGCTGCAAGCAATTTCATTGTTCTATAGGCCCTGTGTAGCTATACCAATATCCTACAATAGGGACTGACTCAGGCAATTCAGCCTTGTACATGTTGGCCTTAAAATATGTGCAGCCTACTGCTACTTACCGTTTTGAATTATGGTTTTATATTATTTTTTATTTGCTCCCACGATCGTTTGCCACTGCCAGGGTTGCAACTAAAATAATACAGCAACAAAAGTTTAACGTTATGGAATGCACACGTGTAATTATGGTCACATCTTGTGCCTGGGGCACAAGATATCAATAAGTCATGTAGCTTACGCATTTACAGCGTCTGCTATTTTCTGCCAGATGGCAGCAGCGACTTTGTTGATTTTTGTCTGTATTATATATCTGTATTCCTGATATGTTTGTATTACAATATTTCACGCAGAAGGAGTAGACAAAGTTTGGAAGATTATTGTCGGCTCCTCCTGCGTGAGATATGCGTCTCTTGTTTTGTCCATGTTTGCGATTGGACATACGGTGTAAACACCGCCCCTTTATGTTAACGCACACGTCTCTAGATTGGAAAGATCTGGGTTGAGTTAGAGAGTTGATAACCGCTGTCGTGATACCACTTATCGTGATTGCGATTGTTACGCTTCGCGTAGCCGGGTAACTGAAAGTGATCCAGAGCATATTGATCTTGATTCGTAGTACAGGCTCCGGGTTTGTTACATGACTCTCGTGCTGTTTTCAAGTTGTTGAGACTCACCGCACCTACTCTGTTACGCCACTCTTGTGCCGCTTCGGGTTCGTTGAGACTCACCGATCTTAGTCTGTTACGCCACTCTCGTGCTGTTTCCAAGTCGTTTTGACCCACCACAGTGTCACAACGACTTGCTGCCTATACAGACGCTAAGGAGAGCGTGAGGGTTAAAATTCACAGTAATGCGCCCGAACGTGGGATTCGATTGGGGACACTTTTGTAATTAGGGTTCCTCCGGTAGGAGGGAACCTATTGTATTCGTTAGTTTTATTATTATTATTAGGATTCCTCCATCAGGAGGAACCCTATTGTAATTGTTGGTATTATTATTATTATTAGGGGCCAAGCAGCGAAGCTGCAAGGCACCTATTGTTATTGGTAGTATTATTAGGGTTCCTCCGGTAGGAGGAAACCTCTTGTTATTAGTGGTATTATTAGGGTTCCTCCGGTAGGAGGGAACCCTATTGTTATTGGTGGTATTATTATTGGGTGTGCTTTGCCTTCGGCAAGGGCACAACCTTTGTTTTCTCACATATATAATATTATTATTGTGAGAATGCTGTTAAGTTTGTTTTTCCAACTTCTTAGTTCTTCCGCTGTTTTTTGTCCTTTAACTAGTGCTGCATACTTTCACCGATTCCTACAATTTTTGTATCAAAACGTTCAGCTCTTTCAGGAGATGTGTGCTATGACTTTTCTCATTTCTCACTTTTATACTTTTTTATGTATTAAGGTTTTTGTGCAAATTATTCTCCCGTTAAAAGTAATGGTAAATCCTTTCAAATCATTAAAAAGCTTCCTCCTCTTTAAAACGTAACTACTTCAGCATACTTTCAGCTAGAGACACCATTCACCTTTAAAATGTTCACAAGACATTCAGCTATTCCCAAATGATTCAGCTTTTTCAAATATTCAGCCAATTTTGAATTATGACAGTTTGAAATACATTAAAATGTTTGCTCCTTCTTGATTTTTATGAATGAGCAGCAAGCTCTTTTTCTGATATTCAACTAAATTGTCAACCAAATTCCTCTAACTTTCATATAGTTTAACTTACAGAAACAAGTTATACCTTAAAATGTAGGAAAAATTGTCCTCTTTCAGCCAATGTAACCACTAAAGAGCTCACATTTACAGATTTTTAGCTATGAGCCTTGAAGCGAGAGCAGCCTTTCAAATTCTCTCACTAACTTCAATGGAGAGGTGGGTAAAATCCGTCAGAGAAAGCAAGAAGGAAGACGATTTCGAAACTGCCGGTAGAGACATATTTCTGACCGCACAGACATATAAATAGGGTTGCCAACTTCCTCAACCCCAAAAGAGGGACAGTTTTTTTCCAGGTGCGCGCCAACAGCTGACCAATAATAATGGAAATCACAAGGTTTCATTAGCCATACCATAAACCTATTCATTTCAGTGTAATTTTGGCAAACCACTACTGTACTTAGTTGCTTGGATGTATTGTTCATAGTAATAGTCAAGACAATTATTACAAGTTTCTCTCAAATTTCATGTTGTCTTGAAATAGCATTAGACTATAACCATATGCCACAGACACTGAAAAGCTTTAGGCCTAAATCAACCATTGTCAAACTAACTTATCCCAGTTCTCAGCAATACATGGGGGACCATATCATATTGAAGAAAAAAAAGGCAGACATTTATGTAAGTTATATATTAACATTTTATTATAACTTTATTATAACTTTATTATGACATTTAAGCATTTAAAATTCCACTCCAGTTTCTCCCTGAGTAACTCAAACCTACTGACTTCACATCGGATTGTTCTGAGGCTTCCCAGCCTAGCCAGCCTGGAGGCATACGGAGCTGCAGAGCTGCAGCTGTACGCGGCCTGTGTTCTGCTAGCCTCTGCAGAAACACAGGAGACAGACGCGGCATGCTAGGTCCCTCTGGGGGAAGGCTAGCCCTTTATCAATGAACTCCCTGCTCTGCATTTACACGTTTACAGTAGCCTATTATTGTCCGTCTAAAAAATATATATATATTGCAGGGCTGCCAACTTTTCCAAAAGCCTTGGCGTGAGATTTGGTTGCCCCCCCCCCCTAGGCGAGCTTTCGCAAGCTTCACTCCCCCCCAGGCGAGTTTTTACACGGCTGTTTGCGCGTCGATGATGCTTCACTCCGTTAAAGTGCGCCTTCTCCGTTACTGTTTACAACGTTAGCTTGGCTACTTGTTTGGCGTTGCCTTTTCAGCGTGAGATATACAAGATGAGATGTCACACGGCGAAACCGTGACAGTTGGCAGCTCTGATATTGGCCGCCGAGGCTGTGATTGGAATACGGGACTGGAGCTGTCCCGGACGGGACATATCAAAATCACCCATAAATCGGGATGTCCCGGACAATTCGGGACGGTTGGCAACCCTACATATAAAGGACATCTCTAGTTTCGGCAGAGTCTTGGGTCTCGGAAAATATCCTCATTTTATTGATTGGACGTGTAGTTTTGCGTCTAGGTCAACTTGTTTGAGGTGTGGATGCTAGGTAAATGTTCGTTTTTCTCTCTGCCTAGCTCGTTAGCTATCACAGCTGCGCCATCACCGTGGCAACCAAACAGACACGCACCATGAACGTTTTTGAAACTGCCAAAGGGGTTGTATTTCTGACCGCACAGACATATAGGATATCTATGGTTTCGGCAGTCTTGGAATGAAATATACGTAATTATGTGGGCAATGTAGAACAGCGGACAGATTCGATATTTGATCTTTTGTTAGTTATGGCCATTCTAGTGACGCTACTGTCATCATGGCTGCTAATAGAACGGCGAAACCAGGTCACATACGGTCTAATAACTATCATTCATTACCTAGGTACAAACAAATGCTTCGTAACTGAAGAGTATTGACTTTTTATTGGCGATATTGACAACAGAGGTTAAGGAACTTGTCTTTAATCAAAAGATGGTCTCCGTTTTCAATTTGAAGCAGTAGATCTAGCTTATGTAGGACATTTTCCATTGCATCCTCTCTCTACCCAGCTAACACATGACGTTGCGGCAACGTTGCCAGTAAGTGCTCAGTTGGTAACCCGCGACGTTACCTTCTGGCAACGTCGTGGCAACTGTCGTAGCAACGTTATAAAGGGAATGTTGCCAGTTGGTCCCATGGACAACGTTGCCACGACGTCGTACCTTGGTCGGTTGGATACGTTATTTTTGGTCCCGTGGACAACGTTGCCGTGACGTTGTACCTTGGTCGGCTGGATACATTAATTTTGGTACCATGGGTTAAGTTGCCGTTAAGTCGCTCTTTGGTCGCAGGACAACGGATTTCGAGTGCAAGTGGTTTATCCAGAGATGGAGATCACACTCTCAGTTGTGACACTCTTGTAATTTAGTCTACATGAATTTCAATCACACACAATATCAAATGTTGCATCCCAGCACGTATAAGGCAATGCATGTAGGCTAATTCATGTGCAACTCAGCCCCATCATTTTCTCATATGCAGAAACGTAACTTTAATAAATAAAATACTTCACTGCATTTGGAATATAATGTAGTCTTTCATTCTTTACTGTAAACATGTACAAAAGCAATCAATTGGTGATGTGTAACATGATAAAGCAAACACTGTTGTTAGGCCCTATAGCAGAAGATGTAGCCTATGACACACAATGCATATGTAACACCTGGTATGGTGATGGGCCTTTTGTTAGGCAAACAGTTCAACCAATTTGTCCTCCAATAATTTTGTAATAAGTGTTAGGTGTTCAGAATATTACAGTTCTTCCATTGCAATTGTTATCCCGAATTTCCCCATTGTGGGACAAATAAAGGTATATATGATCTTATATTTGAGGAATACATCAGAATCTGCCTGATATTGTATTTATACACACTGTAAAAAATAAAACTTGACAGTGTTCACCTTAATGTCATTTTTGAGTAAGTTGAACAAAATATTTTTATTTAAAAAAATATATATATATATATTTGTATATTCTTTTATTGGAAATGTACAAACCATACATTGCAACGTTGATACTCTTAGTACATGAAAGGTACAGAACATTCACCAAATGGCATAATAACATCGTAATCAAAAATATACATTTATAATAATGTACAGGGTGCAGGGGCAAAGAGTATAGAAGCAATTTAAGTTCTTTGGCAGTACTTTGCCCGGAAATACGCAATCGTCGTGGAAATCTTCCTTTCTGGTCAGGGCAACAGGTAAACAAATAAATACCTGAAGTGAACGCATCTCACCACAGTTCTACTACGCTACGGATTTTATCAGACCTTGTTGTTGGAACTACCAAATGACTTACAACGATCTTCTTCACAAAGTAACTACGACTACTCTTACTTGTGTCATTGTCGTGTTGTAGATGCCTAAATTCTAGTGATGGGCAAATCGAGGCTTTTCGAAACACCGATACAATTGAAACATTGGAGTCGGGGCCTTTGAAACGCTCGAAACCTTTACTCAGCAGCGACATCTGCTGATAGCTACGAGTATACCATAACTAACAGTTTTATAGCTAATTCCACATCGTAATCTTAAGGATCCTTGTGGTTGAACGGAATTATTTCTGCCCTGCAATGCAGATAGGCATGGTATCGAATACGGCAGCGATGGCTTTCATCTAACAATACATTTATTAAGCCCAAATATGATTTTCGAACTGTATGAGACAATAAACACAGTATAAGTTGTTTCATATATATATATTAGCGAAATTCTGTTTGTTTATTTGTCTGTTTGTGTGCTGTTGTGTGTACAGCACACAAACAGACAAATACACAAACAGGATTTCGCTAATGGCACACAAGTAACTAACTTTCTCTGACGTTCTCTAACTGTCTCTGACATTCTCTAACTGTCTCAAACTCTCTCAAACTGTCTCAAACTCTCACAAATCTCTCAACCAAGGTCTCACGCATTCAAAACCTTGGCTTTGCCACCTCATTTTATACCCCGACAAGTCAGTCTTTTGGCAAGTACGAGACAGGTTTCGTTCAAGATCACGTCACAAAACGTTTCGAAACACTTTGACACGTGACCGGAAGTGTGTTTAAAACCTGTCTCGAAACGTTGTTCCGATGCAGTGAGTGTTGAATGTGTCGGGACAGTATCGACACCGCAGTACCGAGCGGACCATCACTACTAAGTTTTAGCTAAATATATCCGACGCTCCCACCAGAGTGAGTTATTTTTCCGAAATGCAAGCTAGCCAGCTTTAGTTAGCTTCCGTTACCTAGCAACCTAGCTACTAACCGCTAGGGTTACTTGTTAGCTTTCTCATTGTACATTTTGAAGCCATACTATATCGTTTGTCATATAGTTTTGTCTATCGGAAAATAGTCAGTTGGAATGTTCGAAATCACACATGTGCGACGCTACGCTGTGGGGCCGATCACATGTGTGCGACCTTACTCCTTAACTTATCTGTTTGATTTAGTTTACAAATGATTTAATCTAATGTGTTAGGATTCCGGTTACCACTAAATTGTCCATTTGTTCACAAGGCCTAACGTTAGCTCTCTCCCTTCCCATGCACCGAAACTGTAGCGAGCTAGCTTTAGTTAGATTCCGGGCTAAGTGCGACGCTACTCCTTAAAAATCCTAGACAAATGTGGGGTTATTTTGCGTTTATCAAACTTTTGATCATTCTTTTAACAGAATGAGTGAAGAAAAGCATGCACGAGCAAGGCAGTACCTCCGATCATGGAGAGCAGCTAAACGTGTCCTAAAGAGGATATCTGAGAGCAACACAGACCATCTGGTTGATACCAATGACTCTAGTGATCACATTCTACAGTCTAGTGGTCCATCGTATGTCAATGTGGATGACCTCATGGAGGTAGAATTCGAGGATGACCAGGACTGCTTAGTCAATGACACCTTGGAAGATGACCTGGAAGACTTGTTGGGGGATGACCTAAAAGACTCCTTGGAGGAATCTGAACAGGAAGTCACCATTGGCAAATCACTCCCATCGGATCTGGCAACCTGGGCATCTCAGTTTCAGATCAAACACAACACTATTGATGGCTTGCTGAACATTCTGAAAAGCTACGGCCATACTGAACTGCCATCCTCCTCTAGAACACTCTTAAAAACACCAAGGGAGGTGAAGACTGCACAGAAATCCGGCATGGAGTATGTGCATTTCCCTCTCAAAGAGAGATTGAGGGACAATGTTAAGATAATTTCTCAAGTAATGCACAGAGTCGTCGGATTCAAAGAAAGTACAATAGTTTAATGCTTGCCAGCAAGGAGACAAAGTCTAATCGCAATACAAAGTTTGTCCGCTAGCATGTTGTGCTAGCTACCTATTTAAGAGGTCCGAAAAAGGTAGGGTCATTTGAGGTCTAGGGGGCGCTACAATAGACAAAACTGTGTTTTGACCAATAACTGTTGATTTGTTTGTCGTATTTAAGTGATTCTTATGTCTCGTGATATCTTAGGAGATCCCGTGTCTGACGCATGTTAACGCATGATACCAGACGAATTGATGAGGCCGCCATTTTGAATTAATTAATTAAACTTTTTTCCCTACTCCTACACAATGTATCCAATATTCACCAGATTTGGCACAGATTATCTTCAGACCACAATCACCTTGACATGTCAAAATAGGACTGAATTACAGCTGTTGGGGCAACAACTTGGGCCAAATCTGACCACGCGTGCCACAGGAGAAACGGCTTACTTTTTGTATACAGTAACTGTACACAGCAATTCCCAGAGCTGAAAATGGCTCACTGGGATAAGACGGGCTCCTTTGAAGTGCAAGGTCGTAGGTTCGAATCCAGCCAAAGTCTCAAGCATGTCATGATACTGGTTTATCTGTTTAGTGAAGCCAGGTATGCGACAGTAGCTGTCGAGCAGTATAATCATAATGGTCACGATAATGTTTCATTCGCAGGGGATTTATACTCATGAAGAGTCAGATTTATTGTGCTTTGTAGATATAGTGATGCTACATCTAGCCAGTGCATCGGATTTCTTGCATCATAATTTCTGAACAGATTTGTCATAAATCACAAGATTGGTCTCTTCTGATTCTATGTGGCATACTAAGTCGAAATATATCACACTGTCCCGTGTCCGCCATTTTGGGCGTCGGCCATTTGGAATTTTCATAAAAACAAACTCCTTGTTTGCCGTTGCTCCTATTTTCATGGACATGTAATCAAATCATTTTCAGACCACAATCACCTTGACATGTCAAAATAGGACTGAATTACAGCTTTTTATACTTGGGTCAAATCTGACAACGCTTCCCACAGGAGAAACTGCTTACTTTTTTTTATACAGTAACTGAACACAGCATTTCCCTGCAGTGAGAATAGCTCACTGGGATAAGACGGGTTCCTCTGAAGTGCAAGGTCATAGGTTCGAACCCAGCCACAGTCATCAAGCATGACATGATACTGGTTTATCTGTTTAGTGAAGCCAGGTATGCCACAGTAGCTGTATAACAGTATAATGGTAATGATAATGTTTCATTCTCAGGGGATCTATACTCAAGAAGAGTCAGATTTATTGTGCTTTGTAGATATGTGTCCTCTAACCTCTAGGGGGGCGATCCCGTGTCTGACACATGTTAACTTGTGATACCAGCCGAATTGATGCCGCCATTTTGAATTAATTAATAAAACGTTTTTGTCCTACCCCTCCTACAAAATGTATCAAATATTCACCAAATTTGGGACAGATTATCTTCAGACCACAATCACCTTGACATGTCAAAATAGGACTGAATTACAGCTGTTTAAACTTGGGCCAAATCGGACAACCGCTTACCACAGGAAAAACTGCTTATATTTTTACCCAGTAACTGAACTGTGATTTGCAGCACTGAGAATCGCTCATTAGGATACGTTGGTGTCCTGGCAACGTCAACGTCAGAGGTTCGAATCCAGCCAAAGCCGACGAGCTTGTCATGTCTCTGATTCTCTGTTTAGCGAGACTGTAAGCGACTGCAA
Source organism: Thaleichthys pacificus (assembly GCA_023658055.1). Lineage (NCBI taxonomy): Eukaryota > Metazoa > Chordata > Actinopteri > Osmeriformes > Osmeridae > Thaleichthys > Thaleichthys pacificus. The sequence continues at coordinate 14,343,402 of CM042862.1, forward strand.
AGGAAGCCAGGTACACCACAGTCGCTAGTTACCTGTAGTCAAGCTACAAGCTATAGTCAATGCAATCCTCACACAAACTATCAAAATGATTTTTGATTTTCGAAACCGTTTGTCCGGTACAGCCAATCGAAATCGGCAGCAGAGCCGCCAAACAGAAAGTTGTGTCGTATCTCAGCAAATCTTTGATGGATTCACGCCAAACTTGCTGCGTGTACTTGGAACCCTCTTCTGAGGATGTCGAAAGTTTCTTCTGGGTCATCTGACCTGCTTGGCCACCCCATTGCTGCTTGCAGCTATATTTATTATTATTGTTCTTAGGACTGGGTGTCTATGGCAGGCCCTAGAAGCGCTTGGTCGAAAGTTGTGAAATTTGTTTGTCCAAGTTACGTGGACCAGGATAATTGTTTGGCTATCGATTCTTACGTTTAACACGCAATATATACTTTTGCATAAGTAGCCTACTATTTGGTACATGCTTCGATAGCCAAACAAATGTCCTGCACGTAACTCTGTCAGGCTATTGCATTTTGTACTTCTGTCGATCAATTTCTTGTTAGTTACTGCATCCATTCAGCGACGAAGTGTTGTACCTACCCTTTCCGTTTTGAGTTAATGTAATGTGTTTTTGAGTTAATGTAATGTGTTTTTGAGTTAATGTAATGTCGTTTCCCATTTGGGGGAGCGTGTCTTTGTATTGGGGGGAGGTTAGCACGTCATCCTGTTTGGGGGAAGTTGATTCGTATTTGGGGGGAGTGTTTTCATTTGGGGGATGCACTCATATTAGTGGGTGCGATTTGCACTTCAGGGCCACCGTATGACTGTTTTATCTCATTCTCGAACGCAGTTAAGAAGAATTTAAGAAGGAATTTCTTCTGAATTGGATTTAGGAAAACATTTGGCATTCATGAAAGTTTTCTGATCTGGGATTTGTTCTTAACTTCAGAAGATTTTCCGAACTCGAAATAGCAGTCGTAAATCGGCCAGAGTTGTCTCAAATGCGATTCCTTAAAAAACCACAAGGGGAATCGCATTTAAGAAAACTCTCCGTGTTAGAAGTGTTAATGAATTTGTGAGAAATCGTTGGTTTTTGCATTCACATCAACTCTACAGACATCCTCGGATTAAAATAATTATTATAATTTACCTTGCTTAGTGTGCACACTGTTAGATCCAGTGGAGAACAATTCCACTGCTCATCTTACTGGTATGATGTTGTATGTGACAAATAAAACCTTTAACTTGCACTTGGACTTGAACATCATATAAATTCAACCAGGCCATCCAATTATCACTGATCACTCGACCTATTTAAAGGGACGAGCGTGCACCCTAGGCCTACAATATGGCACAATTGCTTTTCGCTTGGACATAACGTGCGTTCCTGTTGCTTTCCTAATTGTGTCGATTCTGACTGCACACGTCACTGCTGTTGCGTGCCCTTATAAGGAGCTGTCGGGGCGTGTATGTATGCAAATTCAGGAGCACGAGGACGCGCTTTCAACTTAAGAAATTTCTTCCTGGGGAGCACAGCTCAGAAAACGTCTGCTGCGTAGGAACACATGTTCAAGCGTTCATGAATTTGGCGGACGTCTTTTTCTTACGTTGTTTTTCCGAAGCCCGTAAGAAACATTTCAGAAGAAACTTAAGAAAATGTTCGAGAATGAGGCCCATTGAGCTCTAACATAATGCTTTAACATTCATAAAATTAAATAAGATACCCTTTTCATCACTCTTTTTTCTCATTTTTCAACCGTGAGAAAATATTGCAATGCATAACAATGACAGATATACTTTTAACACTGTCTCACCATTTTGGTTTCAAAGCAACACCTTTTTTCACCTTCATACTGCTGACATACTTTTGTCTGCTATAATATTGATAACTGTTACGCAATATACTCTTCATCACTATATTTGCTCATTTTTCTAACTTCAAACTTTTTTCTGTTTCTCAGTCTTTCATTCTTTAATACTTTTAATGCTTAAACATGTATAAAAGTAAATAAGATACTCTTTTCATCACTGTTTTTTCTCCATTTTCAACAGTAAGAAAATATCGCAATGCATAACAATGACAGATATACCTTTAAAGGGGTGATTAACTGTTTTTGGGGGGGTATTTCACACTGTTCCTTAAGGTCTCCGAATAGGGTATGTAACATTGGTTGGGTTGAAAATGGCCCGGGTGCTGTTCTATGCCCCCTGATAGATCCTCTGAAATTTTCCCAGGAAAAAACACTAGCTTTTCTCCTTTTATGGTATTCTCATTAATATTTAGATGACCTGCGCGCTGATTGGTTGGTTTTCAACGAGTGAAGCTGGGGAGCAAAAACGCAACACGGCCAACAGCACTCACTGAAACACCGAAGGTGGAGACTTGAAATAAAAACGTGCAAATAAATCTATTGTGTCTACACAACACTGTTTTTAACAGATTGACTAGATATCATTTGAAATGATAACGTTAGTTGTTTCCACTTCTGTTGTCGAAGCAAACTGGATTGACTTACGTGGGTAGAACGTTACAGCTTAGCAACCAAACTAACGTCACTGTGTCCAATCCCGACCGGTTTTTAGCTAACATTCTGATAAAATGCCACTTCATATATTGATACAAATGATCGTATCACGTTTTCAGCTGATTTACTGATTTCCCGTTAAGCTTTAACTTCTTACCTTTCGAGATAAATATTGTAAAAAAATTTAGAGTTAGCTTAGCCTTTACTAGAGCCGGTAAAAAGACGCTGGGATCAAAGATAACAGGACGGTTAGCAAAAGACAAATGACGTGTGCAAATCTTTGAAAATATGAACATTTATTTAAATACAAAACAGACAAAAAGAAATACAAAATCACTAGGGACACAAATAACATTTAAAATCCTCCTCGTCATCCAGCTCCTCATCCCAACCCACACGGCGTGGTACCATGTGTGGCAGCTGTCACACTGGACCCACGACACCAATCCCTCCGAGCTCTTGGGAGGGTCAGGTTCCCTGCACTGGCCACACTCCCAAACTATTGTCTCCACGTCTTCAGGAGTGTGACCTATTCACAGAATAAAAAACAACTTTGAACAAAAAAAAAAGATCAGATTTTCATGGGTTGGAATTCAAAGAAAGTTAACATGAAGTACACTACCGGTGGATGTCGTGGGTCCAGCAGACGAGGAGCTGGATGATGGTCCGGCGTCTGCAGGTTTGGAGGCTGTATGAATAACGGAAAAAGCATAACCATGTTTTGTTTAGTCTTCAACAAGGCTAATGTCACCATCATGTTATAATATTGTATTTTTTCAGGTTACATAAAGCATTTACAGTGGGAGGGAGAGGAACGTTGTTGAAGGCTCTAAAAAATAATAATATTTTATTATAACAATACTAAAATACATACTAATGTCTAACTGTCACAATAGTTAATGCATTGAAATCTATACCCAAATTAAAATGGTAAATAGGTGTGTGCTGACCAGGAGATGGAGGAAGGTGGCCGTGTTCCTCAGCAGGCAGGCTCTGGAGGGATGTTGTGCTGGCTGGCAGCCAGGGACCGTGGGAGGCACAAGAGGGGGCAGAGTGGGTTGAGGGACCGGCGACGGAATGTCCGGAGCTGGAGGCGGAAGGAGCCCCGAGGGACACCTGCCTTCTGCGGCGGGAGCCGCCAGACAGGGTGGAGGAAGTGGCTGCCGAGCACGTGTCTTTGGCCCGCTGCTGCTCACTGTCTGCTCTGGCCAGAGCTTGTGCTTCCCTCCTCGCAGCTCGGTTCTCCACCTCCTCGATGACGTTGGACATCTCCTGGGCTGTCAGTAACCTGGCCTTGGTGACCCAGCCACCACCACTCTCCGATCCTTCACCCTCTGGTAGGAGTCTCTTAGGACCCTTGAAAACTCCTTAGAAACAAAGAAGGAGTGGCTCACTGCCGACAGATCTCCTGTAACACCAGAGAAATCTGCCTTCAAGGGTCTGAAGAAACTCATCCAAAGGCTGAAGGATGTGAGAAGTGTGTGGTGGCAGGCACAGGAGAATGACACCCTCCCTCTGTGCCGTCCGGACCAGCTCTGGATCCAGGTGTGACTGATGTCCATCCAGTATGAGCAGCAGCGGGCGCTCCTGAGTAGCAAACTTCAGGAAGTGCTCGACAAACCACTTCCTGAACAGCTCACTGTCTATGTACCCTGCTGGCGACTTCCCGTAGAGGGCATTGGGAACCCCCTCTTTATTGTAGGGGACCCCTGGATATCCCCCCTTGTAGATTACGAAAGGGGGGACATCCTCCCCAGCCGCATTGAGGCAGGCCAGGACGGTGATGTGGTCCCTGGTTCCCTGGGCCTGCCTGTAAGCATGTTTTGTCCCCCGGGGCACAATGACCTTCCTTCTGGTAGCATCCAGCTGAAACCCCGTCTCGTCACAGTTGTAAACCTGACGGGGTTTCTCCCTCAACCCGTGCTCCTCCATGGTGGTGGTGAGGAGCTTAAAATACTCCTCTACTGGCCCTCTCTTGGCACGAGATGCTCTCCCACGGTCAATTATGTCTGGGGTCCGGGCAGTCAGGCGATGGTGCTGCCGCTCCCTGAAGTTGATCCACCACGTCTGGCCAAGCCCGGTCTTGGGGGCTGCCTGGTGGCGGAGGTTGTAGATGGCCAGAGCGTGGGCCAGGACCTGAGGCTTCGTCAGTGGAAACCCATGACTGGCAGAGTACAAGAGGTACTCCACCAGGGAATCCTCATCTGCAGGGGTGAGGAGAGTCCTCTGACTCGGGACACAATCAGAGGACACCCTTCCACTGACTCGGTCACTCAGGCTGGTTTTTGGGGACCCCAAACTCCTGGGCTGCCTGCCGCAGATTGAGCCTGCCTGCTTTCACCTCCTGTAGGGCCTGCGCCATGGCCTCTTGGCTCCACTTCCTGGTGGTCCTCTCCCTCTTCCGCATTTGACGGATGTTTGGCATCTGCAAATACACATTTATTTTGATACAGTCAGAAATTAAATTCAAAAGTAGTTTAAAATGTCTTAATAATGTTGATGAATTCTATAAATTGCCATGTATAGGCACATGCATATTTGCCACATGCATAGACATGTATGTATATATATTTACCTTAAACCATTGCAAATTTACAATTTCTATATCCATCTTTTCTTTTCTTGATCCTCCTGTATAGGAAAAAACTCTCATACTGACACACGTTACCTACCTTTCTCTTCTGTTTATTGGGTGTGCTCACGCCTTCGGCGAGCACAACCATTGTTCTCTCACATATATATTTATTATTATTTTTATTGTTTATTTTCGCCCCCCTAAGGATCAGTCAATAGTTGGACTACATAGACAACGTCGGTGTCAAAATGTTCGTCTTGGTCATGATTGCGTTGCTTCTATTGGGATTTACGTTCCGTTGCACGATTTAGGCTGAACTTAAGTTTTTGTGGCAAAAAGTGCCTTGTGTCAACAAAGGGTATCAGTGCTAGCCTACGTCACAACGTCAGCACACGTTAGCAACGACGCATGGATACAACGTGCATAGATGTGATGTTGCACAGCGAGTATCGTGCCGTGGTGTACTAGCAGCATCATACATGTACATTTAAGCAAATCAAGACTTGTATGTACAGTAAGTAATGTAACATTAAATAATGTATTTAAACTCAAGCTTGTGTGGTGCGTCCAAGGGCGTAGGTTTGCATAGGGACCATAGGGACTAGTCACGACCAAAGTTTGGGAAAGACACAATCGTCCCCACCAATATTTTGTTAATTTTCAAAAAAAAAATCTATTTGCAAAACTCATTCGTATTATTATCTATACTATGTTCGTCGCCGAGAAAAGTGAAACATACATTTCCAAGTTAACCAATGCGCCTGCGAGACAAGATGATGTCATTTAAGTTAATTGGCTGAAGTGGCAGAGTCAGAAACACTTGTGAATCGTGACTTGCAGAAAGAGAGCTGGCAGTACGCCAGGAAATCATAAAGCCTCATATTAGTATTTTGTTTGGTCTCAGCATTGATATTTTTGACCCTTTTGTGCTTTATAGATAGGAAAATGTCACCCAAAAAGAAGAGAGATATCATACGTTTTTTCACCACCCAGAGAGTAAGTAGCTATAAAGAAGGTCGTTGTTAGTTAGCTAGTAGGAAAACTACACACACAGTGCAAACCTGCTAGCCTTACATCGCCACCCATTGTACAATGGAAACATGTTTTGAAAGTTATTAGTGTAGTAGAGCATGTAACTTTTGCTTTATTAAATCTATACCTAGCGTCTGCAATCTTTCGACCAGTGTGTTCTTGTTGTTACAGTCGTTTGTTTCAAAGTTTTTTTTAATGAATTATGCAATATGAGTAGGCTAAATGCTTGAAAAATTTCACTACAAGAGAAAAACTTAAAGGGACGGACCCACCTGCAACCGACACAAGCAAGCACGCCCTACAATTTCCCCAGAAATTGTACCCTCTCTAGTTCTCTTTGCTATCTTTCTTTTCTTTCAAGTCTTTCCTGCTTCTTCGCTATCGCTTTTCTTTCCTGCTTCTTCTCTTCTCTTTGCTATCTTTCAAGTCTTTCCTGCTTCTTCTCTTCTCCTTGCTATCTTTCTATTCTTTTCTGCTTCTCCTTGCTATCTTTCTATTCTTTCCTGCTTTTTCTCCTTGCTATCTTTCTTTTCTTTCCTGCTTATTCTTTTCTCCTTGATATCTTTCAGTCTTTTCTACTCCCTCTATTCCTCCTTATTTTCTCACTCTCCTCTCTTCCTTTGCGTCTGTTCAGGCAGGAACACAAGAGAGAAATGAGCACTTATTATAAAATACTTGATGCAGCCTAGCTTGTGAAAAAAAAAAAAAAAACTTTTAATGTCTGCCTTTACGTTTCAGACAAAACAAACCTGCTGTCGCAACTTGACATCAAACGTGTTTCCCTGCCCCCCTCCCTTCACCCCCTCGACTACAGATCACGTCACACAGGAAAGGAGGGGGGCAGGCAGGGTTTGCTAGCCCCCATCCCTTCCTCCCCTCGACTGCAGATCATGTCACACATGATCGTGTATTTTCATTGGCTAGACAAAGTAGTGTTAAGCTAGCGTTGAAATACACTCATATGCTAACCCATGGTAGCAGTACGATGACAACACAGACACACTTGTCAGAGTAAAGATCGTCGCCCGAGTGTCGCCGAGTGGTCTTTCGGCCAAAGTAACTTTCCTATATTATTTAGACATGTAAACGTCCATATATGTTCATGAAATTTGACATGTAGATTGTTTGGTATGCCTAAATTAATACTACTTACACTTTGCTGGCGATAGCAAAAGAAAATGCTGGCAAAAAGATCGGAAACTGAGTGTCCAAGCCCCGTTCGGGTTTGGACAATAGTAGCTTACAGCGGTCGGGATTGGACACAGTGACGTTATATCGTGATTCAACTCAGCTTCAGTTTGCTAGCTAGCTGTAGACATCTTGCTGAAAAATAACCTGACAAAGATCTGGACAAACATGCATCGTGAATTGTAGATTTACATAACAACACAGGTTATTTATTTGAATGAAACAGTCAGGAACATGAAACAACGTTAGCCCCATTGCCAATAAACTAGGCTAAATCATTCTACCTATACTCTTGCGTTAGCAAGCTAAACTAGTTTACATGCCTACAGTCTAGGTGTTTTCACTATCTAGCTGTTCTTGCATTCCTTGCAAATCAGCGTTAATAAAAAGCAGATGAGCTAGAGTCTAGCTAACATTGACTAGACGGGCATGGCTGATCATGGGTTTCATGTGACGTCACACAGTGGTCGCAGCGCCATCTTGGGGACCGAATTGCAAGATGTCATCTATCTGCTGTGCTGTGGGCTGTGATAACAGCACATCTCAAATACATAAATTACCTTTTACAATGTCCCAAAAAACCCTGAGCGTCATGATAAATGGATTGCTGCTATCAAGAGGGATCACTGGACTCCTACAGAACATAATTTTAAATGTGAGCATGTATAACGTTATTCTGGACAGCTAGCACAAGATGCTAGCATTAGCTATATCCAATGCTAGCTGTCCAGAACAACATTGATATAAATTTACATTAGTAACGTTAGTTATGTAAGGTATTTTATTATGAGCTTTCATTGTGACAAGGGGAGTCATTGTTCTGACGGTCTGGCAGAGTGAGTTAAATAAAGTGAGACGTGCAGTGCCGTCTTGGAAGCCCGTGTCCTAAGTTTAGCAGAGCATATAAAACCCTCGACTACAGTTATATGGTTGATATGTTATGTTGCTACTTGTTGGAGTGGCGTTAGTATGCTAAACTACTTTTCATTTGATGTCCTGATGTGAGTGATATTACAACAGAATCTGATGGCAATTCAGTTCAGTGATATAAGCTATTGGTGTAATGTTAATATCGCTTGATTAACAGACTGCCACTGACCCTTCCTATGATTTAGAACATTTTCTTCATCTCCAGAATGATACATTTTGTGATCATTAACCCATCCTGAGAAGTAGCGGTAGGCTTCGGTGCTTTTAAATGCCTTAAGGGCTTTCCCGGTGAATGGAGAGGGATTGTGGACGAGGTAAATATAGATGTCAGCAAACGTCAAATTTGGCTGGTTTTAAATATACTTTAGTGGAGTAAGCAGTTCACTTGTCAGTAAATAAGGATCAAAACCTTAAGTATCTATCTTATTAAAATATTGCTGCTTTTCGTCGGTGTTAAGGTGTGCTATTTTCGTGTGCGACATAATTCATTCTCACTGAGGAGACCTGAGGAGAGGCTTCGAATTGGTCCCCAAGATGGCGGCCGCAACAAAAAAGTCACGTGACTGAAAACCATGAATACCGTAGCGTAGAAGATCCCTGTGCAGTTCGACCCTCGACACATTTGCGTGAACCATTTCACCAAGGACGGTTTTGAAAACCTGGGACAATGTAGCTAAAGCAGGATTTTATGGGGTTCCATTTGTGCCAAAAAAGTTGATGCTTTTGTACATTGGATCTTGGCGATTGCTTTGCTCTCGGTCGTTTACTTTGCAGCAGTTCTTGTGATTTGCAGCGTACCATTTGTGCCAAAAATAAGTCGATGCTTTTGTACAATACGTCTGGTTATCTTGGCTATTGCTTTGCTCTCAGTCGTTTACTTTGCAGCGTTGCGTTTACAATGTGCCACTTCACCTGTCGTTTGCTGTGGTCGTTGCTTTTGTATTTGCATCTTGACGATCACGTGGATCCTTGCAGTTACGTAGCCTATAAAGAATATATTGTGCTTATTAAAGTTCTGTCTTATGATCTGAGAAGTGTGCTCAGGCTTTAACATGGTGTCTCACACAGGGTGTGGGAAGCAGGCTGTTCTTTGTGTCTCTATCTCTTCATTTTCAGAAACAACCTTGAAACCGGGTGGAGACGGCACCCGAGCAGGTAAGAACAACTCCCTGATGCACAAGAGAACAAGCTCAACCCTCTTTTCATCTTTCTGTTTTAATTGCACTGTATAAATATATGCTGGGGAGGGACAGATAGCCAGTTGGACTTTGTGAACCAACCTAAACTCTGTTGCGGGTAGGGAAACGTAGACAACCCCAGAGCTCTGGACGTGTTGATTTCTAACTGCTGCATTAAAGCTGATATTATCGGACCCCTGCGACTCCAGACCACTCTTTCTCGAACACAGATTTGTGTCATTGAATACCATCATTACATATTGGAATAGACACAAAGAATCTCAGTCCTTCACCTACCTGCTGCTGGGGGGTGGGGGGGTGCTGGTCGTGTATATTGCATGCCGCACTATCTGATCAAACTGACAGTTCTCTCTACAGTCAGAGCTTGTGCAAGTAGGTGGAACGTACGGCAGATACCCTTTCCAAAACTTGTAAGGGCGTAATAGTTTGTGAAAGACCCAGAAAAAAACAAATATCCGACGAGACAAAATCCCGGACAATTTTCGAATCCCTGCCGGACGCATTTTTTAGACGGGTAAAAGAGGACGTCTGGTCACCCTAATTTATTTGTCTTAGCCTCCAATCATCAAAAACTAATTTTATGAGTATAATATAACAAAAAAATCACCAGATTGCTTATGGATAATGTACGTGTTATGTATCATGTTACATATGTACACGTAGCCATACAGTGCTTATGTCAAGTTTTCCAAATGTTATGTTTCAGACTCATCTTAAAATTGACTCAATTAATTTGTGAATATTTCAACAATTACACACAATACACAACAATAAACTTTTGAGTGTTTTATAAAAAGAATATGACTGAAAAAAGTATCCAGACAGAATATAAAGACAACCTGCCAGCTCCTCACATAACCTTTGTATTAGTTGATATGTGATATTAGTTTTAAACACTATGACTATAAAAAACTATATAAAACTATGACTCAACAGTCAAAGTTTTTATTACAGCATAACCATCCAAATCTAAACAGCTTTCAAATACTATGTTAAACATACAACACACTCACTTAACATACATTTTTTATTATAATAAAATCTGTGAAAAACAACTAAAAAATTGTGACACTAACTAAAAAAAATCCACACAACTGTGGATTGAAGGGCAAATAATGGGTTGTAATCCAATTTGTGTACCCACAAATAATGCTGGTAATGCTGAAAAGTATCTTATTTTTTCTGCATCCTTTGTTGATCTTTAGAAGCAAGATGGCATTAGACATAATTATCTAGACTTTGGACAAAAGTGTGTGGACATTAATACAGAGCTGAAGTGAAAAAACATTACTGGCCTGCACAGAGTCCCAACCTCAACACCACAAAATTTGGCATGAATACGAGGCTAGATGACAGGTCTTGTCAGTGCACAATTACACTGATGCTGTTCTGGCTGAATGAAAGCAAATCCCATATAGGGAGTCGCACAGGGTGATGGGGGTGAGTGGGGCTGTATTCTTTCTGAAGTCCACAACCATCTCCACTGTCTTAAGAGCATTGAGCTCTAGGTTGTTCCGGCTACACCAGGTTGTCAGCTTCCCACCTATAATCAGACTCGTCCCCACCAGAGATGAGCCCAATGAAGGTGGTGCCGTCCGCAAACTTCCGGAGTTTGACGGACTGATGACTGGAGGTGCAGCTGGGAGAAGAACAGAGGGGAAAGGACGCAGCCCTGAGGAGACCTGGTGCCGATGGACCGGGAGTCAGAGACTTGTGTTCCCACCTTAACGCACGGCTTCCTGTCAGACAGGAAGTCTGTGATCCACCTGCAGGTGGAGTCGGGCACGTTCAGCTGGGAGACGTTCATTTTCAAAAACGTTTGTTCGGTAGAGCCGATCAAAGGCGGCAGCGAAGCCGCCAAACTAGACGTGAGAGCATGACTCAGCAACCATTTGTCCTATTGTCACCAAACTTCGGTTCCTTCGTTCCCACGAGGAGCAGAGGAGGCCTGCGGTGTTATACCAGAAAAAACACTTTGAACATTTCGTACTCTTGAACGCAAACAGATATTTCAACCAAACTTGGTGTGTTGCATGAGTGCAACAGGTTGTTGTGACTTAATTGTTGCACAAGTGCTATGGAGGCCATGTCCTGCTCTGGACTGCTTGGCCCCTCCATTGCTGCTTGCAGCTATATTTAGGATTCCTCCGTAAGGAGAAAACCTATTGTTATTGTTAGTTTTATCATTATTAGGATTCCTCCGTAAGGAGGAAACCTATTGTTATTGTTATTTTTTATTTTTATTTTTTATTCTAGTCCCATGGGAGTCAATGGCTAGCCTGGTCCTAACCAGACTCTCGTACATTTCATTTGTACAGAGAGTCTGGCCTCGCTCCATTGACAAGCGTTGACTTCCTTGTAGGCAGGTACTCTGTTGAAGTTTAAAACTATTGGATCTGCCCATAGCCACTCTGATCTGCCATAACCAATCGCTAGCGTTCGCCTTAGCCAATTCCTTCACCACTACTGTAACAGAGCTAGCTGCCGTAGCTGGAAAATCAAACTTTTCCCGAACCCTGTGGGGAGGAGGGCCACAACATCATGGCCACCAACAAAACTCAGCAAAACTTGTTCTTGCTCCGGCTTTAGCTGTTGGATATTCGGCAGCGTTGCCACAACGGACCGAATGGCTTTCCTCGCATCTTTCTCCACCGCCATTACGGAACTACAACACAAACTAGCACACGACACCAACGTCATCGTTCTCAGCCACTCCCTCTGTTCGCTTATTGGACAGGTAGAAAATCAACCTGCAGAATCTGACTTACGGACCTCATGGCCAGACCTATGTACAGAAGCAAATACATTTGAGCGGAAGTACGTAGGACGGCAGAGCCAGGCTAGTCAATGGCAGCCCCTAGAACCAACTTTTTGTGAAATTTGGCACACTCATTAAGGACAGTTCCTTCTATACCTACACAAAGTTTCATGTATCCCATTAGACCACTCTAGCGCCACCAATGGGTCAAAGTTTGACACACGCAACTTTTGAACCGTATGACTGATTATCAAAAATGAGATACCATTGGATTCCCTGGATCAAGACGAGTTCTATGACGTCAATGTCCGGTTATATAGATTTTCTGCCATTTCCGGTTTTATCAAAAACCTTTGAAAGCTTACTCCTCCTACAATCTTTTTCCAATCTTCCCCAGAATTTGCACACATCATCGTCAGAGCAACCCTCACTCCAAAATTACTTTTATATTTGATTTTCAAAACCGTTTGTCCGGTACAGCCAATCAAATTTGGCAACAAAGCAACCAAACAGGAATTTGTGTCAAATCTCAGCAAATCTTTGAGATATCAACACTAAACTTGGTATATCGGTGGAAGACACTACAACATGTTACCATGTGCAAAGGCAACTTCATATCTCCAAAAATGAATATTTTTATGAATATGAAGACTCTTGAGAATGTTTAGTACACAAATCTGAGAAAAAGTTGACTGTGAGATGAAAAGTAGATTTTTGGTGAATAGTTGAAACATGCATGCTTGGCTAATTGCTAAGGAAATTTCCAATGTAATGTCTCCCTTTGCTCCTCAGCGCGCGCGCTCCACATTCTCACACATACCCCTTTTCCACCAACGCATTTTGGGTGCCGGTTCGGAGCCGGTGCTTAATCGCGAACCAGTTCTTTCTCGTTCGACAGACTGAGAACCGGAAAAGTGGTTCGTACGTGGTTCGCAAATAGCACCACTTCGGAGCTGGGCTAGATTGTGAACCAAGAAAGAACCGCTTGCGTCAGGGGCGGGGTTACCGTGACCAACAAGTCGAACAGAATCCTTTGACCGCCATTGCTGTACATTTTTACAAATCATATTTCAGCTAAACGGTACGTGTAAATCAGAATCTGAATTAAAATGTGTCAAGAAGTGGGCAGTGCAGTTGCTGAAAATGTGCTTATTTTATTGATGAAACAGCTAATTTGTAAAAAAAAAAAAAAACGATAACCTAGCTCTAGCATCTCACCGCGCTTGCGTCAGGGGCTGGGGGCGGGGTTACAGTGACCAACAAAACACGAACAGAAACCTTTGACCGCCAATATTGAAGTAGCAGCTAAACATCATGGACACTATCAGGCAAAAACAGTGGTCCGAGGAGGAAACAAGCTGCTGTCTTGCAATCTGGTCCTCTACAGAGGTCCAGAGTAAATTAGAAGGAGCTTCACGAACGAAACCGGTTTTACAAACGATTCAGCGCGAAATGGCTGCTGCTGGGTTCAACAGGAGCGTTGAACAGATAACAAACAAACAAAAAAAGCTGAAGAAGGACTACAGGGACCAAAAAAAGGACCTCGGTCGAAGCGTCAATGGCCGGCCGCGTCGAAACCCACATTTCGACGTTCTTGATTCTATCCTCGGCGATAGACCGTCATGCCAGGTGGCCGGGGCACTGAACTTGGCAACAATAAACCTCAAGTCATCAGTGGTGGATGAATCGTTGGAGCAAAGTTGTACTGATCCAGGTACGTTCTGTTTTTACATTATTTTGCTTATTCCCCGCCAGTTATGTATGTCTTGGCTGTTTACCGAGGTACAAATGTCGCACTGCTAGCTTGGATTGTAGTATTTTTGTTAAAGCACTGTCTTGTTTTTGTTTATAGACTTGACTAGCATCAACGACATCGATGACGTCGAGTTACCGCCACCGCTGGCCTGCAGGGGGGTATTCGTCATAGCTCGCTAAGCGGTTTAGCGAGCTAATTTTCAGGCTAAGATAAAAAACGCCCCTCTTTTTGGTTCGTGGAAGCAACTTTCGATAAATCACCATAGTAACATATCAATTAGCACTAACCTGCTCCAGAGCAGGCTAACGTAAGTGTAGCTGGATAAGCTTGCCACACCCCCGGAAAATAACATGGCAGCACCCTTTTTGAGAGACCCAGTTGACCAAGGAGCTATATTCTAGTTCGATTATCTTTCCATACCAATAGAGTCCTTCGCGATCGCCAAGATCCTTTATTTCACACGGATGAGTTCTTGTTTGAGCGATATCGATTCAGCCGACAAGGACTCATTTATTTGCAAGACCTTCTCGGGCCGTACATTGCAAATATCACACGCCGCAGCAAGCTTTATGCTTTATTATGAGCATGCTGCTGTATGTGAATATGTAACGCTATGTTTTAGGAAATGTCTTGTCTTATCTGTTGTGCCTGTGCTTTTTATGTTTCACTGTGGGAGAGTGGGAAACGTCATATCGATTCCTTTTTATGTGAAGAAATTGACAATAAAGCTACTTGAAACTTTAACTGTGCTTCAGAGTCTCTGCATAGCCTTGAGGTTTTTTGCGTCAGGTACATTTTTATACATTAACATTTATAAATCAAAGAGGGATTTACACATAAGCCTACATGCATATACACATAGTACATAATATAAGCGCTTTCAGTAGCCTACATATATCCTCATAAGTGTCTATGAATTCGTATCAATTAGATACTCTTTGGCCTTTCGACCTTTGCTGCCTTTTGAAGTAGGACGTGCACGTGCAATTTCCCTGATAAGTTTAGCCTGATTGAAATTAACCACATGATTTGGATGCGGATCATCCGTTGACGAACCGATATTTGCTGTTCTCAATCAGCTAGATAATGTTAACGGGCTAAAGGGACAATTGATTAACTTAGCTTCAACCCTTACGACGAACGGGGCCCAGCTCTCCCTCACCGTCAAGTAGCAGCTCTGGAGATGCATCTTCAGGAAGGGACAAACGGGGTAAAGGCCGAATTATACTTCTCCGACTCCGCTACGGACAGACGGCCGGATTGGTTGAATTTATAGTACTCCGAAGCATAGATATATATAAACACTATATATATCTATGCTCCGAAGGCTGTGGGTGCTGAAAACACTTCACCGCCAGAAGAGTAGGTGGCGCTGCACTGCGATGTACATTTTACTGCACATTTTAATTCAGATGCTGATTTACATGTACTGTTTAGCTGAAATATTAATTATAAAAACGTACAGCAATGGCGGTCAAAGGATTCTGTTCGTCTTGTTGGTCACGGCAACCCCGCCCCCGCCCCTGACGCAAGCGGTTCTTAATACGGACCAATCACAGCCAAGGGGTATCCGTAAAATGATGGACGGACAGACGGATAGTTAGGAAAACCAGGAGGTGCACGTAGAGCTCTCCGAGGGACACGGAGAGGGCGTTCCTCGTCGGAGAGGGCGTTCCTCGTCGGAGAGGGCGTTCCTCGTCGGAGAGGGCGTTCCCTGTCTCCGTGTCCGTAAAAACGCAGTAGTATAAATCGGCCTTTAGACTTGCTGTTACCATGATAGTGTTTAATCACCATGTAGCAGATGCGTACATGTAAGTCCCTGCAGAAAACAATTATTTGTATTGCTATGACAACACATTGATGATCTTTCATTTGCTCTTGTTGTTGTACACAGGAAAAAGGAAGAGAGACAGTACCTCGGAACTGGTACAATATTTAGAAAGGGCAGATGAGAGGTACTTGCAACACAGCAGGGAGATGGACGATGCCTTGCGGCAGGACATGAGGGAGAACACACAATCTCTGCTTGGACTCATGGGGCGCATGGTGGCCGTAATGGAGGCACAGGTGCCGAAGTGATCCAACACACTTCTTGTTTTTATGTACAAGTATTCTTGTTTTTATGTACAACTTTTATTTAAAGACTGTTCACAATCTACTTTCCTTTACTACACTTTAAATTTTGCAAAGTTTTATAAAGAGTTGTTATTTTCTAACTGTTTGTTCAACTAAACAATTTTGGGGGAATACAAGTGTCTGGTTCAGTTCCTTTAATCAATGAATATATGACATGAGAATATAATACAATTTGTGACAGTTTAGATGTCCTCAAACACAAACGACAGTGTTGCAAAAATGTATCATTGGTGTATTCAAAGAATCACTCGTTCCCTCTGTTAAAATGCATCATTAATGCAGCTCTGATGTCAGTCCCTTCTATGTTTGCATGCTCAGGTAATGCCCGAGCAGGAGGGTCAATGTTTACAGTCCTGTCTGGTTGCTCTTCTGTGAAATTATCTCAATTTTCCTCACAAATGTTATGGAGCACACAGCAGGTCAGTGCCATCTTCTTGCTCAGCTCCAGCTTGCAGTCATTTCTTTTTAGGAGGCACCTCCATCGTCCTTTTAATCTCCCAAAAGCCATCTCCACAACCGCTCGTCCACTGCTCAGTCTGTAATTGTAGGTGTGTTGTTCAGGGGTCAGTCTGCCAGTGTCGGAAAAGGGCTTCATGAGCCAAGTCTGCATGGGGTATGCCGGATCACCTATCAGGTAATGTCCAACATCGCAGCCCGAGATTTTTTCTTTTTACTTTTTCCTGCCCTAGCAACTCCCCATCACTTAGGACATCCCACAAATGTGACCGTCGTAGCACTCTCGCGTCATGCATACTTCCTGGATAGCCAACACAAACATCCCAGAAAAGACCTTTGCCATCCACAACTGCTTGCAGAACAATAGAATGCCAGCCTTTCCAATTGAAATAGTCTTGCGGATAGTCTTCTGGTGCAATTATTGGTATGTGGCTTTAGAGAGTTCCACACTGTGGAACTCTCTAACGATTATTAAAGAAAGTGGCCATTTCTAACAACTTGTCCGCATCAGGAAATCTCAAGTGGAGCGGAAGCAGCACCTTGATGATTGTGTTGCAGAATTCCTGAACACAATTAAACAGTGCTGAGGCCAACCCCAAAAAGATGGCTGATGGTCCTGTATTCACCGCCTGTGGCCAGTTTCCAGATGGCAATTGCAACGCGCTTTCGGATTGGGACACACAAACGGTAGTTTGTGTTCCTTCTCCCCATGACATGATCGACCCGACTGCAGATGTACTCAAATGATTCCGGGGACAAACGGAAATTCTGCATGAATTGTAAATGGGTGAAATCCGGAACAATTGTCTCCCACCAGTGGTCAGATCGTGGATATGCCCACATTACAGGTGACTTCCGCCTTATCTTCAGCTGCAAGACTGCCTGTAAAGATAACCCACATTTTTTTTAATTTATGAGCAATAGGGGGGCTGTACATGTTCTATCAAGTATACAGTGCAGTATATACATTTTTCTTTGACTGCAATGTGATCGATTTTCAGCTAAAACGATGCTAGGAGGGTAGGCTAGCTACATGCTGAGGCTAAAGTTGACATCTTATTGTTCGATTTTAATAATAAAAATAAATATCTTATATACTTAGCATTATTATTACCATTATTCGTTTGTAATCTCTTTCTATACATATGGCGAGTTGCACTAACACGTTGGATGCGCCGTGTTTGGATGCCGATGTATTTTCGCAAAACCATGAGCATCAACAGCAACGAAACTTCCGCCATTGTTGATGGTGTGTTTGTGTTTGGCGCTACCGCGCTAGCGTTGCTGGGAAAGATGAGACGGATACAGTGACGTAATGACGTGGCTCTGTGGTGGCTCTCTAGCCAGTGGAAAAGCAAACCGGTTCTTAGAAGGCTCCGTTCTTGAACCAGCTCTGAACTGGCTCTAGCACCGGCTCCGAACTAGCTCCCGGTTCACTTTGGTGGAAAGGGGGTACCACTCAGGCTTTCCCTTGATACACACGCAAGCTTGGTGAGACACACACACAACATTTCAGGAAAGTGTGGTCTGACCAAGCCCCCACTCACTCCTTGGCTTGAAGCAAAGGCCCATGTGGATCTTGATGGTATTGCATTTCTGATTTTGTATGCAATGGTAAAAAGTTCTCCAAATCCTGAAACATTAATATAGTATAGGCCATGAGTAACTACCACACCATAAATGACACACCATTATCCATAGGTGGCGCTACGGCCACACCCAAATTGTCCATTTACAAAGTGATTCCATTTGCATCCCATTTGTCCCAAAATTCTAAAATTCATTAGATATGCCTTATTTCTCATGAGGAACAAAAAAGCCTCAAGAACCTTTAACGGCCGCCATATTGGATTTTTCTGTACAATAAAGATTCAGGAAACACGTTTTTTCGCTACTCCTCCTTCAATATTTGTCCAATCTTCCCCAGAATTGGCACCCATCATCGTCAGAGCAACCCTCACTCAATTCGTCAACAGATATTTGATTTTCACAGCCGTTTGTCTGGTACAGCCAATCAAATTTGGCAACAAAGCAACCAAACAGGAAGTTGGGTCAAATCTCAGCAAATCTGTGAGATATCAACACCAGACTTGGTATGTCACAAGGAGGACACTACAACATGTTACCATGTGCAAAGGCAACTTCATATCTCCAAAAATGATTGATATAAAGCAAATCGAATTTATCGCTAACCCTAAATTAATGCTTTACACATCCGCCAGTCAAAAACTGATACTCTGATTCAATCACAAGTTCATATGAAGACTCTTGAGAATGTTTAGTACACAAATCTGAGAAAAAGTTGACTGTGAGATGAAAAGTTGATTTTTGGTGAATATTTGAAACATGCATGCTTGGCTAATTGCTAAGGAAATTTACAATGTAATGTCTCCCTCTGCTCCTCAGCGAGCGCGCTCCACATTCTCACACACTCAGCCTTTCCCTTGACACACGCGCAAGCTTGGCGAGACGCATACACAACATTTCAGGCAATTGTGGGCTGACCAAGCCCCCACTCATTCCTTGGCTTGAAGTGAAGGCCCTTGTGGATCTTGATGGTAATGCATTTTAGAAGAAGTTCTCAAAATCCTGAAACATTGATAGTATAGGCCATGAGTAACTACCACACCACAATTGACCCACCATTACTCATAGGAGGCGCTACGGCCACGCCACAATTGTCAATTTTCAAAGTGATGGCATTTCCACCCCATCATTCTAAAATGCCCGAAACTATACATGCCTTATCATGGGAAACTATACAGTGGTGACCCATACAGTCCACCATGTACGGTGAACATTTTGAACATTTACAAATATATTCGTATGAACCATGACTCCAATTGACTAAAAATGTGGTTTGATGTGTAGGCCACATGTAGTTATGCTTGTTTGAGACCACAATAGCTATGGGAATAAGAGTGAGTGCAATAAGGAGGATGTGAAACTCAATGCTCTGAGTTGGTGCATATCAGTCTAGGCAGAGGTAGCCTTTTAAACCTCTATAGCCACGCCCCAATTTGCCCATTTTCAAAGTGATGCCAGTTGCATCTAGCCTGACGTTGTCATACTCATAATTCTAGTCAGAATATGAGTCTGAGAACTCTCCGTTGGGCTGTGACTATGGGGCGTGTTTCAACCGAACCCGGAAAACAAATGCCTATTCGCTCAATTGGATAGACCTACAACCAATCAGAGCAACGTAGTATGTTAACTTTTACCAAACCCCGTAGGAAGGACGGCAAAAACATATTTTCCATCGACAAATGCCTTGATTGCGTTTCTCTGTTCCTCTTTCAAAATGAATGCGCTGTCGATGTCTTCTAAAACAGACTCGATGGCAGAATCATAACATCCCAGCTCTCCAGCGGTAGCCATGTTTGTTGAAAACGAATTCAACCAAAGCGCTCTTTGGTGACGTGGATTTTTCTGTACAATAAAGATTCAGGAAACACGTTTTTTCGCTACTCCTTCAATATTTATCCAATCTTCCCCAGAATTGGCACCCATCATCGTCAGAGCAACCCTCACTCAATTCGTCAACAGATATTTGATTTTCACAGCCGTTTGTCTGGTACAGCCAATCAAATTTGGCAACAAAGCAACCAAACAGGAAGTTGGGTCAAATCTCAGCAAATCTGTGAGATATCAACACCAGACTTGGTATGTCACAAGGAGGACATACAACATGTTACCATGTGCAAAGGCAACTTCATATCTCCAAAAATGATTGATATAAAGCAAATCGAATTTATCGCTAACGCTAAAATAATGCTTTACACATCCGCCAGTCAAAAACTGATACTCTGATTCAATCACAAGTTCATATGAAGACTCTTGAGAATGTTTAGTATACAAATCTGAGAAAAAGTTGACTGTAAGATGAAAAGTAGATTTTTGGTGAATATTTGAAACATGAATGCTTGGCTAATTGCTAGGGAAATTTCCAATGAAATGTCTCCTCAGCGCGTGCGCGCTCCACATTCTCACACACTCAGCCTTTCCCTTGACACACGCGCAAGCTTGGCGAGACGCATACACAACATTTCAGGAGAGTGTGGGCTGACCAAGCCCCCATTGCTTGGTCTTTAGCAAAGGCCCATGTGGATCTTGATGGTATTGCATTTCTGATTTTGTATGCAATGGTAAAAAGTTCTCAAAATCCTGAAACATTGATAGTATAGGCCAAGAGTAAATACCACACCACAAATGGCCCAATATCACCCATAGGTGACGCTACAGGCCACGCCCTGATGCACAAAGATACAAGGCTTTCTGGAATGGGTAGGTTCACCAAGCCCCTTCCCTTCACTCCTTGGCTTGAAATAAAAGCCCTTGTGGATCTTGATGGTATTGCATTTCAGATTTGGTATCCCATTGGTAAAGTCTACAGCATGGATTTTTCTATACAGTGACAATTTGTGAAGAATATAAATTTTTCAATGGTTCGCAATGTTAGGAGGAATCCACCATTGCTGCTTGCAGCTATATTTATTATTATTACACATCTTCTTCCATGGGATTCTATGGCAGCCCCTAGAACCGTATGGTCAGAAGTTGTGAAATTTGGCACACTCTTTGGGGCCAGTCCCCTCATCAATTTCACCAAGTTTCATGTCTCCCATTCCAACCATCTAGCGCCACCAATGGGTCAAAATTGAAGGTGTGTTTACACACGTTACTTTTGAACCATATGCCGCATTTTCCAAAATGAGGTATCGTTGGATTCCCTGGACCAAGACGAGTTCAATGCACTCTATGACATCATACACAGTTATATAGATTAACCGCCATCTTGAATGTTAAGGAAAAGCGTTTTTTCGCTACTCCTCCTACAATTCTTGTAGAATCTTCTTCAAAATTGCCACAGATCATCTTCAGACCAAGCCTCACAAAAGACATCACATGTTTTTTTGATTTTCTAAACCTTTTGACTGGAACTGCCAATCAAAGTCGTTAACCCAGCCACCTTAAAAGAAGTGAGGTCATATCTCAGCACCTCTTTACTGCATTGACCCCAAATTTGGTATAGGGACTAGGGACCCTGTTCTAAAGAGGTCCAAAATAGGTCATGGTTTTTGATTTTTCAAAACCGTTTTACAGGTAAAGCCGATCAAAGTCGGCGATGAAGCCGCCAAAACAAAAAGTGAGATCATATCTCAGGACATATTTTCTGAATTGACATCAAACTTGGTACAGGTTTGTTCCAAAGAGGTCCACAAAAGGTTGTGTCATCTAACCTCTAGGGGGCGATCCCGTGTCTGACACATGTTAACTTGTTATACCAGTTGAATTGATGTGGCCGCCATTTTACGTTTTATAACACTTTTTTTTCCCTATTCCTCCAACAAAATGTATCCAATATTCACCAAATTTGCCACAGATTATCTTCACACCACAAACACCTTGACATGTCAAAATAGGACTGAATTACAGCTGTTTAAACTTGGGCCGAATCTGACAACCGCTTGCCAGTTGAAAAACTGCTTACATTTTTACACAGTAACTGAACACAGTATCTTCCAGCACTGAGAATAGCTCACTAGGATAAATTGGTGTCCTGGCAAGGGCAACGTAAGAGGTTCGAATCCAGCCAAAGCCAACGCGCCTGCCATGTCACTGGTTTTCTGTTTAGCGAGACTGTAAGCCACTGCAAAGGAAGCCAGGTACAACGCAGTCGCTAGCTACCTGTAGTTTAGCTGTATATAGTCATGGCAATCCTCACACAAACTATCCAAATTATTTTAGATTTTCAAAACGGTTTGATAGGTACAGCCAATCAAAATCTGCGGTAAAGCCGGAAAACAGGAAGTTGGGTCGTATCTCAGCAAATATATGATGGATTCACACAGAAATTGCTGCATTTACTCGGAACCCTGTTCTGAGGATGTCTAAAATGTGTTTCGTTCATTTTACCTGCTTGGCCACCTCATTGCTGCTTGCAGCTATATTTATCTATATTTTCCTGCTGTATTGTTTTTGTATTGTGTACTGGAAGCTCCTGTCACCAAGACAAATTCCTTGTATATGTAAGCATACTTGGTAATAAAGCTCTTATTCTGGCTGAGCAATACGGCAGCTAATGGACAGCTAGTCAGGCCTTACCGCTACGATTATACATATGACCTATATTCTGCCTGTAGCGCAGCTAATATTTTAATCATGACTGTTTGTGTGATGGGTATGTAACAGACGTAGCCACGCTCCGTCACAACAAGGTATCGTTCGCCACTCGCGGGATTCGAACGCTCGACCTCCGATTTGCCAAGCGTGACCACTACCAACTACGCCAAAGAAAAGCTAGCTGTTCGTTGACGCGGGTGGCCTGCTACATACCTGAGGAGTGAGTTTCATGCTTTTCACACCGTTACACTCACCCCTCTGAAACTCACTCCGGCGGTTAGCTGACGCTAACCTAGTGAATCCGGGTCACGGCACCAATGTGACGGGTATGTAGCAGACGTAGCCACGCTCCGTCACGACAAGGTATCGTTCGCCACTCGTGGGATTGGAACGCTCGACCTCCGACTTGCCAAGCGCGACCACTACCAACTCCGCCAAAGAAAAGCTAGCTCTTCGTTGACCCATTTGGCCTGCTACATACCTGAGGAGTGAGTTTCACGGTTTTTACACCGCTACATTTGCTGTGTGGACTGCTTTGTCTTCTTCTACCTACTATGCAAATGTAGTCCCACTGGTAAGAGAATAAGATAATACATTGTGAAACACAGTGTTTCCTGAACTGAATTGCCCTTACAAAAAAGAAGTATACTTCAAGTTTATTTTGTAAGTATACTTAGTATAAAAAGTATACTATTATCATGGTACTTAAGAGTATACTAGCAGTGTACTAGCAGTGTACTTATTTATATACTATTTTTGTACTAAGTAAACTGAATTGGCCCACTTTTTAGGTCATTTAGTACACTTTAAAGTACACTTATAGTGTATTTGAGGTTTACTTTTGAATACTGTAAAGTAGCCTGTGTAGTGCACTTTCAGTTCATGAAGTATATTTCCTAAAGTACTTCAAAGTATACTTTGGAATACTCTAAAGTAACCTGTGTAGTGCACTTTCAGTTCATGAAGTATACTTCCTGAAGTACTTAAAAGTATACCTTGGAATACTCTAAAGTAACCTGTGTAGTGCACTTTCAGTTCATGAAGTATACTTCCTAAAGTACCTCAAAGTATACTTTGCAATACTTTCAAGTGCACTTTCAATTAATGTAAGCACTCATTTAACTCACGGTTACAATGGTAAACCGGCACAACAATGACAATTACCACGCAACAAAACACTACATTCTAAGCAGACACATTAAAAAAACGAAATTCAAGTTACATTTGTATTTCAAACAAACGGCAAATTTATCAGCAAATGTTGACATAATTTACCGCCTTGCATCATGGGAATTGACCAGCCAATGAGCCACGCTATCTTCATTTTTTCAGGTCCTTATTTCGTTCTTCAGTCAGTTTGACAGTATAACCTTCAAATGCACAATGCAACCCTTCTGTCTGCTTCTTTCTCAAGTAGCTTTTTCGTTTTTTTCATTAATACTCCAATTGATAATTATATTATAAGTATAGGGCTTCAAAATGTTTTGGCAGTAATTAAGGTTACAGCTTCAGTACCAAAAAAGATTCAATGTGCAATGCATAATAGATTTTCCTAGACATGAATAATTAGAATGAGATGGATCTAAAAAATGTAACCTGTAATGTACTTAAAAATTATTTTGACTGTTTTTGCTGTATAATAATAGAAAACGTACATCCTACTCCAGAAGAAATGTATACAATTTTCTATTTCGAAGCATACTTCTTAAAAGTACATCAAAAGTGAACTATTTTCAAAGCATACTTAAAAGTACATCAAAAGTGAACTATTATTTAAGTATACTTCTTAAAAGTATATCAAAAGTGAACTATTTTCAAAGCATACTTAAAAGTATATCAAAAGTGAACTATTTTCTAAGCATACTTCTTAAAAGTATATCAAAAGTGAACTAAAAGTGTACTATCCATATTTTAGTATACTTATAGTATACTTTAATATACTTCTTTTTTGTAAGGGTGTCCATCTCTGCTCCAAACAGGAAACGGCCCCCTGCAATTGGAGACCACACTCCACTCTCAAAAATGATTTAAAAAAAAGACTAAATTCTCTAGTCTAAATGACCTCTACAAAAGATGAACATGCAGGTCTGTAAACTCTGAGGAGTTCCACCTCCTCCTTTTACTTTTCCACCATTGTAAGTGACATGATCTCTTGGAATTGTGTTCTTATGGCAACAAATGGCCTACTCACTCCAAAAGTCAGAGCGGAATAGCAAACAATGTCTGGGTATGTGTTCACACACACCTACTCACACACACATACACACAAAGTTCAAAGCCTGAATCATGGTTTATGTATTCCCACTTGTCCCCTGCATGGGTTATAGGTTTATTCAGCTGCAGTTGAGTTCAACTCCCTGAGTTGTTCTAAGTTTCACTTGATGGTACAGCTTGTCTTCAAGGACCCAGACTGTGATGTACCAGATCACACTGAACAGGGCCACTTGTGTTTGTCATGTCACTGTTCAGTCTTGGTGATGTGAATTAGGCATAATAAATAGTAATATAGAGACTGAGTATTAATATACATATTGACAGACAATACTTCAAATACTGTAATTGTTCATACTTATTTACTGTATGTATGTATGTGTGTGTGTGTGTGTGTGTGTGTGTGTGTGTGTGTGTGTGTGTGTGTGTGTGTATGTATAGATAGACAGACAGATGACGGTAGGCAACCTGCAAATTAAAGTTACAGTAATACTATGGAGTTAGATTAGTTTCATAATTCACAAACAAACGTAACACAATTCACAAATGTATTTCATGATTCACAAATAAATGTAACGCGATTCACAAATGTATTTCGTGATTCACAAATGTAACCCGATTCACAAATAAATGACCCCATTACAAATGCATTTTTTCTAAAAGATATCCTCTGCAGCCTATCAGATGTCTCTTCCAATTTTAGCCAATCACAGCTAGCTTGCTAAACATTAGCCTAGGAAACACTTAAAATGACTAAACATGGATCCTGCCATTCTCAAGAATATTCAATCACGTATGATAATCGGTTTAATAAGATTAACAAGTAATATTTCACCTACATGCTACCAGACGACATTGTTCGTGATCTGAAGGAGACAATGTCCGTTATTATGGCAGGTTGTTGAAGTCCACATAGACACGTTAATGTGATTGGCTAAAATTGGAAGAGACGATCTGATAGGCTGCAGAGAATATCTTTTAGAAAAAATGCATTTGTGAATCTAAGCACGTCAGGAAAGTTCCAAAAATCCACACACAAATGCAGGGATTTGTAACTCGTGTTTGTCCGATTTGTAACTCGTGTTCTCAGATTTGTAACTCGTGTTCGTCAGGTTGCAAACAAATATAATGGGGTCATTTATTTGTGAATCGCGTTACATTTGTGAATCACGAAATACATTTGTGAATCGCGTTACATTTATTTGTGAATCATGAAATACATTTGTGAATCGTGTTACGTTTGTTTGCGAATTATGAAACTAATCTAACTCCATATAATACTGAAGACTTTTCTTTCCAAATGCTTTGGCTTGATTTTGAATTGTAGAGACAGCACAGATTTCCTTTGTGCAAAAATAACACTGACATATAAACATTTGTTCAAGAGTGAGTAAAGAAATGAATGAATACATTTGAAAACATCTGTTCATTCTTGACCACTGCAGTAATGTGCACAGGAAGTGAGACCCCCTCAGTTTCTGTGGAGCCAGGAATGCTATAATTGAAACCGTGTGTGTTGACGTTTGTAGACACGAGAGAGAGAGAGAGAGAGAGAGAGAGAGAGAGAGAGAGAGAGAGAGAGAGAGAGAGAGAGAGAGAGAGAGAGAGAGAGAGAGAGAGAGAGAGAGAGAGAGAGAGAGAGAGAGAGAGAGAGAGAGAGAGAGAGAGAGAGAGAGAGAGAGAGAGAGAGAGAGAGAGAGAGCGCTCAGGAGGTCTTCTGTTTGTGTCACTGCTTAAAGTGACTGTCAAGCTCTCCCTGGCCTTTCGGAGTTTCATTTGAATGTGAAACCAATTTTCCTATGAGCACTCCTTTGTTTTTCTCTCGTGTTAAAATGCGATATATATATATTCTCTTATATTAAAAAAAAAAAAACATTAGGAAATGAATGAAGAAATGCTCATATTTGTAGGCTACTTAAGCATATTACATTATGTTAGGAACTGAAACTATGCACGCCTGCACGCGCACACACATTATGAATTACTACTGGGTTTTAAACAGTTTTTGTTGTTGTTGTCGTGGCGTCACGCGAGGGCAGCTTTTTAGTCGTTGTCGTTAGCAGGGCGGGACGGAGAATGGTGACGTGCACTACAAACTGAGATAGCCTATAGGCCTACTCTCCTATAGTGGAGTGGAGGCGTAGGCTATTCGCAGGATAATACCCGTTCGCCCTGGCAGAAGGACGTCGTTCATACTGTAACATCTGCTATATGACTGATAACCAGGAACACAGCGTCGTGTTTTAAGCGTTGGTAGCACAATATCCCCAATTACAAGACGCTACCTATGAGACAACCTGTCGGCAAATGTATATACAAAATTTGATCGCGCATTGCCATTAATTATCACATACATCAGTTCAGCTACAACTGAAGTTCTGCAACCATAATCCCATTTCGGACGTTGGATTTTCATCTGCTATCATGGACGAGGACAATCAAGGTAGGCTATTTTCTTCCTTCCATGTCATCACATAAGGCGGCCGTTATTTTGCATGTTATGCCCATCAAATTGAACACACAAATTGAATTCTATAAAGGTTACTCATCATGTAGGATTAATTTAATATGACCACACAGACATATACAACACTGTAGCATAGCCTACACTTTGCAGCTGATTATTGAGAATAGATTTAGCCAGGCTTTTTACAGCGCTCCGGCTCCATCATTTTGGTCAACTGTATAGCCTACATCACACTAGCATATTGCACATGTAACCAGATGTACTATGGTACACACGCACGCACGCACACACACACAAATAAATAAATACCATGCTAAAGATCGCAGGTTAGGTTTAGCCTTTCGGAGGTGTGCTGGTGACCCCATTGCACGCATGATTTCATGAAAACCCCATTCAGTGAGTGTATGCTTCTCTGAAAGTGTTTCTGTTAATGCAGAATGTATGGATTGACCTATATTCGATGTCAGTATAGAACAGGTTGTCACCCCAAGTCCCAGAAAGCTGAACTAGGCTATAACGTGGCTTATAATGGTTTATAAATGGCTTTATTTATATTTTAGCTGGTTCTGTTTAGGCACTTGCAAAGCTATCTCAACAGGTCGTCCAATACTGTTGCCAGGTATCACCTTAAACAAATGTACTCAGTCTCAGGTAAAGTTCAGTGGCAAATTGTGTATGCAGAAAAGTTCCATATCCAATGTTCCAAAGAATACATCTTTATAACACACAGTTCTAGATATTAGGAATTATTTAAGAAATCTTACAGTCAGTCCACGGATTTAAAAGTTAATGATATATAAATAACAAATGTAAATAAGTAAACTTTCTAAAACAGACTTGTTCAAAACACAAAATGACTGCTGGCACCACCACAGGATGTGTATGTTTGACTGTGGTGGGTAGAGTGTGGGCACAGAGTGCTCATTGTGCCACATGAAACAGACCTCTCCTCCAACGTCAACAGGCACACACACACACAGACATACATATAGTTGTGTGATGTTGTAAGGGTTCACCACCATCAAAACCTTACATTTTGTTAGGGAGCTGGAAAGCATCCCCCTCACTGATGCCATCCAGAGATAACTGACAACAGCTATGAGGGCTGCCAGAGCACCACACGCAGGCAGACAGACACACACACACTTTCCTTGCAGCACTGCCTGATTGGGCAGCCTAAGCGGATGGGCTGATGGATCATGATCTGGAAACAAAAGTTCTGTGTGTGTGTGTGTGTTTCATATCACGGAGCTTCTGCTCATCTGGAATAACGTGTGTCCTGGACTGGCAGTGGATGCATACTTTCACATGTCAGAAGTAGCTCACAAGCTGCATCGTACTGTACGTGTGTGTAGGTGTGTGATTGTTCATGGACTTTTTCAGTTATTGTCTTATCATCCCCAACATACCAAAGCTCCATCAGAACCAGGACTCACCGGGGCCTCTTATTCAGGTTTGCCCAGCACGGAAGTGCCGTGGCTGGGCAGAATCGCAGGGATGCGTGGGTGAGAAACAGTCTGTGGAGAGGAAGCGGCCAAGCAGGCTGGGTCTTCGCTGTAGGATCCTGTCTGAGACACGGCGGGTCTGTGGCGGTCGACACCATCCCTGCTGTGCCCAGTGATCACTGCCGCCTGTGCTCTGTCCAACACACTTGGAGACACACATGCACACACATGCACACACATACACACACATTTGCTGCCAGGCACGAGATGATGGAGATTAGACTGGGAGAAGAGGATAGAGGGAGAAGATATGGAGATAGAGGGAGGGTAGGGAGGGAGGAGTGGGGAGGGTGGGAGGGGAGGGAGAGAAAGACGTAGAGTAAAATACAGTGTTAAAGGAAATTACACTGAAAGTGAAAGTGCTATATAGACAGACAGAGCCAATGAACGAAAGGGAGGTAAGAAAAAAAAGAGAGAGAAGGACATTGAGTAAGAGTGGATGAGAGAGAAAGAAAGACCACAGTGGTGGAAAATGGTGATAGAGCAAGACATGTACTGTATGTGCCTAAGAGAGTGAAAGGGAGCGAGAGAGGTTGCAAGAAGTTAGAGAGACAAAGAGAATTGGAGACTGTCCAGAGAGATATGGAGTAATGCCAGTGAGAGAGGGAGAGTTGGACCACATTCTTTGAATCAATCAACACTTGAATCAATTCTTCAGTCATTAGCAGAGTTACTTTCACTCAAAGTCCGCCCTCGGTCCTGTCCAGAGAAACTCACAGAACCAAATGCTGTCATGCAAGCTGTCCATCTTTACAAATAATTTCAGGCTTTTAATTGGCCCTATTTAGTTTGTCATTGCATCTGTTTCAGTTCTGTTCTAAGAAACAACAGTCCCCCTGAGCGCTTACAGTGCAGTTCAAGCTTTGTAATGCTGTAAAAACGTGGGAGCAAAATCTATATGACATGCATGAGACTGACCAGTGCAATTTCCTTTTATAGGGCAACAAAGGGTGTTCATTAGGATTCCTCCGTAAGGAGGAAACCTATTGTTATTGTTAGTTTTATTATTGGTGGCCAAGCCGCAAAGCGGCGAAGCCACCTTAAGGGTTTCTACCTTTTCTTATTAGATTCCTAATAAGATTATGGCCCGATTATTATTATTATTGGGTGTGCTTTGCCTTCGGCAAGGGCACAACCTTTGTTCTCTCACATATATATTTATTATTATTTATTTTTGCCCCCCTAAGCCTCAGTCAATATTTGGACTACATAGACAACCTAGGTGTCAAAAGTTTCGTCTTGGTAGCAATTGAGTTGCTTGTATTTTCATTTACGTTCTGTTGCATGGTTTAAGTAGAAATTGGGTTTTTGTGCCAAAAAGTGCCTTCTGTCAACGAAGGGTACTCAGTGCTAGCCTACGTCACTACGTCAGCACACGTTAGCAACGACGCATGGATACAACGTGATAGAGACGTTCTAGCACGCAAGTTGGAGCTTGGATTATGAGTGAAAAATGCCAACCCCCAAAATTACCAACCATTGGGCTTTGTTGAGAAAGCAATTTCGAGTGGAACTGCCATCTCGGATTTTTGATTTAGGTCGTGAAAGTCTTTGTAACTTGAGCGAGTGCGGGTCGCCCGTGAGACTGCCTAGGCGGCAGCTATGCAGGCGTCATAGTAGTCTCGTATTTTCTTAATTTTATAGTTCGGTCAATTCTACACCAAAAGGCTATGTTATGACGATATGACTATTGTGAAGACAGCCAGATGGTGAGATTTTAATGTAGGTTGCTGTAAAAACTTTGATTGGTTTGCTACGTGAGAGCCCCGTCAGCCTCCATTGACATTGCGTCAGCTGTTGTCGTTCTCTGATGAGTATTTTCTTAATTTCGTACCAGGGTCAATTCTACATCAAAAATCAGAAGGAGGGCAGTGTTTTAAAGATATGGCGATTGCGAAGACAGCCAGCGGGTCAGCATATTTTTGTGATTTGTGTAAAACTTGGAATTTGAGTGACACCGCGGCTTGTTTTGATGTTAGCCTCAGTCAGACTCGGCTCGCCCACTGGCAGTGTGTAGTACTGTCTTCAATGCCACAGCTAAACTTTATGTCAAAAGAAACATTCTCATTTCCGGCGCTTTCAAACAATCAGTGAAATGTGGAGCAACAGCAGCTAGCTTGCCTCTAGCAAACTTGTTTTGAATTAGCCATTTCCCCCTACATTAATGTCAAACTTATTTACGTTTTGGGGGGCATATTTTCAGTTAGCAGACGGTACTGTTTAAATCGCGATTCCATACTGCCAGTGACAACGTTGTTACAGTAGCTTGTTTCAAAGGGGGTTCGCAGCTGTTTCAAAGGGTGTTCTTAATGAAATATGCAATATGAGTAGGCTAAATGCTTGAAAATATCACTAGAAGGGAAAAACTTACTCTTATCTTCCGAATAAACGTACCCCCCGGAATAAAAGTACCCCCCGGACAAATCCTCAAAATCTAATAAAGTACTCCCCGGAATAAAAGTACCCCCCGGAAAATTGCCAAATCAGCACGCAAACTGTGTCCATATGCTATCAAAATGTGTTCCTACCAGTGTAAGTGCGCATCTTTTACTGTCACTTGCAATCAGGAATAGAAATGGACAGCAAATATACCATTGCTAGGAAAAAACGTCAACACTTGAACACTGATATTTCTAATGACATCATCTCGCAGCACCTCATATTCCGCGTCTTGTGCGGCATACAATCCTGAACTTGTACTAGTTACAGTAGCTAATGTCGTTAGCTAATGTAAGCTACTTGCCAGTAGCTAGCTAGCTAAGGTAGCTAACGTTTTCACATCGAAGAGTTCAAATTTATCTTCCCTTCCGGAAAAAAAAATGATGTCTCGATTTTCCCCCCAAAATTAAACGTACCGTCCAAAATAAGAACGTTCCGGGGGGATTTTTCGGGATTTTTTTTTTTCCGTACCGGTATGTTTATTCGGAAGATAAGAGTAGAGGACGGACCCACCTGCAACCGACGCAAGCAAGCACACCCTACAATTTCCCCAGAAATTTTACCCTCTCTAGTTTTAATTATTGTACCATTGGAGTCAATCGCAGCCCCTAGAACCATATGGTAACTTTTTGTGAAATTTGGCACACTCATTAAGGACAGTCCCTTCTTTATTCACACCAAGTTTCATGTCTCCCATTAGACCACTCTAGCGCCACCAACGGGTCAAAGTTGGACTTGTGTTCACACACGCAACTTTTGAACCATATGACTGATTTTCAAAAATGAGGTACCATTAGATTCTCTGGATCAAGACGAGTTCAACGCACCCTATGACGTCAATTTCCGGTTATATAGATTTTCTGCCATTTCTGGTTTTATCAAAAACCTTTGAAAGCCTACTCCTCCTACAATTGTTGTCATATCTTCTTTAAAATGACCAGAGATGATCTTCAGACCAAGCCTCACAAAAGTTAGCCCATGGCGTTTTGATTTTCTAAACTGTTTGTCCGGAACAGCCAATCAAAATCGGCAAAAAAGCAACCAAACAGGAATTTGGGTCAAATCTTAGCAAATCATTGAGATATCAACACCAAACTTGGTATGTGTAGTGGAAATTTAGAATACCATACTTGGTTATGTGTTTTATATATAAGGAATGTGTTTTAAAGAAGCTTAATACAGTAAAGGTTGATTCAGCTCATTTGGCAGAGAGGCCATCTGCAGTTTATAACACCTAAACTAGGAGACAGGAACTCTAGAGAACTGGGAGAGGTATTGCCACCTGGGGAGGGAGAGACAGTTGCTCTGAAGACAATGTAGATTCAACTGTATTGTTATTGAGATAAGATAAGATATGTAGCAGCTCTGACCTTTTGGCCAAAAGAGATTGTGTCCTGTGTCCTGTTTGTGTATAATTAAAAGGGTATTTTATTATCCTCATCTAGAGAGGGAGCTGGGACATCAAAGAACTGTGGGACACTTGGTATGGAGTCAAACTGTCACTGAGCAGGGCTGACCAATCACAGAGTTTGCTACATTGATCGATTGACCATCAGAAGAACCATTTGAAGATAGATATGTAGCAGCTCTGACCTTTTGGCCAAAAGAGATTGTGTCCTGTGTCCTGTTTGTGTATAATTAAAAGGGTATTTTATTATCCTCATCTAGAGAGGGAGCTGGGACATCAAAGAACTGTGGGACACTTGGTATGGAGTCAAACTGTCACTGAGCAGGGCTGACCAATCACAGAGTTTGCTACATTGATCGATTGACCATCAGAAGAACCATTTGTTCTAAGTTTATATAAGGCAGAGTTTTAGGGTTGGTCTTCATCACTCTTACGAACGACTTGTGGCTAGCACCCCGTGCGTAATGACTGATCCAGAGTACTCTGTTAATTCTTAATTTGTACAAACTAAATACATTTTATTGAAACCGCCATCATGACTCTTCAAATCTACACAGTGCCACTAGAATTCTTCCATTACAGTATGTCACGTGGAAGACACTACAACATGTTACCATGTGCAAAGGCATCTTCATATCTCCAAAAATGATTGATATAAAGCAAATCAAACTTATTGCTAACACTAAAATAATGCTTTACACATCCGCCGGTCAAAAACTGACACTCTGATGAAATCAAAAGTTCATATGAAGACTCTTGAGAATGTTTAGTGTGAGATGAAAAGTAGATTTTGGTGAATATTGGAAACATGAATGCTTGGCTAATTGCTAGGGAAATTTCCAATTAAATGTCTCCCCTGCTCCTCAGCGCGCGCGCGCTCCACATTCTCACACACTCAGCCTTTCCCTTGACACACGCGCAAGCTTGGCGAGACGCATACACAACATTTCAGGAGAGTGTGGGCTGACCAAGCCCCCATTGCTTGGTCTTTAGCAAAGGCCCATGTGGATCTTGATGGTATTGCACTTCCGATTTTGTATGCAATGGTAAAAAAGTTCTCCAAATCCTGAAACATTGATAGTATAGGCCAAGAGTAACTACCACACCACAAATGGCCCAATATCACCCATAGGTGACGCTACAGGCCACACCCTGATGCACAAAGATACAAGGCTTTCTGGAATGGGTAGGCTCACCAAGCCCCCTCCCTTCACTCCTTGGCTTGAAATAAAAGCCCTTGTGGATCTTGATGGTATTGCATTTCAGATTTGGTATCCCATTGGTAAGTCGACAGCATGGATTTTTCTATACAGTGACAATTTGTGAAGAATATACATTTTTCAATGGTTCGCAATGTTAGGAGGAATCCGCCATTGCTGCTTGCAGCTATATTTGGATAATAGGAGCAGGAAGAGTATTCAGAACAGACAGTTGTGATTGGTCCACCAGAAGCAGCTGTTTGTCACCGCGACATTTTTTATGACTAAAGAAATGAGGAGAGCGATACATTATTTTTGTGAAATACCAAAACCGTTACTAACTCTGGCTGCTCTGTAAAGAAAAACATTTACTGTTAAAAGTAAACATAACTTTAAGGAAAGAGAAACGTACATTTGTTCTAAAAATAAGAATAATATTTTTAGCATTTTTCATACTTATATTGGCCGAAATGATTCATTTTGACATTTGGTTTATGTTTCATTGCATTTTCTACACTCCTGAAGTCTGTCCCAGCCCAGCATGGTCCTGTCTCTGCAGCGTGTCCACAGGGAGCCTGCTAGAAACCCAGATGGGATCAATCAGAACATTTATCCTCGATAGCTCATTCACAGCACGCTCCTGAGGGCCTTGGTGTTGGGTCACAGACCACCCTGATTATGCAGTGTGAAAACCAGCCATTTTACCTGGCAGTGTGTGTGTATTTGTGTCAGGGCAAGAGAGAGAGAGTAAAATGTATATGAGCGTGTGTCAATGTGGTTGTCCCATTCATCAACCCAGGCTGAGCGAAGAGAAGATACACACAAACTCTGTAGTGGAATACTTCAAACCGTTCATCCCGTTCATGCACCTATTGAGGAGTTTTGTTGACATTCGTAGTCTCTAGGCTAGATTCAAATGGCGGCACGCATCGCCTTGCTCTTCCATTGACCTCCCACTGTGACTGTGACTTGGTACACAGAAGTCCAGCTCTGAGTGGAAAGGGGAATGCTTGAAAGACAAGTACCTCTCAATTTAGAGTCCCACTCAGCTGCTAACACCCCCCTCCCCCAGCTAGGTCTCAACATATAGAACTCACTTTGTGTTAATTCTGCATGTAAGTATATCACACCTATATCACATTTATATACTTCTATAAAGTATGGTTGAAGAGTGATGTTCAATACAGACCTCCTACACTTATATCCTCCCGCCAAGGTTTTTATGCCCAATTTGATTAGACGCTTGCGATGCCCATCCTCTTTTAATCCAATATCACTGGTTGGATATCAGTGTCTCTATCTAGAGGTCACTGGAGGCTGGGGGGTGCGTGTCTGCTAGTGAGTGCATAGATAGCGTCAATATGCTCCAGTAGCAATCAGTAGCTTCTTAATCTTAGCCTGAGGCTCACCACCACCCAACCAGACTGGTCAATAAACTACCCCCCATCCCCAACCATTGTGAGTCACTCTGTCAGGGCTAGCTGTGGTCTGTGTCTGCTGTGTGCTCAGTCAACACCCCCAGGAACTGGTGGCTGCACATGCCAGGGCCTGCTTTGTATGGCTTAATGTGTGATCATAGACCTAGTTATTGTACATGTGCCGCCCCATCTCCCTGTATGTTGGTATGTGTATTTGTTTGTGTGTGGGCATGTGTGTGTGTTTGTGGGTGTGTGCTGGCATTTGTGTGGGTGAAAAAGATGTGTAGGTGTCAAGTCCAAAAAGGAGTCATTGTTCAGTCCTACGAGAGAGGAACACTCAGTAGTGAGAATCCCTCATCCAAGGCAAACCCAGCTGGATGTTTCCTTTGGGACACACTTAAAAGCCAGATCAAAAAGTTTAAACGCTACAAGTTAAGTAGTAGTCCAAAAACAACAGAAAATATGAAATATCTGGTCATGTAATATCCTATCCGTGCTTGAAGTTGGAGCTGTTTGCTTACCAGACAGCTAACTCACATAGGAGTTAAATCAGTGTGACCGTTGCTGAATCAGAGAGGGTTGGGGATTTGATCTGGCTTCATAAATAAGAGCTGTGTTCTGGTGCGTGAGGAGGACCACACATGGCTTTCATTTGGACCCCATCACTGTTTTCTCAAGTCTTAAAACGGCTCTGCGCAACCTTTCTAACTTAACTGAGACGTCTGTGGCCAGGCTGAACGCTTGTGTCTCAGCGGAACACTTACAGTTTTTGAGAGAAGAAACACTTTTCAATAAAGGACTCGATACCTCTCAGGATTAGTTATCTTTTCAGCTGGAGGCGGGAGTACTAACAGCCTAATAAATGGTTATGGCTAAGAATCTGGTCGATTAAAAACAGACTTGGGTCAACCATACTGTTTTTTGGAAAGGAGGGGGGGGCTGTTGGAAGGGCAGGTTCATTGAGAAGAGCTTATTTTCCCCTCTCTGGATGGAAAAGTGAGAGTGCTAGAGCTTCCGGGAGTGTTGGATAATATGCTGTAAAGAATTCCTACCAAAGAGCCCAACGTTTTTGCCTCATCGTCGCCCCTCAAGTTTTTGGTTTGCCGTCTGTGTGCATGCATGTGCTTTTGTGACTTTAAGAATGTTTTTTTATGTGTTTAAGTGTGCATTTGTGTTCCTGTGTGTGTCTGTATTAGGGCTGAACGATTAATTGCATTT
The DNA here is from genome assembly GCA_023658055.1 of Thaleichthys pacificus. NCBI lineage: Eukaryota > Metazoa > Chordata > Actinopteri > Osmeriformes > Osmeridae > Thaleichthys > Thaleichthys pacificus. The sequence continues at coordinate 14,379,939 of CM042862.1, forward strand.
GCGATAATATCGCGATGTGACAAAACACGATTTTGTAATCGCAAAGGCTGCGATTTGACTTTGGTCACGTGGCACGCGAGAGTAATGCAGTTTGCAGACGAAGGATCAACTTTGCACGTCACACTGTACCTTGACCTGTACGATGGCCTCGACAGAACCTGACACTACAGACACTTTTTGCCTTTAAAAAAGATGCTGCGCAGTGTCAAGTATTGTGCAAAACCTACCTGGCTAATGTTGCTACCTCACGGGGCAGCACCACCAACCTAATTCAGCCTTAAAAAAACACTACAAAGCCATGTACAATGTATAGCTAAAATGCTGAACACCAGTGTGTCAAATAAGCCAAATAACACCCGACAGGATCACTGAATCTAAATGTTTCAAAGCCTAACTCCATATTCATGCACATGTTATTAGCCTACGTTTAGCTTTGATTTACTAAAATATTTTCGAAGAGGTACAGGCGGTATGTTTTCCTTAATTTTTCTGAACTTTGTGTTATGTTGCTGACTGGAGATCAGTAATATATATATATATATTTATTAATAATAAATCATAGTGTCCTCTACCTTTCAGTGGCCCCCCATAAAACTAGCCAAGGCCTCATCTATCTTCTGATAATTTTCCATTGAAATAGTAGCTTGGACTTTCTATCCAGAACTGCTGGTGACTTCTTCCCTGTGTTCAGGCCCTCAGAACAGTGGCATTTGCATGTACGTCACAGTCAAGCGCTGCATTTTGATTTGCAAATGGCTCCACTAGTTGCGATAGGCAGAATCCCACTCTAACATCCTACCTTCTCACTCAGACAGGACACTGCAGCTTACGCATTCCCAGACCCTCTTTCCTCCAGTACAATACATTCTCCTACTGTCCAGACCCTTTCTCATCCTGTGAAGTACAGTCTAGATCTAAATCTCTCACTACATCATTGAGTACTGTTGTACACAGGACAGACCTGCTACACCTCTACCTGTTTCTCTGTATGGATGTATTAGTTTTAGAGATGCACCGAAAGGAAAAGTCTTGATTGAAACTGAATCCGAACTAAATGAAACACACCAATACCGAACACTTTTTTCGCAGATTTTTTTGGATAAATTCACTAGCCTCAATGTGCTTTTTACTTGTCTTGTTTTTAAAAGAAAAAATCGATTACAAAAATACAATTTCAAAATATGTATTTACATGTTTCAGGGCTGTACACTATCCTTTTCCACTGGTGGCACTTGCGCTACTAACTTTTTCAGTTACTGGCGCAAAACATGATTTGGTCGCACAAATTATTTATAGTAAGCCGCTCTGGATAATAATGAACAATAATGAACCTGTATTGCATACAGATGTGCTTTAAAGGTCCCATGGCATAAAAATGTCACTTTATGAGGTTATTTAACATTAATGAGTTCCCTTAGCCTGCCTTTGGTCCCACTGTGGCTAGAAATTTCGATAGGTGTAAACCAAGCCCTGGGTATTTTTCTCTGCCTTTGAGAAAATTAAAGCTCAAATGCTCCGATCTGAAAGTCTTCCCCTTATGTCGTCATAAGGGGAAAGGTTACCTCCCCTTTCTCTGCTTTGCCCGCACAGAGAATTTGGCCCACCAATGAGAAAATGAGCTACGACCGTGAAAGTGCGATATTGTTTTTTCCTCGAGAGACATCATGGCTTGCAATGGCAGTTAGTCCCGCTCTCCTCTTCATAGCATTTAAAGCTACAGACACTGAAATGGCACGTCCTGAGGAAAGCTCATTGTGGGACTGCTCGTAGTGGCTGTAATTCTGCAAGGCTGAATTTCGGGAATGAGACTTCAGATAGAGTATTAGGGGACCACTAAGGCCTATATAAAAGCATCCAAAAACAGCATGCCATGGGACCTTTAATTACTTGCCATCTTTTACACCACATGCCTTCTTGTTTTCTTTAACCCTGTAAGACCCCTTGTTGTAATATTACAACGTCACATTTAGCTCTCCAAAAATCAGATTTGCAGATTTGAAAGACCACATTTACATGGCCATTGGGTCTTATTGTATTGCCTTGCAATGCCATTGGATACTAAATGTGTATATAGATCTGGCTATGGGGAGTCAGATGGCTGAGCGGTTAGGGAAGCGGGCTAGTAATCAGAAGGTTGCCAGTTCGATTCCCGGCCGTGCCAGATGATGTTGTGTCCTTGGGCAAGGCACTTCCCCCTACTTGCCTCGGGGGGAATGTCCCTGTACTTACTGTAAGTCGCTCTGGATAAGAGTGTCTACTAAATGACTAAATGTATAAGGCCATGAACTAGGGCTGCACAATTAATCGAATTGTAATCACAATCACGATTTTGGCTTCCCACGATCAAATTCGCGTGATCGAGCGATATGTAAAATATTATTATTATATATATTAGTATTTTTTGGCAAAGCTAGCGCTCCGTAAACCATAGGTGCGTGCAACATCGGCTGCGGCTGCATGAAACGACCAGCAAGGAGTTGCTGCTTGCAGTTGGTGAGGAGTTATAAACGGCTGCGTAAAGTCGGACATTCCTGCTTCTCGTGGTTTGCTGCGTTGACGTCGGTTATGGCCGATCAAGTGCTGTTTCCTTACTTTATCACTGACAAACTGCATGGTATAACTAGAGAGGGTACAATTTCTGGGGAAATTGTAGTGTGTGCTTGCTTGCATCGGTTGCAGATGGGTCCGTTTATTAACTGTAATTTTTACAACTGATATTTCTGTATATTTTATATAAAAATGCCTACTTATTATTTATGAAGATTGCATAGATTTAAAAGCATAGCCTACATTTGTTGCTGCTCATGTACAATTCAAAATACAAAAAGTGAAGTGTAGCATGTCCCTGTACTTACTGTCGCTCTGGATACGGACGTCTGCTAAATGACTAAATGTAGAATTAACCTAACCTATAGTCACCTTAAGTTTTTCCCTTCTACAGTAGTGATATTTTCAAGCATTTAGCCCACTCATATTGCATATTCATTCATTAAGAACCACCTTTGAAACAAGCTATTCTAAGTAACAACGTCACCGGCAGTATTAGATAGAATAGCGATTTAAACAGTACAGTACCATCTGCTAACTGAAAATATGCCCCCAAAAAACGTAAATAAGCTTTACATTTATTTAGGGGGAACTGGCTAATTCAAAAGAAGTTTGCTGGAAGCGATCATTGTCAGTAACAATACCAAATACGACCATTCGATCTTAGACTAGAGCCCTGCACGGTGGAGAAGCTGACCTCGGTAAATTGTGCTAAACTAGCCTAGCTGCTGTTGCTAGCCAAACTTAAGGGGATTGTTTGAATGCGCCGGAAATTAAAAACGTTTATTTTGACATCAAGTTTAGGCTGTGGCATTGAAGACAGCGACACACAGTTCAAATACATTATTTAATGTGAAATTACTTACTGTACATGCAAGTCTTGAATTACTTAAATGTATGATGCTGCCAGTAGTCTACTGTGCGCAACAGTCTTACTACATCTATGCATGTCGTAGTTATGCGTCGTTGCTAACGTGTGCTGACGTTGGGCTTGCACCAAGCCCCCACCCCTCGCCCCTCGGCTTGAAGCAACGGCCCCGGTGGATGTAGGTGGTATTGCATTTACGGTTAGGTTTCCGACTCTTCCGGTCGTTTTTATTCTATTAACTCCAGTCAACATTTACAAAACTATCTCCCCCAATAATTTTTGTTCGATTCTCGAACCTGGCTCATACTACTAGCTTTTTCATAAAATAAGTTTTCCCGATTTTTGCTAAGTTTGAAACCAATACGAAATGGGTAAACTAGCACCCCATTTATTTGCTTACGTCAATAAAAGTTGCCTGCAAATGTGCTCGCGGATACTAACAGGGCACGAGCACAAAAGTTCACATTGGCCGATAGCCGATTTACATGGAGCTGAATGAGCCATAGACTTATATTGAATGAGCACAGGGAGAAATGGCTTGAGTTGCCTGCCCTGTTCTAGCAAGTTTAGCAAATGGTTGTCACACATACATTAAATGTGGTTAATATAGTTTATTCCCGTTATTTTAAAACAGATAAACAGATTTTTGATGGCAAATATTATATTATGTTAAGCGTGAGCATAGATTGTTGACATGTCTATCTGGAGCAAAGACGTTCAATAAAATATATTTTAGACACACTTCTCGAGCTTTTATTTATTACATTATTAACACGTATTGTTAGATCACGTTATATCCATTAATAGACGTTTGGTTTTATAGGTTGAACATATAAAACACAGGTCACATTTCGACACTGATGTGAAATTGAAGGCAGTGTGAATTTCGTGGCATTTCGTTTGAATATAAAGTTGACAGTAAGCAATGGTAAGTCTGCATTATGGAAGATTTCGGTTACCAAAATAACTATTAAGCTTTCTTTGCCTGGCGAGAACAACGACGGAGCTGTTCATGTTAACAGTTTATTTCATCCGATACAATGCGTTGGAAATCATACTCATATCACGAAGAAAAAAAGCAACATATGTGATGAGTTCCATCTAGAATAGCCCTATATTTAGCCCTATAGCCTATTTCTAAAAAACAAGTGAAAGGAATACTATACAGTGACAGAATACATTTCCGTTAAGTTTGCATCATGTGTCTGATTCTTATCGGACTTGTACTGCCCATAGATTCTGCAACTGCAATGCCTTAGCTCACACGCTCGTAACCATATAAATCTATGCTCGCGACTGGTTGTCGCAAAGTATGACGTGTACAGCTAGTTGCAAGCGTGCACGAGGTCTCGGAGCTAGGGAAAAAAAGAGCCACTGTTTAAAGCTAGACCGGAAGACACGGAAGTGGAAAGATGGCCGCGTCCAGTCTCGCGCTCTCGCTTGCCTCACTGCGCCACTGAGCACTTTTCATAGAAATAAATGGGGACTCCATCTTGGAAGACAAAAGTAGCTTACTCTAGTTATATTAACTCTATGTGATCTCTCCATCTCTGGATAAACCACTAGCCTATATTGCACTCGAGATCCGTTGTCCTGCGACCAAAGAGCGACTTAACGGCAACTTAACCCATGGTACCAAAATTAATGTATCCAGCCGACCAAGGTACAACGTCACGGCAACGTTGTCCACGGGACCAAAAAATAACGTAACCAGCCGACCAAGGTACAACGTCGCGGCAACGTTGCCCACGGGTCTAAAAATAACGTAACCAGCCGACCAAGGTACAACGTCGCGGCAACGTTGTCCATGGGACCAAAAAATAACGTAACCACCCGACCAAGGTACGACGTCGCGGCAACGTTGTCCATGGGATCAACTGGCAACATTCCCTTTATAACGTTGCTACGACGTTGCCACGACGTTGCCAGAAGGTAACGTCGCGGGTTACCAACTGAGCACTTACTGGCAACGTTGCCGCAACGTCATGTGTTAGATGGGTACACGTTGCGCCTTTGACAATGACCATCCTTCCTCTATTTGACTATGGCGATATAATTTATAAAATGGCATCAAAGACCTCCCTCAGAAGACACACTCCACCACTCAGCAATCCGTTTTGCCACAGGTGTCCCCTTCACCACCCACCACTGATCTTAACAGACTGGTGGACTGGCCCTCTCTTCACACCAGGCGGCTGCAACACCGGATGCTCGTGGTCTACAAGTCAATTTTGGGAATGACCCCTCGCTACCTCTCAAATCTTCTGCACATCTCTGACAGCAATCGCCAGTTAAGATCAAGTGACTTCATTAGGCTCATCATTCCGAAAGTCCGTACTGTGTTTGGTCATAATGTAGCATCCCCGGTTGAATAAGATGGTCTCTTTCACTGATGGTTCACAATCCTTTATTAACACCTTGTGCGAACACACCGTATGAGCTGAAGATACAATTACATTGAAATGAGTGACTCTTACGTGATGTGCTTCCATTACCTTTCAATAGGCTACACTCTTTATCGCTAGCAACAAACGACACACTATCAATAGCATTAGCAATAACCATGGGCGCATAGCAAATTATTATAAACATGAAATATTAACAACTTAAACATATGAATCAACAAACCTTGTTCCCTCATCAACCAGTTGCTAAATATTAATGCTAATTAACGATCTTCTCCGCACCTAGCAGCAGGATGTTGCGCAATCATTTCAAAATAAAAGTAAATATCATATAAAACGGGAAAACAGGAAACAAAGCACAAACATTTGCAACAGTAGAACATTTTTGTTAAGTCATTTACACATAACGCCTTTCATTTTGCCTCTGCAAATGACTGGAACTCACTTCAAAACACACTCAAACTAACAGCTTTCACCTCTCTCAACATATTCAAACTAAAGCTGCAACAAATCATAGTTGACTGCTGTACTTGCTGACCAGCCCTTGCTTCTCTCGCTCGCTCTCGCTCTCATTTTTATAAAGAGAATCCAGTAATCTGCTTTTTTCTTTTTATTTATTTATTTTTATTATTTCTTTTATTGTTTATTTTGGTACATAGTGTTTATTCATTTACCCATGTGTCTTTAGCCTTTTCCTCATGTGTTTGTCATACTGTTTTGTATCTGTGCTGTTTGTGTCACTTGTGTGGACTGTGCTACTGCCTCTTGGACAGGTCATCATTGTAAATGAGAATTGATTTTCAATTGATTTTACCTGGTTAAATAAAGGTCATATATGGCGAATTGTCCGCTTCATTTTAACACGTAAGATTGAGTAGCCTATGCGATTGCTGCGTGCGTCTTGACGAGAGGTTGATTTTCTTTTTAAATCAACATTAGGCTACACCATTCCGGGAGGGGGGCAGGGGGTCGTAGGGCTAAAGCCAACTTGATGTGTTGAATGCTCAGAGCACGTTTTAAAACATATTCTTAAAAATACACATTACTGTTTTAACAAACGCTCATAATAAATCATAGCATATTGCCTAAAACCTAAGGTAAGCACAAAAATAATCTGTGATACATTTGCGACCCATTAAAAATTACGGTCACAATGCATTTCGAAAGGTCGCAAATGCGACCATTTCGGTCGCAGTGTAGTGCCCTGTGTTTTATATTCCAGCAGACATTATTCCATTATAGCACAATACAACAAAAACTTAAAACATTTGTAAAATAAAAGTCCCCACTCTTTGAATATATTATGAGTTCTGAAACAATGTAACGTACTCTGTACGCACAAAAAAAGTTAATTAAAAAGTGTATTGAAAAGAGTGCAAAAAAGTGGATGAACCCACAGCAAATTATCATCCTAGACATACACCTACTTAGCCTACTTCTTCAGTAGTTTGTTGACGGTCCCTAAACATTTGTGTTGACAAGGCGGCTGTTTGAAAATAAAGACAGATGCGTGCAAAGTGTAAAGTTGGAAAGACGAGACAACTGTCCAAATATATTGAACTTCAAACTAACTTCACCACGGTCATTTTTGCGTCTTTTTCGGACACTTTAAACTGCTTCCTTATTGTCGACATGTTTGTTGCATTTATAAAGCGCGCACGCGTCACTCCACGCTGATTGATATTTGATCGCGTCATTGTTGGAATGCTGCTTCAGCATTCCAAGTATTGTTCTTTGAATCTTTATTGTTGGAATGCTGCTTCAGCATTCCAAGTATTGTTCTTTGAATCTTTATTCAACTTATTATTATTCTATTTCTTCCGTGGCACCTTTCAGCGCCTTCAAATCTTCAGCTATTAAAACCGTTCAGCTATCAAAAAATTCAGCAGTTTCAGGCCATGGGTGCTATGACTTTTCAGCTTTGTATCTCTTATGCTTGAATTAATATAAATCAATATTCATCATATTGTTAACATGGGTTTCTAATGGAGTTTTCTTTCAAATCCTCTCAAACTTCTTTAAACTTCTTCAACTTCCAAATCCTTCTTCTTCCTCAATCTTTCAGCTAGAGCCACCATTTAAACTTTAAAATGTTGACAAAACCCTAAACTATTTTTGAATAATTCAGCTTTTTGATATCTATTCAACTTTTTTCAATATCACTGAATATGTTTCATGACTTTTTCAAGCCGTTTCTGAGATTTACATGGGTGTGTACGTGAAAGCCTAGAGTGCAGACTGAAACGCTTAGAGTGGAGGGGAGCTTCGGATGTCGTTGAAAAAATATTTCTAGTTTGCCAGCATTGCCACAATTTTCGCTCTTCATGCTTCGTTTTTGGATCAATAGATAGCTAATTTTGTGCTGGTCGTAGACAGTTGTCTGTTGAATCCAACAGACGTACACGTTTGTTCAGAGCCCCACGAAAGCGAGACAAAGTCCAACTCTCGCCCCATAGAGACCAATGCAAATCTGGTGACAAAATCGTCAGAGAAAGCAAAAAGAACAATATTTTGAAACTGCCGGTAGAGTCGTATTTCTGACCGCACAGAAATATAAAGGACATCTCTGGTTTCGGCAGAGTCTTGGGTCTCGGAAAATATGCTTATTCTTTGGATTGGAAGTATAGTTTTGCGTCTAGGTTAACTTGTTTGAGGTGTGGATTCTACCTAAATTTCTGTTATTCTCTGCCCTCAGCGCGTTAGCATTCATAGCTGCACCATCACCGTGGCAACCACACAAACAAGCGCCACTCAGTCTATTACACAGGTGATTGTTATTAGCTGATTAGTGGAGACACAGGACAAGCTATTCAGTCAACTCGTCTCATTAAAAGACTAAGAGCACCACAACACAACTACTACCACTACTGATACTGCTATATTTTATGCCACTACTACAACTACTAATTCTGCAGATGCTGCTAATATCTCTTTTACTAACTACTTCGCTAATGGAACTGTTTTGTTCTACTACGCCACTGAGTGCGTTTACTTGACCATGAGAAACCCGATTACTAGCAATTGTCGGTTTATGCCATACGATTACTCCATTTACATGTGTAATTAGTTATGCGATTACTCAATAAGCACGTGTACATGATTCTTTTTATTAATCGTTGTATGCTCCACGGACAAAACTTGCACCATCATCCTTCTGCAACAAAGTGTCGCCGTGTCTTCCTGTAGGCCTATCGGCCCTACTGCTGTATGTTTCATTCAATCAACACATTGAATCCTACTAAGAAAGCCGAGTAAACGCACTCAATGCACACATCTGCTACTGCTATTACTATCCCAACTATAATGTCAGCTGTTAAGACTATAATATTCTTTTCATGACTAGCTAGCCTAGGCCTACTTCTTCTTCTGTTTAACAGTTCAGCTTTCAGCTTCTCCCGCATTGTATTTCAGCTCTTAGCGTTGTTAGATGATGCAGTTCAGTTTCCACACTGCCTCTTTTGTGTGACTCACACATTTTTGAAATTCATTTCAGCTTGCGGGTATTTTCTCATTTCTGTATTTTCTGCAATTTAAGAAAAATAATTTCATCTTTCAGCATTCCAACGCATTTTCAGCAGGAAATGCCTTTCTAGTTGTTGGAATGCTGCTTCAGCATTCCAAGTATTGTTCTTTGAATCTTTATTCAACTTATTATTATTCTATTTCTTCCGTGGCACCTTTCAGCGCCTTCAAATCTTCAGCTATTAAAACCGTTCAGCTATCAAAAAATTCAGCAGTTTCAGGCCATGGGTGCTATGACTTTTCAGCTTTGTACCTCTTATGCTTGAATTAATATAAATCAATATTCATCATATTGTTAACATGGGTTTCCAATGGAGTTTTCTTTCAAATCCTCTCAAACTTCTTTAAACTTCTTCAACTTCCAAATCCTTCTTCTTCCTCAATCTTTCAGCTAGAGCCACCATTTAAACTTTAAAATGTTGACAAAACCCTAAACTATTTTTGAATAATTCAGCTTTTTGATATCTATTCAACTTTTTTCAATATCACTGAATATGTTTCATGACTTTTTCAAGCCGTTTCTGAGATTTACATGGGTGTGTACGTGAAAGCCTAGAGTGCAGACTGAAACGCTTAGAGTGGAGGGGAGCTTCGGATGTCGTTGAAAAAATATTTCTAGTTTGCCAGCATTGCCACAATTTTCGCTCTTCATGCTTCGTTTTTGGATCAATAGATAGCTAATTTTGTGCTGGTCGTAGACAGTTGTCTGTTGAATCCAACAGACGTACACGTTTGTTCAGAGCCCCACGAAAGCGAGACAAAGTCCAACTCTCGCCCCATAGAGACCAATGCAAATCTGGTGACAAAATCGTCAGAGAAAGCAAAAAGAACAATATTTTGAAACTGCCGGTAGAGTCGTATTTCTGACCGCACAGAAATATAAAGGACATCTCTGGTTTCGGCAGAGTCTTGGGTCTCGGAAAATATGCTTATTCTTTGGATTGGAAGTATAGTTTTGCGTCTAGGTTAACTTGTTTGAGGTGTGGATTCTACCTAAATTTCTGTTATTCTCTGCCCTCAGCGCGTTAGCATTCATAGCTGCACCATCACCGTGGCAACCACACAAACAAGCGCCACTCAGTCTATTACACAGGTGATTGTTATTAGCTGATTAGTGGAGACACAGGACAAGCTATTCAGTCAACTCGTCTCATTAAAAGACTAAGAGCACCACAACACAACTACTACCACTACTGATACTGCTATATTTTATGCCACTACTACAACTACTAATTCTGCAGATGCTGCTAATATCTCTTTTACTAACTACTTCGCTAATGGAACTGTTTTGTTCTACTACGCCACTGAGTGCGTTTACTTGACCATGAGAAACCCGATTACTAGCAATTGTCGGTTTATGCCATACGATTACTCCATTTACATGTGTAATTAGTTATGCGATTACTCAATAAGCACGTGTACATGATTCTTTTTATTAATCGTTGTATGCTCCACGGACAAAACTTGCACCATCATCCTTCTGCAACAAAGTGTCGCCGTGTCTTCCTGTAGGCCTATCGGCCCTACTGCTGTATGTTTCATTCAATCAACACATTGAATCCTACTAAGAAAGCCGAGTAAACACACTCAATGCACACATCTGCTACTGCTATTACTATCCCAACTATAATGTCAGCTGTTAAGACTATAATATTCTTTTCATGACTAGCTAGCCTAGGCCTACTTCTTCTTCTGTTTAACAGTTCAGCTTTCAGCTTCTCCCGCATTGTATTTCAGCTCTTAGCGTTGTTAGATGATGCAGTTCAGTTTCCACACTGCCTCTTTTGTGTGACTCACACATTTTTGAAATTCATTTCAGCTTGCGGGTATTTTCTCATTTCTGTATTTTCTGCAATTTAAGAAAAATAATTTCATCTTTCAGCATTCCAACGCATTTTCAGCAGGAAATGCCTTTCTAGTTGTTGGAATGCTGCTTCAGCATTCCAAGTATTGTTCTTTGAATCTTTATTCAACTTATTATTATTCTATTTCTTCCGTGGCACCTTTCAGCGCCTTCAAATCTTCAGCTATTAAAACCGTTCAGCTATCAAAAAATTCAGCAGTTTCAGGCCATGGGTGCTATGACTTTTCAGCTTTGTACCTCTTATGCTTGAATTAATATAAATCAATATTCATCATATTGTTAACATGGGTTTCCAATGGAGTTTTCTTTCAAATCCTCTCAAACTTCTTTAAACTTCTTCAACTTCCAAATCCTTCTTCTTCCTCAATCTTTCAGCTAGAGCCACCATTTAAACTTTAAAATGTTGACAAAACCCTAAACTATTTTTGAATAATTCAGCTTTTTGATATCTATTCAACTTTTTTCAATATCACTGAATATGTTTCATGACTTTTTCAAGCCGTTTCTGAGATTTACATGGGTGTGTACGTGAAAGCCTAGAGTGCAGACTGAAACGCTTAGAGTGGAGGGGAGCTTCGGATGTCGTTGAAAAAATATTTCTAGTTTGCCAGCATTGCCACAATTTTCGCTCTTCATGCTTCGTTTTTGGATCAATAGATAGCTAATTTTGTGCTGGTCGTAGACAGTTGTCTGTTGAATCCAACAGACGTACACGTTTGTTCAGAGCCCCACGAAAGCGAGACAAAGTCCAACTCTCGCCCCATAGAGACCAATGCAAATCTGGTGACAAAATCGTCAGAGAAAGCAAAAAGAACAATATTTTGAAACTGCCGGTAGAGTCGTATTTCTGACCGCACAGAAATATAAAGGACATCTCTGGTTTCGGCAGAGTCTTGGGTCTCGCAAAATATGCTTATTCTTTGGATTGGAAGTATAGTTTTGCGTCTAGGTTAACTTGTTTGAGGTGTGGATTCTACCTAAATTTCTGTTATTCTCTGCCCTCAGCGCGTTAGCATTCATAGCTGCACCATCACCGTGGCAACCACACAAACAAGCGCCACTCAGTCTATTACACAGGTGATTGTTATTAGCTGATTAGTGGAGACACAGGACAAGCTATTCAGTCAACTCGTCTCATTAAAAGACTAAGAGCACCACAACACAACTACTACCACTACTGATACTGCTATATTTTATGCCACTACTACAACTACTAATTCTGCAGATGCTGCTAATATCTCTTTTACTAACTACTTCGCTAATGGAACTGTTTTGTTCTACTACGCCACTGAGTGCGTTTACTTGACCATGAGAAACCCGATTACTAGCAATTGTCGGTTTATGCCATACGATTACTCCATTTACATGTGTAATTAGTTATGCGATTACTCAATAAGCACGTGTACATGATTCTTTTCATTAATCGTTGTATGCTCCACGGACAAAACTTGCACCATCATCCTTCTGCAACAAAGTGTCGCCGTGTCTTCCTGTAGGCCTATCGGCCCTACTGCTGTATGTTTCATTCAATCAACACATTGAATCCTACTAAGAAAGCCGAGTAAACGCACTCAATGCACACATCTGCTACTGCTATTACTATCCCAACTATAATGTCAGCTGTTAAGACTATAATATTCTTTTCATGACTAGCTAGCCTAGGCCTACTTCTTCTTCTGTTTAACAGTTCAGCTTTCAGCTTCTCCCGCATTGTATTTCAGCTCTTAGCGTTGTTAGATGATGCAGTTCAGTTTCCACACTGCCTCTTTTGTGTGACTCACACATTTTTGAAATTCATTTCAGCTTGCGGGTATTTTCTCATTTCTGTATTTTCTGCAATTTAAGAAAAATAATTTCATCTTTCAGCATTCCAACGCATTTTCAGCAGGAAATGCCTTTCTAGTTGTTGGAATGCTGCTTCAGCATTCCAAGTATTGTTCTTTGAAACTTTATTCAACTTATTATTATTCTATTTCTTCCGTGGCACCTTTCAGCGCCTTCAAATCTTCAGCTATTAAAACCGTTCAGCTATCAAAAAATTCAGCAGTTTCAGGCCATGGGTGCTATGACTTTTCAGCTTTGTACCTCTTATGCTTGAATTAATATAAATCAATATTCATCATATTGTTAACATGGGTTTCCAATGGAGTTTTCTTTCAAATCCTCTCAAACTTCTTTAAACTTCTTCAACTTCCAAATCCTTCTTCTTCCTCAATCTTTCAGCTAGAGCCACCATTTAAACTTTAAAATGTTGACAAAACCCTAAACTATTTTTGAATAATTCAGCTTTTTGATATCTATTCAACTTTTTTCAATATCACTGAATATGTTTCATGACTTTTTCAAGCCGTTTCTGAGATTTACATGGGTGTGTACGTGAAAGCCTAGAGTGCAGACTGAAACGCTTAGAGTGGAGGGGAGCTTCGGATGTCGTTGAAAAAATATTTCTAGTTTGCCAGCATTGCCACAATTTTCGCTCTTCATGCTTCGTTTTTGGATCAATAGATAGCTAATTTTGTGCTGGTCGTAGACAGTTGTCTGTTGAATCCAACAGACGTACACGTTTGTTCAGAGCCCCACGAAAGCGAGACAAAGTCCAACTCTCGCCCCATAGAGACCAATGCAAATCTGGTGACAAAATCGTCAGAGAAAGCAAAAAGAACTATATTTTGAAACTGCCGGTAGAGTCGTATTTCTGACCGCACAGAAATATAAAGGACATCTCTGGTTTCGGCAGAGTCTTGGGTCTCGCAAAATATGCTTATTCTTTGGATTGGAAGTATAGTTTTGCGTCTAGGTTAACTTGTTTGAGGTGTGGATTCTAGCTGTCTGTTATTCTCTCCTATAGTCGAGCTAGCGCGATGGCTCTCCATAACTAAAAACGGTTCGACTTCTTTTCCACAATCGACCAAATTGGCCAAACAAGGTATGTACATTGAGCTTAAAGTGTACATAATCTAGCCAGATCGTTTTTATTTTAGCAAATTTCAAGTGTTTGCTGCAGCTGGCGTTAATCCTACGAACAAACGCTTCGTAACTGGAAAGTTTTACTTTTAATTGACGATATTGAACACATGTTAAGTAACTTGTCGTTACTCAAATATCTTCACCGTTTTCAGTATCTAGCTTACTGTAGGAAATCTCCCAATGCATCCTCTCTAGCTTCGCTTAGGCTAAAGTCAGATGGATGACGATGCATGCATTGTTCACGCCTACGGTGTTAATACAGTCTGTACAAATACCACTTTGACACACTTGCAAGAAATGATCCGCTGGTTAGATGTAGCATGATCTTATTTAATACCCACAATACTGTAGTTCAGCTTTTTTTGCAGCAGCATTTTAATCTGAGTTCAAGTAGCTTTTGCAGTTGCACAACCAACAAAGTCACGTAATGTGACGTGATTGAATTTAAAAGTTTTTATTTTTATGTCATCTTTGAATTCAGTGTCTGAACAGGACTGGGTGTGCAGGCACACATGATTAGTTTCTCCTCCACCTTGAACCTGAAACCTAGATTCTAGGTTAGAAATGTTGCCAGTCTGTTGCCAATGACCAACGGTTGCTACGTTTTTCCAGCAAGTTCAAGTCATTCCAGTGTTGTCCTTTTACCTTCAAATTCGTTCAACCCCAGACTTCAGCAACTGGTTTTCTGCTAAATTTTCAAATTTTCCTGCAGCTCATCTTTCTGAATTTTTGCCCTTATTGTTTTGCATTTTTCTTCTTCTCTTTTCTTCTGTTTTCTGCCTTCATCTTGCTCCAGGTCCTTTCAAAAATATCTTTCACAGCAGTACCTTCCAACTGCCAGAACTTTTGCCCTTATTGTTTTGCATTTTTCTTCTTCTCTTTTCTGTACTTTTCTGCCTTCATCTTGCTGCAGGTCCTTTCTAACATACATTTCAGGCCTTTTGAAACTCTAGCAAAGAATTTTCTGCTAAATTTTCACATTTTTATGCATTGTTTCTCTTCTTTCTGATTTGTTTTCACTTTTTGTTTTGCATTTTTCTTCTCTTTTCTGTACTTTTCTGCCTTCATCTCGCTGCAGGTCCTTTCTAACATACATTTCAGGCCTTTTGAAACCTGAGCAAATGACTTTCTACAAAATCTTCAAATTATTCTGAATTATTTCTCTTTTTGCATTTTCTTCTCTTTTCTGTAGTTTTATGCCTTCGTCTAGCTCCAGCCCCTTTCAAAAATACCTTTCGGGCGCTTTGAAGCTTCAGCTTATAACTTTCTACAAAATGTTCACTATTTTCAGCTTTTTTAGCATGGTCAGCTATCCCCATTCAGGTTTTCAGCATTCTCACTGCTGTTTCGCAGGAACAGCCGTTTCTAGTTCAAGCATCTTCTTCTTCTTCTTCTTCTTCTATTTCTTCCGCGACACCTTTCAGCTCCTTCAAATCTTTAGCTATTAAAACCGTTCAGATATAAAAAAAATTCAGCCGTTTCAGGCCATGACTGCTAGATCTTTTCAGCTTTGTACCTCTTATGCTTGAATTAATATAAATCAATATTCATCATATTTTTAACATGGTTTTCCAATGGAGTTTTTTTTCAAATCCTCTCAATCCTCTTAAACGTCTTCAACTTTCAAATCCTTCTTCTTCCTCAATCCTTCAGCTACAGCCACCATTTAAACTTTAAAATGTTGACAAAACCCTAAACTATTTTTTTTTAATTCATCTTTTTGATATATAATCAACTTTTTTCAATATCACTGATTATGTTTCATGACTTTTTCAAGCCGCTTCTGAGATTTACATGGGTGTGTACGTGAAAGCCTAGAGTGCAGACTGAAACGCTTAGAGTGGAGGGGAGCTTCGGATGTCGTTGAAAAAATATTTCTAGTTTGCAAGCATTGCCACAATTTTCGCTCTTCATGCTTCGTTTTTGGATCAATAGATAGCTAATTTTGTGCTGGTCGTAGACAGTTGTCTGTTGAATCCAACAGACGTACACATTTGTTCAGAGCCCCACGAAAGCGAGACAAAGTCCAACTCTCGCCCCATAGAGACCAATGCAAATCTGGTGACAAAATCGTCAGAGAAAGCAAAAAGAACAAGATATTGAAACTGCCGGTAGAGTCGTATTTCTGACCGCACAGAAATATAAAGGACATCTCTGGTTTCGGCAGAGTCTTGGGTCTCGGAAAATATGCTTATTTTTTGGATTGGAAGTATAGTTTTGCGTCTAGGTTAACTTGTTTGAGGTGTGGATTCTAGCTAAATTTCTGTTATTCTCTGCCCTCAGCGCGTTAGCATTCATAGCTGCACCATCACCGTGGCAACCACACAAACAAGCGCCACTCAGTCTATTACACAGGTGATTGTTATTAGCTGATTAGTGGAGACACAGGACAAGCTATTCAGTCAACTCGTCTCATTAAAAGACTAAGAGCACCACAACACAACTACTACCACTACTGATACTGCTATATTTTATGCCACTACTACAACTACTAATTCTGCAGATGCTGCTAATATCTCTTTTACTAACTACTTCGCTAATGGAACTGTTTTGTTCTACTACGCCACTGAGTGCGTTTACTTGACCATGAAAAACCCGATTACTAGCAATTGTCGGTTTATGCCATACGATTACTCCATTTACATGTGTAATTAGTTATGCGATTACTCAATAAGCACGTCTACATGATTCTTTTTATTAATCGTTTTATGCTCCACGGACAAAACTTGCACCATCATCCTTCTGCAACAAAGTGTCGCCGTGTCTTCCTGTATCGGCCCTACTGCTGTATGTTTCATTCAATCAACACATTGAATCCTACTAAGAAATTTCTAAGCCGAGTAAACGCACTCAATGCACACATCTGCTACTGCTATTACTATCCCAACTATAATGTCAGCTGTTAAGACTATAATATTCTTTTCATGACTAGCTAGCCTAGGCCTACTTCTTCTTCTGTTTAACAGTTCAGCTTTCAGCTTCTCCCGCATTGTATTTCAGCTCTTAGCGTTGTTAGATGATGCAGTTCAGTTTCCACACTGCCTCTTTTGTGTGACTCACACATTTTTGAAATTCATTTCAGCTTGCGGGTATTTTCTCATTTCTGTATTTTCTGCAATTTAAGAAAAATAATTTCATCTTTCAGCATTCCAACGCATTTTCTGCAGGAAATGCTCTTTCTAGTTTAAAACGTAATTGTTCGTTAAATGTATTTGATCCATCTGTATTTGTTCGGCCGAACACCAAAAGTGTTTTCTTTTGCTATTTTCGGCAGAATAATTTCGGTTGCAGAACATTTGGTGCATCTCAGTGGGCCTGGATACACCCACAGGGACAGTATATTGCACCTATAACATTGGGGAAGCCAGAAGGAGAGGATGAAGTCATATAGAGGCTTGTCAACATATAGGCTACTTTAAACAATGAAAATGCTTCATACAATTGAATAAAAAGTATCCTTCCTCTTTCAAGATGACCTGGAAAACTGATGATAATATTCAGGTACTGCTTCGGAGCAAGGTATACCGTTCATATTTCCTGGCATAGATGCCTTTGCTAAACCTTTTTAAGTCACCAACCCTGTTCAAGAATGTCCCACATGCAAAGACACACAAAGATGTGTGATGAACGCTGTTACTGCTTGAGTAATTTCGTACGTGAATATGGAGTTAGGCTTTGAAACATTTCGATTAGTAATCCTGTCGGGTGGTATGGCTTATTTGACACACTGGTGTTCAGCATTTTAGCTATGCATCGTACAAGGCTTTGTGGTGTTTTTTAAAGGGCCGAATTAGGTTGGTGGTGTTACCCCATGAGGTAGCAACGTTAGCCAGGCAGGTTTTGCACAATACTTGACACTGTGCAGGATCTTTTTTAAAGGCAAAATATTCCCACACAACTGACTTACTGTGCCTCTTTGACACTAAAGTGGCTGTAGTTTCAGGTTCTGTCGAGCCTGAGGCCATCGTACAGGTCAAGGTAAAGAGTAGCGTGTAAAGTTGATCCTTCGTCTGCAAACTGCTTTACTCACGCGTGTCATGTGACAAAAGTAAAATCGCAGCCTTTGCGGTTACAAAATCTCGTTTTGACACATCGCGATATTATCGCAAATGCAATTAATCGTTCAGCCCTACTTATGAATATGACATTTTGCTATCAGCACAATTAGATTTACAAGGTAAAATTGTTTCTCTTTATCTTTACTATGGTTAAGGAAACTGAGCAGCACATTCTCAAGGCCGGATTAAACATTAGGGCAACTGGGCACATGACATCTAAGGGGCCCTGGACAACGTCAACTAAAATGTTATATCATGCTATGAACGCAGTCCTTACTTTCCTTAATGTGAGCACCTTATTGCAACTTGTTCGATCAAAATATTATGTTAAATCACATCAAAAACAGTGTGTAGTCTAGTAGCTGCCTGCACAAATGCCACTTGCGGCTTGCCAGCTCTACGCCGCGGACACTGCGATCGAGAGTCAAGAAGCGCTGCGACTGGAGGAGAGCATTCTATAGGGAGAAGCAGTGTAGCAAGATAGAGAAGCAGTTAAGCGGGAGTGCTAAAAGAAAATGTAAAAGAAAAATGAATTGAAGTTAGTCGACAATTTGAAACATGTACCAAAAATGGAATTTTTTACTCCAAATCAGTGCTGTTACGACCCTCCCGGAGCTGAGCAAACTGCGGAAGGCTTCCGACGTCTAGGGGCAAAGGAGGGACTAACAACTAGCAGCCAACACAAACACAAACGAGGGTGTATATGTAACCGTGCGTTTATTACACAAACAGATAAGGCGTCACAGGAGAACAAGGGGACCATGAACGGTGCCAAAGGAATGAAGTGCTAAATACCCTGCCTAACCCAAATAATGCCTCTCTATCGAATAATTACATGGGGCGGCACCGTTCCTTGCCTAGTGCATTAACAAGGGAGTAAGCTGCGTGATGGGAGTGTAGGCCCATGGGCGTCTTACCTGTCCCCTCTCTCCTGTGAGCGACCAACAAACAACACAAAACACAAACACAATGACTCTGTTACCGACAGAACTTAGCAGGAGCACAAACAGAACGCGAATGGTTGACTGCCAGCTCTGAAGACGGTTCCGGGGTTTTAAAGGCAGACGGACGGGATCGGGTGGAATCCGGATCGAGCACAGCCAATCACGGACAGCCACCTGTGGACAACGACAGGGAGGAGAACAAAAAGGGAGGGGCAAACACAATAGGGCAGACCCACACTAACACAAGGCCCTACAGGCCGTAACACTCCCCCCATAGAACATAACCCACGGGTTATGCCTTAACAGCAACACAAAGTTGCGCCCATGAAACCATAACTGACCCGGAACACACAAAACCATGTAACCGCAATCGGGGACGACTAAACACGGGAGAGGGCGTCTGCAACTACGTTTTCCGTACCCTTCTTGTGACGAATGATTAAGTGGAAGCCCTGTACTAAGAGGGCCCAACGCATGAGCCTGTGGTTGTACATGCGCTGTAGGAAGACCAAAGGATTGTGGTCTGTAAACACCTCGAGAGGCTGGGAGCTGGAACCCACGTAGACCTCAAACTGTTGTAGGGCTAGCAGTAGGGCCAGGGTCTCTTGCTCTATGGTGGAGTACCTAGACTGGGCCTTGGAGAATTTCCGGGAAAAGTAACAGACAGGGTGATCAATTCCATCTGCGTCTTCCTGGATCAGCACGGCTCCCGCCCCTAGAGCACTCGCGTCCACCTCCAGCTTGAAAGGCCTGCTAAAGTCTGGGGCAGAGAGAACAGGAGAACTACACATAAGGGCTTTGATAGTAGCAAACACAGACTTGCACGCATCAGACCAGGTAAACATCACAGAGGGGCTCAGTAAATCGGCCCATACTAAGAAAAAAAGTGTAGGCTATATGATCTTGATAGCGACTTTGCGATTGTTTGGCGGGGGGAGGGTGGGGGGGGGGCCTTGTTGCCCAGGGCACACAAAATTATTAATCCGGCCCTGCACATTCTCACAAAAAACTAAAGTCATCAAGAATATTAACAATTATAAAACTGTGAATATCTTTCCATAAAAGTTTTACATATATACAATATAAATGGATGCTCAACACAAAATGTACAAGCAATCTCTTTTGAGTTTTTTCATGTACTGATTTGCAGGGTAAAGGCCTTTGCACACTGAGTGCGAAATTTTAGTATGCGTTTTTTCGCAATCGTCAGCCTCAACATTCGGTGGCTCTGAATTGCCCAAAAACCTATCAAAATGCTGGCTATGGATGCGAAAAACGCAGAAAATCGAACCCGATCCAAACTTTTTTTTGACGGACGAAAGATTCGGAGGCAGTGTGTAAGCGCGATTGACATAATGTAAGGTCGTATTTATTTTTGAACTTGGGAACATTTCGGACACGAATTTCGGACTCAGTGTGCAATGGCCTTAATACTTATGGATCATTCTGAAAGAGACCTCTTTGACCTTGTTAACAAGCAAGTATTTGTGTGGCAATAACCAAACTTTTTTTCCAACAGATATTAGCGACCAATGTATTCCAGTAACTTGTGACATAAGGAACGGATATAATATCTCTTTGAAATAAAGCACGTATAGATCTATTGTTCTGAGGGAGCAAGGAGAAACATATTTTCCCTATTGGAGAGTCAACAGGATTAAGCGAGGTTAGGTCAAGAAGGTGAGGTCTGGCTACACCTCTAAATAGCATTAAAGTTCCAGATGGAATAGCATCAAAGACTATGGTAAACTCTCTAGGTGTTACCGGGATATTGTATCGAGATTAAAATTCCTCATAATTGAGCAACAATCCTTCTGCATTAAAAAGCTGACTCACCAGTAGGATATGATTATTGAACCAATTCTTATAAAATAAAGACTTGTTTCTATACAAAATGTCCCTATTGTTCCAGATGAAATACCTATGAGGGGAGAAATTATGTTTATATAAACTCAAAAAAAGTTCTGAAACGTTATTGCGGTCGATTATTCCTCCCCTTCAATAATACCAATTGGTATTGTATTTTATATAGTTGGAAAGCCTGATTAGTCACCTTTACAACGAGGTACAACTTGTAACGATCGTGCATTCATGGAATGAGCAACACAGCTAACCGTGTAGGTAGCGGCCCAAAAGAAATTGCCAAAATCCCCTGCAATATTCTTCTTTTGGTATTCACTCTCGTTTTGAGTTGCTTGGTGGATTGCATAATTGCACTCTCCAACAGTAATAAGGAAAAAACACATATTGGCCATTTTTACACTGTCAGGGAACTCAGTAGCGTGTGGAAGATCCATACGCAGACGCAATATTCCCTCTGTTGGTATTCACTCTCGTTTTGAGCTTCAAGTGGGATCAGCTTGGGCGTGCTGTATGTGCCAGAGTGACCAACGCAAACATGTTGGCTGACTTGCGTCAAATCCTGGTTTAGGAATGGGATGCCATCCCACAGCAGTGTGTGACCAGGCTGGTGACCAGCATGAGGAGGAGGTGCCAAGCTGTTGTGGCTGCGTATGGATCTTCCGCACGCTACTGAGTTCCCTGACAGTGTAAAATGAATTAAGTGTAAAAATGGCCAATATGTGTTTTTTCCTTATTACTGTGGGAGAGTGCAATTATCCAATCCACCAAGCAACTCAAAACGAGAGTGAATACCAAAAGAAGAATATTGCAGGGGATTTTGGCAATTTATTTTATAAATTAAATAAAATACCAATTGGTATTATTGAAGGGGAGGAATAATCGACCGGAATAACGTTTCAGAACATTTTTTGAGGGGTTTATTAACGACCACACTAAGAGTACTTGTCTATGAAAAGCAGATCGTTTTACTGGAATCTTATCAATATTATAGTTACAAAGTATCATAAAATTGAGACCACCAAAACGGGGGAGGATATAATGAGGGATGAAATTCCAAATTGAAGTAGGATTCTTATTTTTATTTTTTTCCAATTGATCTTAAAAGTATTAATCAAAGTCGGAAAATCAAAATAATTGAGTCCACCATATTCACATGAGTTCATAACGACAGATTTCCTAATGTAATGTGTACGATTTTTCCAGCTGAAGTTGAAAAGCACTTGGTCAACCGCTTTACCTATTTTGTTGTCAAGATATAGGGACTGGGCTGCATAAGTCTGGAGATACCTTCAGCTTTAGAGAGCAATACTCAACCTTTCAAGGATAAGGCCGAATCCCAATACTCTGTCTTACCCCTACCCCTAACCCTTAGCCCTCGAAACTGAGGGGGGGTAAGGGCTAAATAACCCTATGAAATGAGACACCACTTGGTTACAGTTACGTATATCGATGTCTCCAAAGCAATTGTAGGTGGTGAATCGTAAGGCCGGAGACGCTTGGTGTTTGTCCCCGGCTTGGGAAACCCAATTCAATTCTGGTTAGATGTTCAGGGAGATAATTGACTCGTTAATATCTGACTCCAATTTTAGAAATGTGCACAAGTGCGTTACCTGTAACCTTGAGCGCTAAACAGTTAATGACATGAAACTCTGACGTAGGTCAAAATCGTCTGCTTGATCAGAGCACCGACCTTAAAGTATGCATACTCACTAATCAGTTGTTTATCTCTACTATAATATGGATTTAACCACCGACCTAGTATGTAAACCGACCACTCAGAGGCTCCGGTAAATTCCTTCGGAGCGTGGAGATCCACTGTAAGTGACTCAGAGGCCTTAAGTTAAAACCTACTTCAAAAGTCTATGTATATAATCAGTATAGCCGCATCAACCAAACAAGTAACTTAAAATGCACAATAATAGTTTATTATCTAAATAGTAAGATAATCAATACAATGATAATGAAACATCATCAAATACAAAACATACCTTCAGAGCAATGGTTAACGAAGGTATTCACAATGAAGACTAGGCGCCTAACGCACCGGAGCTGTATCGTAAACAGAACTCAAAGTGATTTGTAAAACTTCTCCCTATATACACCCAAACCTGACTAAAATGGAGACACCGGCCATATGACAGAAAAGTTGTCTAACGCATACAAATTCAAATTGGATCATTAATCAAGGCTGCAGTAGACCAAGTGGTACCCTTAGCAAGACAAGGGAATACAGGGCTCTACGCTAATGTTTTCACTAAGGAGTACATGTGCTCCTAAATGAAAAAATTTAGGAGCACAGTGTTTTTTTTATTGTATTTGTTTATTAAACATAACTTAACACAGGGGGAGTCGTTAGACCCTTTTTACAGGGGCACGTGCCCAGTATAAATCTGCGCCCCAGTAAATCTTGAGTTTGAGTTTTTTTTTTAATTAACGCAATATCTCAATCAACGCTTGTAAAATCAAAGCAGTTTAACCGAAAACACAAACCGATGCATGTCAGCGCGCTCTTCGGAGCATGCCAAATAGCCACTGCAGCACGCACACAGAAGTCCAGGTGTCGGACTCAGCACACAAGTCAGAATTGAGGTAGGCTAAGGAAACATTACAAAACTAAAGAAAGTTTCTAAATGATAGGCCTACCGATCATCTTATTTTTACTAAAACATAAAAACAATATTACATGAAGCTAAAAACAATTGTAGCTTGCATTAACTATAGGTGTCCCTGCCAAAACTGATATCAAACTTGTGTCCCTGAACTGTTACATAGTGGGTTAAGCAAGGGGAGTTTCTATAGCCTAGTAGTGCATTGTGCGCAACACGCTTGGAAGAAGGGATATGAATAGGGGCCTGTGCCCCAGTACAGTTTTATGTCTAACAACGCCACTGACTTAACAGTTAATGCTGTTAGACAACTGGAGACTTTCACTCTGATAGAACTAGAACAAATACTTTAACAAAATGAATATAGTTTATAATATTTTCTTAAAACACTGGGACATTATAGACTATGTAAGCACGCCACGGATTAAAAGGCTTGGTAGTCAAAGCAAGGTAGACCCAGAGCCATATAAAAAGAGAGTTGCGACACTTCCATAGACATCCATTGTAATCGAAGAAGGCGGCAGTAAAGCGTGTCATTTGCGACCTATAGTCACAAACATTGTATTTTCCAACGTTCAACCCCATTCATGTTCAGTGTTCCAAAGCAAGTTAGCTGGTAAATTGATCAAATTACTGCATTATTTATAATATTTTCAAAACTTGTAAGGGCGTAATAGTTTGTGAAAGACCCAGAGAAACACAAATATCCGACGAGGCAAAATCCCGGACAATTTTGGAATCAACCAATCCGATTGGCCAACGCTAGCGTTTTCACGCTCCTCATTTACATAAAGTTGAGAAAATCCAATCCGCTCCGCTCGCCTTCCCACAATGCCCTACGCGAGCGTCAACGCCTGGTTTCATTGAAAATGAATTGGAAGCGTCGGCTTCCAATTCATTTTCTAGCAGAGCGGAGCGTTGCAAGTTGGATTTTCTCAACTTTATGTAAATGAGGAGCGTGAAAACGCTAGCGTTGGCCAATCGGATTGGTTTCTTGTTTCTTGTAACGTAGCAACCGTTGGTCATGATAAACATTTCTAGGTTTCACAACTTCAAGATGGAGGAGAAACTTTTCGTATGTGTCTGCACACCCAGTTCTGTTCAGAACAAAGTTACTAATGTGACGAGCCTGAATTTAAAGATTACATTAAACTAATAGTGGATGGTTGCCGATGTCGTCAGTGTTCCTAGTGTGTTTTTATAGCCTACTTTTAAATTCAGTCTCGTCACATTACGTGACTGTTCTGTGCCACTGCTAGCTCGCTAGCCCAGCCTACAAACGACTGGTTGAGTGGACGGTGGCGTAACATGTAACGTTATTCTACTGTAATCTTGCACTAGTAAAAATTCGGTATTTTGATCGATATTGTGAGTACATGAACCCAAATCTGCACGCTTGGCCATGACTACAACAGTGACCTTAAAGAACTACAACTATTAACTTGTCTAACACGCCCCCGAGCGTGGGGCACTGTGGGAAGGCGAGCGGTGCAGAGCGTTAAAAAACGCTGCAGTGTGAACGCACTGTTAGCTTGGCTACTTGTTTGGCGTTGCCTTTTCAGCGTGAGATATACAATGTGTGGCGTGAGAGCGTGAGAAATGGTTGAAATGCGTGTGTCACACGCATTTCCGTGAGAGTTGGCAGCTCTGCTTAAAGTGTATTGTAAGATATAGCTTGTTAGATTATAATGCAGTTAGAGCTAGACTGTAGGTTTAGTATCTAACGTAAGCAACACTTTTACTGTAGCTAGCTAGAGAGCACGAGTAGGCTATCATAACCAGAAGGTCGTTGGTTTATAGTCTGTCAAATTAGTTCTAGTTATTGCTGTTCGTTGGCATACAAAGTTAGTGTTCCCTTATTAGCATAGTTAGTACATCTAATTAGAGCTAGCAAGTGATCACGTGTCGGTGAGATCAGAGTGTCGTAACTCTCTTTTTATATGGCTCTGGCCCATTGGTTGCGAATCGTCGCTCGCACGTCATCATGCCATGTTCACATTGTGCAGTCGCGACTCTGTCACTTGCTTTCCATGTGAAATCAATGGTATACTTGAATACTTCACTTCATCGCGCTGTTGTTCCGTGTATTGACAACAGCCCATCACTCGCGCACTGTGCTCGTAAATTATTTTTCAAGTTCGCACATACCTATTTTTAGGCGCAAATGCGAGTGAAATACTCGCACTGTAGAGCCCTGGAATATGTTAACACGTTGGTCTGCTGCAAGCACAAACTCTGTAAACCCTGTAAATGTACATGTTACAGTATTAAAATTATTACTAGAATGTAATACATAAAATAAGAAACAAAATCATATCAAACATGACATTAAAAGCTGTTTAGAACTATATTTACAAGAACACAACTTTTAATGATAATTTCAGTCTTCCTCAGTCCACCTTCCTCTTCAACTGTCATTAAGGTGTGATTGTCATTTTAGCCGTCATGCAAATCAACGACTGTCCCAGACGAGTGTCTGGGTGACCAGTGACAAGGGGCTGCCAAATACAGCCGTACACAAGTAATGTTATGCACTGATATCAAACGAAATTTGCTGCTACATCAGCAATGTAACGTTAGCGTAGCAAACTAGAGATTTAAAAAAACAATACAATTAAGAACATGGTTGAAAATACATGTACAGGACTGTGTAGAGCACAAAACAAGACTGTCATAATTTTTTTATCAATTATTTAAGCCGAAAATATTACATTTAGGGACTCTCTGGATGATCTGTCTGCCATTGTTGCAGTTGAGCAGGATTCACATACCCCTAGGTTTCAAGTAAGCACTTGAAACCTTGGTTTTAAGGGGTGTATACCCCTTCGTCTTAACCATACCCAGGGCACTACACTGCGACCGAAATGGTCGCATTTGCAAATGTTAGTGCCATTTTCCATATTGTAATCCAGATTTAGATATTATACTATTTAAATTCATATTTAGTGATTGTTCATTATAGTGATTGCATAATTGTATTTATAGTTCTCATTTCAGTTTATAATATGTTTAGTGCACATGCATTGCATTGCTTAGAATAATCAGAGGTGAGCTGTGACGTAGTGAGCTTGCGCATTTATGTATCAACGGTCAGATTTGTTTCATTGTTTTCAGAATTCAGTAAAAGACGGAGCGAACACACTCTTTTTCTACCGTTGTTGAAACACATTACACGCGTAGACTCGTTCTTTCCGTCCAAGAGTGGTTAATTGAATGAATATGTTGAGAAATAATTACTGACAACAAGAAGGGAATTTAGCCATTACAGCAACCTTTTGAAGTGCCATTGCGACCATAATTTTTTATGAGTCGCAAATGTATCACTGTTTATTTTTGTGCTTACCTTAGGTTTTAGGCAATATGCTATGATTTATTATGAGCATTTGTTTCAACAGTAATGTGTATTTTAAGAATATGTTTTAAAATGTGCTCTGAGCATTCGACACATCAAGTTGGCTTTAGCCCCACGACCCCCCCGTCCCCTCCAGAATGGGTGTAGCCTAACGTCAAGACACACGCAGCAATCGCATATAGGCTACTCATCTGACGTGTTAACCCTTGTGTTATCTTCGGGTCATTCTGACCCATCAGTCAGTGTGACCCACCGTCGTATTGCGACAACTTTACCGCATACAAAAACAAAGTGAAGCATTTTCTTTTAACCATTGGGCTGTCTCAGACCCACCACATTGAAAAGGTTCAAATAAAACTATTTTTATTTGTTTTTGTATTGGGTAAACACAACAATGGTTCGTTATGAACCTTTGGGTCATCTTTGGGTCCCGAAGGCAGCACAAGGGTTAAAATGAATCGGAAAATTCGCCATGTACGGAGCATGTGAGTGAGAATGATATGGACATATGAATTTTAACACCAGTGGCTCGAAGAATACCAGTGGTCATAGGTGCCATCACCAGCATAGTAAGTAGTATTGCAGAACTTTTTCGCCAGCGCAAGGCGCAACGTGTAGCCTATTGAAAAGTCTAATGTTTTCATATCGATTCAGATTCCTTACTACATCAAATGTACGTGGTTGTCATTACAGTTTTACTTAACCCTTGTGCTGCCTTCGGGTCACATGACCCAAAGGTTCATAACGAACCATCGTTGTGTTTACCCAATTTTACCCAAATACAAAAACAAATACAAATTATTTTCTTTTAACCTTAGCAATGTGGGAGGTCTGAGACAGCCCAACGGTTAAAATAAAATTATTCACTTTGTTTTTGTATGCGTAAAGTTGTCGCAATACGACGGTGGGTCACAATGACTGAACACAGACAAGTATGTTAAATTAAGCTTTGAAATCAGCTGTCTTCTCTGCTTGAGACTGGGGGGGCGTGTCGCCTGAAGGAGCTGAAGCTCCGCCCCCTCGCTGGAAGGCGCTGCCTGTCTCAAGTACCTACGACCCAGTTCATTTATTTGTTCAATGAGTGAAACATACAGATGCATATAAATGAAGCTTGTTCCCCTGAGCTGTAACACAGGATTAAAAATTAACATCAGAGACAGCAGACAGTGAGCTCTCCAAATAGGCTACTTCTAGCACATAGCTACCATTTCACCAAAATACCATCATTCTACACAGAGTAATATCAAGTTAGGCAGTTTGCACTAACTCATAGCAGAGATACCTCTGGAAAGGTTATCTAGTATAATTATAACAAGCACACAGAACTGAGTGATGAACTGCTGGCGGCGGTGGATGGTCAAGGTGCGGACCGGAGGAGGAAACGGCCGGGAGGGCGATGCTTGGTTACTGCTCCGCGCTGCAAGAAAAGCTGTGTGTCCGTGAAACCCATCCGTCTCTGGTCCATGTTAAAACTATCCGCCGTGAAATGGTCACTGCAGACGCAGCTGTTGGAGTTGATGCGAAGCTTGATGTAGATCGGTCAAAGTGACCGTAGATCGGTCATTTTTTGGCTCCGCCTTACAAAACCTGATCTGAAAACGGAAGAGAAACTGTTCTACGGTCTAACTCCACATTTCAGTGCGACAAAGTTTTCGCGCTTTGCACATGCTTTAAGGAACTAATTTCACACGTATATAATGTACTGAGAAGCACATCATGAATTTACTTTACAGGATCTTTAAGTCTTCTAAATTAAATAAACCTCATAAGGTCTGCGAAAAAGTAGGCTACTATTGCCAGGCCAAAATGAGGCAATACTTTTTCAAGTATTAGTAGTATTGCCATGGCAATACTGGCAATACTTACCGTGGCGGCAATGGTTAAGATACCAAGACGGAGCAATGCACTGTGTGTACTGTAAATTCTGTGGGCCTTCAATTGCAGGACTGTCCATATTTGTAACAGCGTCAAAACAATTCAAACCCGAAACATTGAAGCTTCACAAGGACGGTATGAAGCACGTGAAGTGTAGAGACAGGTAGGGCCTACATATTCCGTAACGCAGCCGCACTCCCGACTGCATTTCAGCGTTATTTTTTCCTTAAGAGTTCAGGAGTCTGCCCCATCTGTGCCCCAACCATATTATGTTGAAATCTAAAATAAATTCATTTTGCACTTCACTAATGTAGGCTTACTGTATTTTCTATTGCAGTAAATCTATCACAATCAATGTTAAAGAAAAACAAGAAGGCATGTGCAGAGGCTCGACATTAACTTTTGAGGGCACTTGTCCTTTGGACAAGTACATTAACGTTTCACTTCTCCATGCACAAAAGTCACTTGTCCGGGTAAAGATGTATACTTTTTTGTTGTTGTGTGTCGTTTCAAGCTAGCTAGCGTTGGCAGCTGTGTACCTAGCAAGCATTAGCAGCATTTGTATCGGTTAAATGTATGTAGTTAAATATCAGCTAATATTCAACTGTAAAGTAGGCTATACACCTTTTAACAGGGCTGCCAACTCTCACACATTGGCCGTGAGACACACGCATTTCAACCAGTTCACACGCTCTCACGCCAAACCTTGTATTTCTCACGCTGAGAAGGCAACGCCAACCAAGTAGTCCTGCTAACATTTGTAAACAGTAATGGATGAGGCTCAGGCACACGGAGTGAAGCAACATAGATGCGCGAACACCCGTGAAAGCTTGTCTCGGGGCTATTTATCTTATTTTAGATAGAGTATAAGTTTAGCTAGCTTGCAATACAGAGGATAGCCTACCGAAGTTGAGTTAGGCCAATGTCGTTAGCAATGCTAGCTAACGTTATTTTGTTAGCTGTATAACATTGCATTGGGTCTTGCAAGCGCTGCTTGATTTACTGAAATTATTATGAAATGTTATGTTCTACTAGCCATTTGCCTACTTGAGCAAGTCACAGCATAAAATGACAAATTTCAGTGCACTGGTTCATGCAAGTTCTAATGCAAAAACAATTACATTTGTGACCATTGAAGGATTTAAATTATTTGTTGTCTATTCCAATATGTAATGATGGTATTCAGTGACACAAGTCTGTGTTCTAGAAAGAGTGGTCTGGAGTCGCAGAGGTCCGATAATATCAGCTTTAATGCAGCAGTTGGAAATCACAAGTACAGAGCTCTGGGGTTGTCTACGTTTCCCTACCCGCAACAGAGTTTGGGCTGGTTCACAAAGTCCAACTAACTATCTGTCCCTGCCCCAGCATATATATACAGTGCAGTAAAACAAAAAACACAGGAAGAGGGTTGAGCTTGTTCTCCTGTGCAGCAGGGAGTTGTTCTTGCCTATGCGTCCCACCTGCTCGGGTGCCGTCTCCACCCGGTTTCAAGGTTGTTTCTGAAAATGAAGAGATAGACACAAAATACAGCCTTTTTCCCACACTCTGTGGTTGAAACTCGTCTGGATTGCTCCTCTTTCTCCGCCTGCACCCCTGACTCCCCCCGCCATGTGTGAGACACAATGTTTAAGCCTGAGCACACTTGTAAGTTCATAAGACAGAACTTTAATAAGCACAATGCATTACTTTAATAAGCCACAATATATTCTTTACCATGCAGTTCGTCAGCGATAAAGTAAGCAAACAGTGCTGATTGTCCATGACTGACGTCAACGCAGCAAACCACGAGAAGCAGGAATGTCCGACTTTACGGAGCCGTTTTTAACTCCTCCCCAACTTCAAGCGGCAACTCTCGCCAGTCGTTTCATGCAGCCGCAGCCAATGTCGAACACCTCATATTTGGACGAGAGGGAGAAGTTGTGGAGGGGCGAAGGGGCGGGTCCATGGGTGGGTCTGACTGAGAAGACACAAACGGCCTTTCTCCTCTACTTGCCTCTATGTCCCTGGCTAGTAAACCGTTGCAAAGTCGCTTGCAAACATCGTTAGCTTCCATTGAGAAGACCTCCCTTGTCCAAACGGGCTGTCAATCACTCCAGACTGGACCTGTCAATCAGCCAGCCACACCCCCACATACCAATCTTTGAGGCCTAATATCTACTTAATTATTACATTATTTTCAGATGGACCACTAGAACACTGATAAGAAGAAGGGAATCTAGCTAATGACACCATAATGAATTGTGGATTTTTGTTAAACTTTTTTTTCATGAGAGAAGTTGCTGATTTTTGAATGGGAATTTGATTTTTTTTGGAGCCAGCCCTTGGCGACCCATCGGCGGTATTACAGTGCGTTCACACTGCAGCGTTTTTTTAAACGCTCTGCACCGACTCGCACTTCCCACAGTGCCCCCACGCTCGGGGGCGTGTTAGACAAGTTAATAACAGATTTGTAGTTCTCTAAGGTCACTGTTGTTGTCATGGCCAAGCGTGCAGATTTGGGTTCATGTACTCACAATATCGATCAAAATACCGAATTTTTACTAGTGCAAGATTACAGTAGAATAACGTTACATGTTACGCCACCGGTCACTCAACCAGTCATTTGTAGGCTGGGCTAGCGAGCTAGCAATGGCACAGAACAGTCACGTAATGTGACGAGACTGAATTTAAAAGTAGGCTATAAAAACCACTAGGAACACTGACGACATCGGCAACCATGCACTTATTAGTTTAATGTAATCTTTAAATTCAGGCTCGTCACATTAGTAACTTTGTTCTGAACAGAACTGGGTGTGCAGACACATACGAAAAGTTTCTCCTCCATCTCGAAATTGTGAAACCTAGAAATGTTTATCATGACCAAACGGTTGCTACGGTTACAAGAACAAGAAACCAATCCAATTGGCCAACGCTAGCAGCTGTTTTCACGCTCCTCATTTACATAAAGTTGAGAAAATCCAACTTTCAACGCTCTGCTCCGCTCCGCTCGCCTTCCCACAATGCCCTACGCGAGCGTCAACGCCTGGTTTCATTGAAAATGAATTGGAAGCCGACGCCCCGCGCCGCCAACTCCGCTGCAGTGTGAACGCACTGTTACACTTTAAGCCACTTCCGCATTTTTCAGCCCAGAGGTTGCCCCTTGGTTTACACTGCTCTCCTCTCCCCCCTGCCTGGCTGGTCCTGCACGACATCATGACAGGCCTCCAGCTCTCTCCTGGAGTTCTCCTGGGGCTTCACTACGGCCAGCCTTGCACAGTGGGACTCCTGGCCTGGAGCTTCTGTGAGGCTCAGTGGGCTCATTTCTCGACCAGCATGTCAGTAAAACCACGCTCGCAACTGGTCCAGCACGAGAGATCTACAGATGGCACCAACACCCCCCCCCCCCATCCTGCACGCCGGCTGCTTGGCCCGGAAGATGCCTCAGTCATCATAGCAACAATGTAATCTTTCTCGTTTTTCGGCAAGGTGCGTGTTGTCTGGAGGTTGTGTAATGGTGCTGTAGGTGTCTGGAGAGCAGTCAGTAGTCCATGACCCTCCTCTCTCTCTGCCTGCTGCTCTGTAGTATGCCCGACAGTTCACACACGGCTCCACAGCTACCACTGTTTTTTGTCTGTCCACAGCAAGAATGCCCCGCCAGACACGCCCACAGAGACAGCCCAGTGACACAGCCGGCCCCCCAAATTCACCTGCGTACGCATGTTGTGAACCTGTTTACACTGTTCTCAGCGTTAGGGCGTGCTCCCCCGATTCAGGATTTTTGGGTGCCGAATCTACCCGATCGCTAAGAAGCAGTATTGGCCGATACCGCGGAGGACTGATCACACACAAAAAAAAGTATCCTAAATTCTTACAGCCCCTTATGTATTAAGTTAGACCTTGTACCGTTATTGAGTTCAGTTATAGGTTAAACTTGTACACACTATTCATTCAACGATTTATGATGCCCTTATAGGTATGAAGTATGTCACCTTTTGTGTTTTAAGGGAGGGTTTTTCCTGCTGCCAAAGTCAATTACTTGTGCTGTTGACAAACTGTCATGAAGCAATTTACTGACTTCCAACACATTTTTTGTACTTGTCCCTGTCTTTTTACACAAACACGTGTTACACACAAATCCAGAGAATTGCAAACACAACAATGCTAAATTTCTTGCCTCGTCAATCGCTTTGCTAAAGTGATAGCACTGCATTTGCAAAAATATCACAAAACACACATTTCAAAAGTGAACACATTTGGTCTTAATGTTAGCATGAGACAGGTCACGATTGAGACACCTTGCCACATTAATATTACATTTTTGGATATATCATATACACACAGTTATTATGCACTCAGACCCTCAAAACTCTTCTTTCATGAGCTCCTATGTACATTTATGTAAGGCAGAGAGTTGAAAAATGTATGGAAACTTTGAAAAACAAGATTCAAACCAAGCTTTTTTTTTTACTTTAAGCATTTGTGGTTGTGAATTACAGTATGACACAGTACGAAAGAAAGAGTGTAGTAGGACAGAAACCAAACTTTTTTTAATCAGTAATATTATAAATTTTCTTACAACACTGTTACAGTGTTGCACAGTACTAGATGATACAGTAATCCACCAGACTGACAATCATGCAGTGCACTGCAGTCAATGGATGCATGGGTGCTAGAATAATAAGGTATGTCTATAGTATACCGTGCTCTTTCATGTGTGGTATTATGGTGTACATTTAGGAGGATTATAGGGGCCAAAACTAAATAAATAAATAATTGAATGGTTAAATATTGGATAAATACATAAATTATATAACCAAAAAGCTTAAACAAATGACTAATTATATAATGTAAATGCTTAATTGAACATACAAAATCTATAATGACTAATTAATGAGACACTAAATATATAAATGTTAATGTATTTGTGTGTATATATATAGATTTAAAGTTTGTGTTCACATGTAGTTATTTTATACTGACATGTATCCACGGTGTATCCCAGTGGTTTGCTGCAGCAAAATACATTTTTCTTAAGTTGAGAGATTGTTGCTCTTGTTGGTTAGTTGGGTAAAAACGGTATTAAATCTTGTACGTCGCTGTGAAATATTTACTGGTGGACTGTTGATTGTCCCTTATTCTTAACAGGTACTACTCTTGCACTTTTTGAGTTCATGTTGTTTAATTGTAAGGACTTTTAACGAATGCCTGCTTTATAGGTTCTTCACCTTGGCACTTATTTGGTTTTTCTACAATGTTAGACTTCATGTTGTTTGTCGGCTCGCAATGTTAGGGGCATATCTCGGTTGTTTATGATCAGTGGACCTTGCTCTTTTGTAAAGCTCTCTCATATTGGAAGCTCGCTGTGGCTAAGTAAAAGTCGTCTGCTAAATGCAATAAAATGTAAATGTAATGTAAATGTGGGCCTGTATCTAGGAACCTTCCTTTTCTCCAGTTCTTTCAAATAGTAATCTAGACAGGCATTAGCAATAGCCAGACTGCATTGTTTCGGATATTTTTTCGAAGCTTCCCTTCAATGCCGACACAGCTCAGTTAGTAGATGTCATTTGCTAAAAAAGTATGTTGATCGGTTAGTAAGAAACGGTATATTAGCATTCTACCTATGCTAGAACAGGAGACGTTAGCATTGCTTAATAACGGTGTAGCGGACCAAAATCATACTGTAGCCTACTTCCAGCTTGCAGTTGCGTAATGAGCGTGACGGTCGGGAACAGCATGATCTTTTTAAGGGTTCCGCTTTCTTAGCAAATCCTGCAGTGAAATTGCTCCAAGGTTGTCAAACCTGTCTGGGTGCAATGTTCAGAAGCAAATGCGATATTGACTGTCGAAAACTTCGCCGGGGATCTTCCTACATAGGACCAACAGCGGCCATGCCTCTCGGAAAGTTGGCTCCTTGGGACGAACTGTGAGTGTTAGCCTTTTTTTTTTTTTTTTTTTTTTTTTTCCCCTGTACGAGCCTTGGCACCACAAGCATTTACAGACCGTGCGGTCCATTTTTCAATTATCCTTGTGTATAATTGTTTGGAATGAATGCTGACCTCAGCCATGCCAAGTATTGTTCTTTGAATCTTTATTCAAGCATCTTCTTCTATTTCTTCCCAAGACACCTTTCAGCGCCTTCAAATCTTCAGCTATTAAAAACCGTTCAGCTATCAAAAAAATTCAGTAGTTTCAGGCCATGGGTGCTATGACTTTTCAGCTTTGTACCTCTTATGCTTGAATTAATATAAATCAATATTCATAATATTTTTAACATGGGTTTTCCAATGGAGTTCTTTCAAATCCTCTCAACCTTCTTTAAACTTCTTCAACTTCCAAATCCTTCTTCTTCTTTCAGCGAGAGCCACCATTTCAACTTTAAAAATGTTGACAAAACCCTAAACTATTTTTAAAAGAATTCAGCTTTTTGATATCTATTCAACTTTTTTTCAATATCACTGGATTATGTTTTCATTACTTTTTCAAAACGTTTTCTGAGATTTTACAATGGGTGTGTACGTGAAAGCCTAGCTGACGTTGTTCATACTCATAATTCTAGTCAGAATATGAGTCTGAGAACCTCTCCATTGGGCTGTGACTATGGGGCGTGTTTCAACCGAACCCGGAAAACAAATGCCTCTTCGCTCAATTGGATAGACCTACAACCAATCAGAGCAACGTAGTATGTTAACCTTTTACCAAACCCCGTAGGAAGGACGGCAAAAAACATATTTTCCATCGACAAATGCCTTGATTGCGTTTCTCTGTTCCTCTTTCAAAACTAATGCGCTGTCGATGTCTTCTAAAACAGACTCGATGGCAGCATCATAACATCCCAGCTCTCCAGCGGCTAGCCAGTGTTTGTTGAAAACGAATTCAACCAAAGCGCTCTTTGGTGACGTGATTGATTACGTTACTGTTGATCATCTGTCCATCATCGTAATAAAAGCCCGCCCTGACAATTTCATTGGTCCGAAACAGCTCCTGTTCGGAAATAGTTGTTCCCCAACCGAGCACCCCCAGACTAGCCTGACGATGTCATACTCTAGCCTGGTCCTAACCAGACCCTCGTACATTTCATTTGTACAGAGAGTCTGGCCTCGCTCCATTGACAAGCGTTGACTTCCTTGTAGGCGGGTACTCTGTTGAAGTTTAAAACTATTGGATCTGCCCAGAGCCACTCTGATCTGCCATAACCAATCGCTAGCGTTCGCCTTAGCCAATTCCTTCACCACTACTGTAACAGAGCTAGCTGCCGTAGCTGGAAAATCAAACTTTTCCCGAACCCTGTGGGGAGGAGGGCCACAACATCATGGCCACCAACAAAACTCAGCAAAACTTGTTCTTGCTCCGGCTTTAGCTGTTGGATATTCGGCAGCGTTTGCCACAACGGACCCGAATGGCTTTCCTCGCATCTTCTCCGCCGCCATTATGGAACTACAACACAAACTAGCACACGACACCAACGTCATCGTTCTCAGCCACTCCCTCTGTACTGCTTATTGGACAGGTAGAAAATCAACCTGCAGAATCTGACTTACGGACCTCATGGCCAGACCTATGTACAGAAAGCAAATAAATTTGAGCGGAAGTACGTAGGACGGCAGAGCCAGGCTAGTCATACTCATAATTCTTGTCAGAATATGATGTCTGAGAACTCTCCGTTGGGCTGTGACTATGGGGCGTGTTTCAACCGAACCCGGAAAACAAATGCCTCTCTGACGCTCAATTGATAGACCTACAACCAATCAGAGCAACGTAGTATGTAAACTTTTACCAAACCCCGTAGGAAGGACGGCAAAAACATATCGACAAATGCCTTGATTGCGTTTCTCTGTTCCTCTTTCAAAACTAATGCGCTGTCGATGTCTTCTAAAACAGACTCGATGGCAGAATCATAACATCCCAGCTCTCCAGCGGTAGCCATGCTTGTTGAAAACAAATTCAACCAAAGCGCTCTTTGGTGACGTGGTTGATACGTTACTGTTGATCATCTGTCCATCATCGTATAAAGCCCGCCCTGACAATTTCATTGCAATAGTTGTTCCCCAACCGTGACTCCCCAGACCCATCTTCCCGACCAAATTATTTTGTGGGCGGGGATAAATTGGGCTGGCAGCCAGGCTAGTGAAAAGCCTAGAGTGCAGACTGAAACGCTTAAGGCCGAATTATACTTCTCCGACTCCGTTACGGACAGACGGACGGAGTCGGACGGATTGGTTGAATTTATAGTACTCCGAAGGCTGTGGGTGCTGAAAAACACTTCACTGCCAGGAAGAGTAGGTGGCGCTGCACTGCGATGCTAGCTAGGTCATCGAAAAAGTCGGAGCAAATTTACAAATTAGCCGTTTCATCAATAAAATAAGCACATTTTTCAGCAACTACACTGCCCATTTCTCGTCACATTTTAATTCAGATGCTGATTTAGGCTACATGTACTGTTAAGCTGAAATATGAATTATAAAAACGTACAGCAATGGCGGTCAAAGGATTCTGTTTGTCTGGTGGTCACACGGCAACCCCGCCCCCGCCGTAAGCGGGTTCTTAATAAGGACCAATCACAGCCAAGGGGTATCCGTATAATGACGGACGGACAGACGGATAGTCAGGAAAAATCAGGAGGTTGCACGTAGAGCTCTCCGAGCGGGCTCGGAGAGGGCACGGAGAGGGAGTTCCTCGTCGGAGAGAGGCGTTCCCTGTGTCCCGTCTCCGTAAAAACGGAGAAGTATAAATCGGCCTTTAGAGTGGAGGGGAGCTTCGGATGTTGTTGAAAAAAATATTTCTGGTTTGCCAGCATTGCCACAATTTTCGCTCTTCATGCTTCGTTTTTGGATCAATAGATAGATAATTTTGTGCTGGGCGAGACAGTGTCTGTGGAATCCAAAGACGTACACATTTGTTCAGAAGCCCCCACGAAAAACTTTTTTTCGTTTCTTTGTAAATTCCGTTAGAAGTAGCATATACACAGAGCAGCGCGCAGCTAAACTAGTATCGGAGATCACGCTACCTCGCGACGGGCAAGAACACCATGTGATGTGGGATGCGTCTGGGATGTAAATTTGGGCTGTTGACAAAGATACAGACAAAGTAGGATGGCAGAGAGATGGTCTTTGTTTCGTCACCCCTCCAATGTTCCCATACCAGAAAGGAGGGACAAAGTCTGGCCAGGATGGTTGACTGCTTGATAAAGTCATTCCTAGCTAGGCAACAGCTTGTGCATGGTACTCTTTGGTCACATGAAGAACACAAAAATGTTTTGATGTGTGTCTTGAGGAAAACGTTGAGTTGAGTCGTTGAGGAGAAGGAGCGACATGAACAAGCAATAATAATTCGGTGCTTCGCTGCAGAGGACATGACATGTGAAAAGAGATCAACAGGAAGAATCAAAGACGGCTCGTTGCAGACAAGTCTGTTATTGACAGCGGACAAACGAACATGGAATCCTGCTGCCAAACAACGACTGATCTAATTTGTCGGAGAAGCATGACCCACAAAAAATAGACCAATTATGCTCCTTTCTTCTTCCCAAAGGGAAATGGAAGCGTTCCTTTAAAGTGAATTTTGGCTAACGGTGCAGTTCTCCATAAATAAGTAATTGTTGACATTACAGTGTGAGGAGTCTTGAAGCTACCAGAGGGGCGATAGTATTACAGAAAAGAGTGCTTATGATTATCAAACAGTCTGTGTGGCGTTTGATGAGACTCTGGAAGTTGTGTTTATATTTTTTTTTATTAGCGTTTCACATCAGAGGGTTGTATGGATTCCATGATCAAAACAGCAACATCTTCAGCAAGCGATTACTTT
Source organism: Thaleichthys pacificus (assembly GCA_023658055.1). Taxonomy (NCBI): domain Eukaryota; kingdom Metazoa; phylum Chordata; class Actinopteri; order Osmeriformes; family Osmeridae; genus Thaleichthys; species Thaleichthys pacificus. The sequence continues at coordinate 14,418,590 of CM042862.1, forward strand.
GGACTTGCAACATTTTTTTTGGCGGTGGAAAATACGAGAAGGTTTTTTCATAATTTAGGTTAAAAGGCAGTTTAGCATATATCAATATCTAGACAATGGGCCTCATTCTCGAACGCAGTTAAGAAGAATTTAAGAAGGAATTTCTTCTGAATTGGATTTAGGAAAACATTTGGCATTCATGAAAGTTTTCTCATCTGGGATTTGTTCTTAACTTCAGAAGACTTTCCGAACTCAAAATAGCAGTCGTAAATCGGCCAGAGTTGTCTCAAATGCGATTCCTTAAAAAACACACAAGGGGAATCGCATTTAAGAAAACTCTCCGTGTTAGAAGTGTTAATGAATTTGTGAGAAATCGTTGGTGATTGCGTTCACATCAACTCTACAGACATCCTCGGATTAAAATAATTATAATAATTTACCTTGCTTAGTGTGCACACTGTTGATCCAGTGGAGAACAATTCCACTGCTCATCTTACTGGTATGATGTTGTATGTGACAAATAAAACCTTTAACTTGCACTTGGACTTGAACATCATATAAATTCAACCAGGCCATCCAATTATCACTGATCACTCGACCTA
>CM042862.1:14419270-14459110 GCA_023658055.1 Thaleichthys pacificus
CACTCGGTACTCTTGAACGCAAACAGATATTTCAAACAAACTTGGTGTGTTGCATGAGTGCAACAGGTTGTTGTGACTTAATTGTTGCACAAGTGCTATGGAGGCCATGTCCTTCTCTGGACTGCTTGGCCCCTCCATTGCTGCTTGCAGCTATATTTATTATTATTATTACACATCTTCTCCATGAGAGTCTAATGGCAGCCCCTAGATCCCTATGGATAAACTTTTGTGAAATTTGTCACACTCATTAAGCACAGTCCCTTCTGTACTATCACCAATTTTCATGTACACCCATTGGAGCACTCTAGCGCCACCAACTGGTCAAAGTTGGACTTGTGTTTACACACGCAACTTTTGAACTGTATGACTGATTTTCAAAATGAGGTACCATTGGATTCCCTGGATCAAGACGAGTTCAACGCACCCTATGACGTCAATTTCCGGTTATATAGATTTTCCGCCATTTCCGGTTTTATCAAAAAACGTTTGAAAGCCTACTCCTCCTACAATTGTTGTCATATCTTCTTCAAAATGACCAGTGATGATCTTCAGACCAAGCCTCACAAAAGTTATCCCATGGCGTTTTGATTTTCTAAACCGTTTGTCTGGTAAAGCCAATCAAAATTGGCCAAAAAGCAACCAAACAGGAATTTGGGTCAAATCTCAGCAAATCTTTGATATATCAACACTAAACTTGGTATATCGGTGGAAGACACTACAACATGTTACCATGTGTACCATACTTAGTGGCAAAGGCCACTAAGTATCTCCAAAAATGATTGATATAAAGCAAATCGAATTTATCGCTGACGCTAAAAAAGTGCTTTACACATCCGCCAGTCAAAAACTGATACTCTGATGCAATCACAAGTTCATATGAATACTCTTGAGAATGTTTAGTACACAAATCTGAGAAAAAGTTGACTGTGAGATGAAAAGTCGATTTTTTGTGAATATTTGAAACTAGCAATTCTTGGCTAATTGCTAAGGAAATTTCCAATGTAATGTCTCCCTCTGCTCCTCAGCGCGCGCACTCCACATTCTCACACACACTAAGCCTTTCCCTTGACACACGCACAGGCTTGGCAAGACGCATACTCAACATTTCAGGAGAGTGTGGGCTGACCAAGCCCCCACTCATTGCTTGGTCTTTAGCAAAGGCCCATGTGGATCTTGATGGTATTGCATTTCCGATTTTGAATGCAATGGTAAAAAGTTCTAAAAATCCTGAAACATTGATAGTATAGGCCAAGAGTAACTACCACACCACAAATGGCCCAATATCACCCATAGGTGACGCTACAGGCCACACCCAGATGCACAAAGATACAAGGCTTTCTGGAATGCGTAGGCTCACCAAGCCCCCTCCCTTCACTCCTTGGCTTGAAATAAAAGCCCTTGTGGATCTTAATGGTATTGCATTTCAGATTTGGTATCCCATTGGTAGGTCTACAGCATCGATTTTTCTATACAGTGACAATTTGTGTAGAACATACATTTTTCAATGGTTCGCAATGTTAGGAGGAATCCGCCATTGCTGCTTGCAGCTATATTTATTTTATTTTATTTTAGTTCCATGGGAGTCAATGGCAGCCCCTAGATCCCTTGGATAACTTTTTGTGAAATTTGGCACACTCATTAAGGACAGTTCCTTCTATACCTACACCAACTTTCATGTATCCCATTCGACCACTCTAGCGCCACCAACGGGTCAAAGTTGGACTTGTGTTTACACACGCAACTTTTGAACTGTATGACTGATTTTCAAAAATCAGGTACCATTGGATTCCCTTGAATTTGGCACACTCATTAAGGACAGTTCGTTCTATACCTACACCAAGTTTCATGTATCCCATTAGACCACTCTAGCGCCACCAATGGGTCAAAGTTGGACTTGTGTTCACACACGCAACTTTTGAACCGTATGACTGATTTTCAAAAATGAGGTACCACTGGATTCCCTGGATCAAGACGAGTTCAACGCACCCTATGACGTCAATTTCCGGTTATATAGATTTTCCGCCATTTCCGGTTTTATCAAAAACCTCTGAAAGCCTACTCCTCCTACAATTGTTGTCATATCTTCTTCAAAATGACCAGTGATGATCTTCAGACCAAGCCTCACAAAAGTTATCCCATGGCGTTGTGATTTTCTAAACCGTTTGTCTGGTACAGCCAATCAAAATTGGCCAAAAAGCAACCAAACAGGAATTTGGGTCAAATCTCAGCAAATCTTTAATATATCAACACTAAACTTGGTATATCGGTGGAAGACACTACAACATGTTACCATGTGCAAAGGCAACTTCGTATCTCCAAAAATGATTGATATAAAGCAAATCGAATTTATCGCTGACGCTAAAAAAATGCTTTACACATCCGCCAGTCAAAAACTGATACTCTGATGCAATCACAAGTTCATATGAAGACTCTTGAGAATGTTTAGTACACAAATCTGAGAAAAAGTTGACTGTGAGATGAAAAGTCGATTTTTTGTGAATATTTGAAACTAGCATGCTTGGCTAATTGCTAAGGAAATTTCCAATGTAATGTAATGTCCCTCTGCTCCTCAGCGCGCGCACTCCACATTCTCACACACACTCAGCCTTTCCCTTGACACACGCGCAGGCTTGGCAAGACGCATACTCAACATTTCAGGAGAGTGTGGGCTGACCAAGCCCCCACTCATTGCTTGGTCTTTAGCAAAGGCCCATGTGGATCTTGATGGTATTGCATTTCCGATTTTGAATGCAATGGTAAAAAGTTCTCAAAATCCTGAAACATTGATAGTATAGGCCAAGAGTAACTACCACACCACAAATGGCCCAATATCACCCATAGGTGACGCTACAGGCCACGCCCAGATGCACAAAGATACAAGGCTTTCTGGAATGGGTAGGCTCACGAAGCCCCCTCCCTTCACTCCTTGGCTTGAAATAAAAGCCCTTGTGGATCTTGATGGTATTGCATTTCAGATTTGGTATCCCATTGGTAAGTCTACAGCATGGATATTCCTATACAGTGACAATTTGTGTAGAATATACATTTTTCAATGGTTCGCAATGTTAGGAGGAATCCGCCATTGCTGCTTGCGGCTATATTTATTATTATTATTACACATCTTCTCCCATTGGAGTCTATGGCAGCCCCTAGAACCATATGGTAAAAAGTTGTGAAATTTGGCACACTCATTAAGCACAGTCCCCTGTTTATATTCACCAATTTTCATGTCACCCATTGGAGCACTCTAGCGCCACCAACTGGTCAAAGTTGTACATGTGTTTACACACAACTTTTGAACCGTATGACCGATTTTAAAAAATAAGGTACCGTTGGATTCCCTGGATCAAGACGAGTTAAACACACCCTATGACGTCAATTTCCGGTTGTATAGATTTTCCGCCATTTCCGGTTTTATCAAAAACCTTTGAAAGCCTACTCTTCCTACAATTTTTCTCCAATCTTCCCCAGAATTGGCACACATCATCATCAGAGCAACCCTCACTGTAATTATCAAAAGGTTTTTGATTTTCAAAACAGTTTGTCCGGTACAGCCAATCAAAATCGGCAACAAAGCAACCAAACAGGAAGTTTGGTCATATCTCAGCAAATCCTTAAATATTTGTTAACCGTCAGCCACGGTTTAGGCTGAACTTAAGTTTTTGTGGCAAAAAGTGCCTTGTGTCAACAAAGGGTACTCAGTGCCAACGTCACAACGTCAGCACACGTTATCAACGACGCATGGATACAACGTGCATAGATGTGCTGTTGCACAGCGAGTATTGTATCGTGCCGTGGTGTACAAGCAGCATCATACATGTACATTAACTTGTTAATGAGTGAGTTCTAAATATTTCCGACGCTTGCACCAGAGTGAGTTATTTTTGCAAAACGGAAGCTAGCTAGCTTTAGTTAGCTTCCGTTACCTAGCAACCTAGCATAATACTCGTAGCTACAACCTGCTAGTGCTACTTGTTAGCCTCCTAATTGTAAATTTTAAAGCCATAATATAGCGTTTGTCATATGGTTTTTGTCTATCGGAAAATTGTCGGTTGGAATGTTCAGAATCACACGTGTGACGGTACTCTGGGGCCCGCTTTCGAACGATCACATGTGTAACGCTACTAATTAACAGGTTAAGCAAATCAAGACTTGCATGTACAGTAGTAAGTAATGTCACATTAAAGAATGTATTTAAACTCAAGCTTGTGTGATGCGTCGCTGGCTTCAGTGTCACAGCCTAAACTTTATGTCAAAAGAAACATTCTCATTTCCGACGCTTTCAAACAATTCCCTCACTCAGTGAAGTTTGGCTAGCCACCGCAACTAAACTAGCTTGCTCATAGCAAACTTATTTTGAATTAGCCATTTCTCCCTAAATAGATGAAAAGCTTCCCTTACAAAAAAGAAGTATACTTCAAGTTTATTTTGTAAGTATACTTAAAAAGTACACTATTATCATGGTACTTAAGAGTATACTAGCAGTGTACTTATTGATATATTATTTTTGTACTAAGTAAACTGAATTGGCCCACTTTTTAGGTCATTTAGTACACTTTAAAGTACACTTATAGTGTATTTGAGGTTTACTTTTGAATACTGTAAAGTAGCCTGTGTAGTGCACTTTCAGTTCATGAAGTATACTTCCTAAAGTACCTCAAAGTATACTTTGCAATACTTTCAAGTGCACTTTCAATTAATGTAAGTACGTCAAGAAGTAAACTTAATAAATGTCAATTTACTCTGATTTACTAATATATTTAAATGTTTAAGGGCCCTTCACACGCCGCTGATCTTGCGTCACTTGGCGAGAACGGGGGCCTTCACCATGTGACACCGCAGATCCATAGCTAAAAGAAGCTAATTATTGTGTATACACTAACGATGAAATAATCTAGCTCCTCTTATGAAACGTAACACTCATTTAACTCATGGTTACAATGGTAAACCGGCACAACAATGACAATTACCACGCAACAAAACACTACATTCTAAGCAGACACATTAAAAAAACATGAAGTTACATTTCTATTTCAAACAAACAATTTATTTTATTTTTTTACATTATTTACCGCCTTGCATCATGGGAATTCACTAGCCAATGAGCCACACTATCTTCATTTTTTCACGTCCTTATTTCGTTCTTCAGTCAGTTTGACAGTATAACCTTCAAATGCACAATGCAACCCTTCTGTCTGCTTCTTTCTCAAGTAGCTTTTTCGTTTTTTCCATTAATACTCCAATTGATAATTATTAGTATAAGAGTATAGGGCTTCAAAATGTTTTCGCAGTAATTAAGGTTACAGCTTCAGTATGAAAAAAGATTCAATGTGCAATGCATAATAGATTTTCCTAGACATGAATAATTAGAATGAGATGGATCTAAAGAATTTAACCTGTAATGTACTTAATATAGGCTATTATACTTATAGTATAATAATAGAAAACGTACATCCTACTCCAGAAGAAATGTATACAATTTTCTGTTTCGAAGCATACTTCTTAAAAGTATATCAAAAGTGAACTATTTTCAAAGCATACTTAAAAGTAGGGCTGGGCGGTATGACGGTATATACTGTGCAACGGTAGAAATGTGTCTACCGGGAGAGATTTAGCTATACCGTTTCAACCGCGGTATACTTTTATACTATATTTTTGTATTACACGTGTCAATTAAATGTCTGGTTGTTGTATTGTATAAGCCATCATATAAATCGCATTCTTGCGATATTTAGAATTGTAGTTTAACTTTTATTTTATTTGCTATTTTCGTTTGACCTTGAAGCACATTTGCGTTGGTCTGACGGAACGGAGTGTATTTTGTCTAAGTGGACCACATTCATGCCGATGCTAATTAATTTACATTTAGTGATTTAACAGACGCTCTTATCCAGAGCGACTTACAGTAAGTACAGGGACATTCCCCCCGAGGCAAGTAGGGTGAAGTGCCTTGCCCAAGGACACAACATCATTTTACACGGCCGGGAATCGAACCAGCGACCTTCTGATTACTAGCCCGATTCTCTAACCACTCAGCCACCTGACTCCGATGCTAATTAATTATATATTTGATGACCCATTCTGCAGGTAACCAATTCGATTTGTTGTTCAAGTTTTTTTCAAGTTTTATGTCTCGTGCTGTAAAATTATTGTTGTAAAATTACACTGGTGGTGGCGTTGCTAGCATTCTTGATCTAGGATGACTAGTGAAGGCTAACTACTTACTAACTGAGAGTGAGGTCATGCCGGGAAATATCAAACTGAGGCTTTAACATATCGACCGAGCTTTAACGAGGTTGATACGCCGAAACCGAAGTTAGATATGGATAGTAAAACTCAGACTGATCGCTTTCGCTCATTTTGAAATTTTCGTTGGAGGGCATTACGGATCCGTATTGAGCTGTGAGTAGGTCACCACGCGGATGGCATGACTGCGCATCAGCCAATCGGAACGCTCGTACTCGTAACTTTTTGGAGTCATTTGTTTTTAACTCAAGTGTTGTCTCATGTGAGGCAGTTGTTTTTGTTTGTAATAAATAATCGAGTGTGATGATGAAGTATGGTATGGTTATTTTGTACCATTTCTTAATTGAATTTACAGAACAATTACTATACCATGATATATACCGTAACCGTGATATAAAATGACACATAGAAGATAGAAGAGAGATAGATAGAAGATTTTGGCCATATCGCCCACCCCTACTTAAAAGTACATCAAAAGTGAACTATTATCTAAGTATACTTCTTAAAAGTATATCAAAAGTGAACTATTTTCAAAGCATACTTAAAAGTATATCAAAAGTGAACTATTATCTAAGTATACTCCTTAAAAGTATATCAAAAGTGAACTAAAAGTGTACTATCCATATTTTAGTATACTCATAGTATACTTTAATATACTTCTTTTTTGTAAGGGTTATTTACGTTTTTGGGGGCATATTTTCAGTTAGCAGATGGTACTGTTTGAATCGCGATTCCATCTGAAATACTGCCGGTGACAACGTTGTTACAATAGCTTGTTTCAAAGGGGGTTAATGAATTATGCAATATGAGTAGGCTAAATACTTGAAAAATGTCACTAGAAGAGAAAAACTTGAAGATCCTGTAAAGTGGAATTGAAAACGAGTTTTAAGTTCATCACACCACAGAAGAATGTGTTGTTAACTACCCATCCAAATTCGAAGGAAAAAGTATGTTAAATTAGGTTTTGAAACCGTGAGAAAATCAGCTGTCTTCTCTGCTTGAGACTGGGGGGGCGTGTCGCCCCCTCGCTGGAAGGCGCCGCCTGTCTCAAGTACCTACGACCCAGATAATTTATTTGTTCAATGAGTGAAACATACAGATGCATATAAATGAAGCTTGTTCCCCTGAGCTGTAACACAGGAGTAAAAATGAACATCAGAGACAGCAGACAGTGAGCTCTCCAACTAGGCTACTTCTAGCACATAGCTACCATTTCACCAAAACACCATCATTCTACACAAAGCTTCTGGCCCAGCATGGGGTCAGAAACAGAGGCCACACGGCCCACAGTATTCTCTGAATTCAGACAAAGGATTTCTGAGGAAGAACTTTTCTGTTCTGGATTTACAAACATATTTTCAAGGACTACATGGCTCATGGACACTATTTCAATGGCAGTAGTTAATGTGTGCTTTTCTCATTTACTTAGAACGTTGTTTAATTGAGGTTTGATTATAACTTCCCTTCAGGTATAGTTAAATCAGCCAATCTTGATATCAAAATGATTGTACGATACTAACAAAACCATTTATGAATGTTGTATTGTTATATTCTGAAGTTGAAGCATTCCATGGACAGTTGAAATAACGGAACTCAAAACTAAGAGCCACTTCACACCTGGGCAGATCTCAGGACGACGCCCAGGTGGGGAGTAACTGACCAATGAAAGAGGTCACCTTCACGGCCGCCCCCCCCCTGTTCTTTGGAGTATAAAACCCCCAAACGTACAATCACCCCCGCTTGTTCGTAGGATTAAACTGAAGTGAACGTGTCACTCTCTAACCTATTTCCTCTCAACCTGCACATTCACTGAGCGCCCAGAACTTGACGAGAGATTCTGCTTTCTATTCGTTGAATAGACATGCCAATATTCGACATATTGGCATGTTGTGATTTAATTGTTGATGTTTGATTGTAGTTTACAAATGATTTAACCTAACCCTCGTTAGGTCAGTTGCCATTGATCGTCCATTGTTACTAGAAAGGCCTACCTTTCCCTCTCTACCTCTCTCTCACTCTCTCTCTCCCTCCCCCCTTCACATGCGCTCTACACAGCCAGTGTGTTGCTCGCCCTCATTAGCATCTAGCCACTGTACTACTCTAACTAACCCATAACTTATCTGGTATTTGTTCATTGGTGGCCAAGCCGCGAAGCGGTGCAGCCACTTAAGTGTTTCTACCTTTTCTTATAATTATAATTATTATTATACATCTGCCATGGGAGTCTATGGCAGCCCCTAGAACCACATGGTCAGAAGTTGTGAAATTTGGCACACTCTTTGGGACCTGTCCCCTCTTCACTTTCACAAATTTTCATATCTCCCATTCCAACCCTCTAGCGCCACCAATGGGTCAAAGTTGAAGGTGTGTTTACACACGTTACCTTTGAACCATATGCCGCATTTTCCAAAATGAGGTATCATTGGATTCCCTGGATCAAGACAAGTTCAACGCACTCTATGACGTCATACCCAGTCATATAGATTCTCCGCCATTTTGAATGTTAAGGAAAAGCGTTTTTTCGCTACTCCTCCTCCATTTCTTGATGAATCTTCTTCAAAATTGCCACAGATGATCTTCAGACCAAGCCTCACAAAAGTTATCCCCTGGAGCTTTGATTTTCGCAACCGTTTGTTAGTTACAGCCAATCAAATTGATGTGGCTGAATTTATGTGGCCGCCATTTTGAATATAATGTTTTTTCGCTACCTCTCCTATAAGGTTTGTCCAATCTTCACCAAATTTGACACAGATCATCTTCAGACCAAACCTCACAAAAAACATCACATGTTTTTTGATTATCTAAACCTTTTGACAGCCAATCAAAGTCGTCAACCAAGCCACCATAAAAGAAGTGAGGTAATATCTCAGCACCTCTTTACTGCATTGACACCAAATTTGGTATAAGGACTAGGGACCCTGTTCTAAAGAGGTCCAAAATAGGTGATGCCATTTCACCTCTAGGTGGCGCTGCAATAAGCAAAAATTTGGCACCATTTATCTTCAAATCAAGCCTCACAAAAGACATCACATGTTTTTTTGATTTTCTACACTTTTGACTGGAACAGCCAATCAAAGTCGTCAACCAAGCCACCATAAAAGAAGTGAGGTCATATCTCAGCACCTCTTTTCTGCATTGACACCAAATTTGGTATAAGGACTAGGGACTCTGTTCTAAAGAGGTACAAAGTAGGTCATGCCATTTCACCTCTAGGTGGTGCTGCAATAAGCAAACATTTGGCACCATTTATCTTCAGATCAAGCCTCACAAACCTTTTCACATTCCAGTAAAGCTGATAAAAGTCGGCGATGAAGATCATATCTCAGGAAATATTCGCTGACTTGACATCAAACTTGGTACAGGTGCTCGGGACCCTGTTTCAAAGAGGTCCACAAAAGGTTGTGTCATCTAACCTCTAGGGGGCGATCCCGTGTCTGACACATGTTAAATTGTGATACCAGCTGAATTGATGTGGCCGCCATTTTGAATGAATGAATAAAACGTTTTTGGTGAATACTAAATATTCACCTTATTTGGCACAGATTATCTTCAGACCACAATCACCTTGAAATGTCAAAATAGAACTGAATTACAGCTGTTTAAACTTGGGACAAATTCCTTATATTTTTACGCAGTCACTGAAATCTGATTTCCAGCACTGAGAATAGCTCACTAGGATAAATTGGTGTCCTGGCAACGTCAATGTCAGAGATTCAAATCCAGCCAAAGCTGAGAAGCTTGTCATGTCTCTGATTCTCTGTTTAGCGAGACTATAAGCCACTGCAAAGGAAGCCAGGTACACCGCAGTCACTAGATGTCGAAAGTTTCCTCTGGTTTATCTGACCTGCTTGGCCACCACATTGCTGCTTGCAGCTATATTTATAATTACATTTTCCTAAATAAATCATTGTGTATAATATTCGCGTATCTCTCACGTTATCTGATCTGCCCTACTTTCATAGAATCCACTACTTAAGATTAGACTGATTATTACGAAGGCTATTATTCAATAAGGTTAAACAAGGTTTCCTCTGTCCCTTTAACAAATAAGAGGTGGTGCCCCCAAGAACTAGATACTTTATTATAAATTAAGTATTGCTAATCTTAAAAGAGCAAACCCCGCTACAGGTCTGATCTGGAATTTTCCCCCTATGTCGTCATAAGGGGAATGGTTACCTCCCCTTTCTCTGCTTTGCCCGCCCATAGAATTTGGCCCGCCAATGAGAAAATTAGCTACGACGTGCGAGCGTGATATTGGTTTTTCCTCGAGAGACATCATGGCTTGTGAATGACCGAAGCATGGCAGTTCACCCCGCCTCTCTCCTCCTCATAGCATTTAAAGCTACAGACACAGAAATGGCACGTCCTAAGGAAAGCTCATTGTGGGACTGCTCGTAGTGGCTGTAATTCTGCAAAAAGGCTGAATTTCGCAAGAGACTTCAGATACAGTATTAGGGGACCACTAAGGCCTATATAAAAGCATCCAAAAACAGCATGTCATGGGATCTTTAATTAAGTAATTGCTTTGTCTGGTGACATCTTGGGAGATCCCATCGGTGACACATGTCAACTTGCGACACCAGCCGAATTGTTGCGAATGCCATTTTAAATTCATGAATAAAATGTTTTTTTTTGTGAGACTAAGGCCGAATCCCAATACTCTGTCTTACCCCTAACCCTTAGTTTACCCCTAGCCCTTGTGTCTCGAAACTGAGGGGTAAGGGCTACATAGCCCTATGAAATGAGACACCACTTGGTTACAGTTACGTATATCGATGTCTCCAAAGCAAGTAGTGTTATGCACTGATATCAAACGAAATTCGATTGAAATTCACTGCTAATGGAGTTTAATTAAAACTGTACTCTCATCTTCCGAATAAACGTACCGTTTTTTGTTTTTTTTCGGAAGGGAAGATAAATTTGAACTTGATGTGAAAACGTTAGCTACCTTAGCTAGCTAGCTACTGGCAAGTAGCTTACATTAGCTAACGACGTTAGCTACCAACTGAAGGTTGTCAGTGCAAGCTAGTAAATGTTAGCCGGAGCCTCATTATGGCTCTGATGTTAGCTCTAGCTACTGTACTCACATAACGGTTCCCATTCAGCACACCAGCATGACAGTCACAACCTATAGACAACGAGCCTCTCATCGTCAAATAAAAATCCCAGGGTATTTCCGTGGTTACCAGTGCGTCTTTCAGGATTGCATGCCGCACAAGACGCGGAATATGAGGTGCACCGGCAGTCGTGTCTACTATAAGTTTGTTGAGGTATACCTGTAGTCATGGTTATTTGACAGATTTGTAACTATGTATTTCCAAGCTACAGGCATTGAAGTATTTTCCTAGCAATGCTTTATTTGGTAGTGGTTGTCATGTTGACTGTAAGCTGTTTTAGGAAAAGTGATAGTACTAGTACATGTATGTTTGTAACTAGACAGCCTCTTTTTTTAACTTTGTAATAACTATGTATTTCCAGTGGTTTTCATGTTATGTTGCAGTCATGTTGACTGTAAGTTTTTGAGGAAAAGTACTACCATAGGCCTATATTCGTAACCAGACAGACTCTTTTTTGACATTTTCTAACAATGATTATGTATTTCCAAACTACAAGTGTTGAAGTTTTTTCCTAGCAATGGTATATTTGCTGTCCATTTCTATTGCTGATTGCAAGTGACAGTAAAAGATGTGCACTTACACTGGTAGGAACACATTTTGATAGCATATGGACACAGTTTGCGTGCTGATTTGGCAATTTTCCGGGGAGTACTTTTATTCCGGGGGGTACTTTTATTAGATTTTGAGGATTTGTCCGGGGGGTACTTTTATTCCGGGGGGTACTTTTATTCGGAAGATAAGAGTAGACATGAATGGAGTCCATTCAAGGCTAATCAGAGAAATGCGGGACTGTTGTGCAAATCAGCAATGTAACGTTAGCGTAGCAAACTAGCGATTTTTTTAAACGTTTCAATTAAGAACATGGTTGCAAATACATATGTATAGGACTGTGTAGAGCACAAAACAAGACTGTCATAATTTTTTTATCAATTATTTAAGACGAAAATATTACATATATGGGATTCTCTGGATGATATGTCCGCCATTGTTGCAGGTAGCGCAGTATTCACATATCCCTAGGTTTCAAGTAAGCTCCCAAGCTTATTTGGTTTTAAGGGGTGTATAGCCCTTCGTCTTAGCCTTAGCCCTCGATCAAAAAGAGTATTGGGACACCACTTAATCTCACGGGAACACGCAAAACTAAGGGCTAGGGGTAAGGGCCAGGGGTAAGACAGGGTATTGGGATTCGGCCTAAGCCTTACAAAAGTTATCACATGGTTTTTAGATTTTCAAACCGTTTGTATGGTACACCCAAATCAAAGTCGGCAACGAAGCCTCCAAAAAGGAAGCAAGCTAGTTTCTCATCAGATCTTTGCTGCATTGACCCCATCCTTGGTATATGGACTCGGGACCCTGTTCTAAAGATGTCCAAAAAAGTCTGTGCATTTGACCTCTAGGGGGTGCTGCAATAAACAAAGATTTGGCACGGGTCATCTACAGACCAACCCTCACAAATGTTATCACACGGTTTTAATTTTTTTTAAACCGTTTGTCCAGTACAGCCAATCAAAATTGGCAGCAGTGCCGCCAAACAGGAAGTTGGGTCATATCTCAGCAAATCTTTGATGGATTCACAGAAAACTTGATACGTGTATTCGGAACCCTGTTCTGTGGATGTCTTAACCGTTTTTACGTCATTTAAACTGCTTGGCCCCCTCATTGCTGCTTGCAGCTATATTGTACACTTGTGATTTACACAGTGTAATAAATACTGTGTTTTAATTTAACCAATTAAATAACCTTTTTTCTTTTTTGGGGGGGTGCAGCGTTTAATCGAGGGCGGCGTTTATTACACAATGTTCATTTTTGGTGCAGCGTTTATTCGAGGGCGGCGTTTATTTGTGGGCGGCGTTTAATTGAAGAAATACGGTAATAAGACTTTATTTATATAGCACATTTCATACAATAATTGCAGCTCAAAGTGCTTTACAGTACATAAAATCAATAAAAACAATATTATAAGTAATAAAAGTAATAAAACCCTTCTGAACACAGGACGCAGTCTTTGCCGTAATCCAGAACAATCTCAGACCTTTTGCAGAGCAGTCCAGAACCTATGTTGCTCAAGCCTTTTGATTCAAATCCTAAAAACGCAATCTCAGACCTTTTGCAGAGCAGTCCAGAAAGAGAAGTTGCCCAAGCCTATTGATTCAAGTCCAAAACACACAATCTCAGACCTTTTGCAGAGCAGTCCAGAACATGGTTATTATGACAAATAACCATGACTAACCTTCTTGGGGTCCATATTAAACTTCTTTCTCCCCATAGCAATCTGTTTGTTTCTCTGAGTTGTTTTGCTGCAGTTGGACAAAAAAGAGAGAAAGACAGCCATGAGGTCTCTAGTAAAGGTGCGGTTTTATAAACACTTTGTTATTTGTTCAGCAGGTCAACTGTTTGTCCAGGATACAACTCTGGACATTGTGACATTGTTACAGTCTCAGTTTGAATAAGATTAAGTTGAAGGTGAAAGATTGAGTAAATTGTTTTGCAGACATTTAAGGACATTATTCAAACTGCTGGAGGATTCCAACTGTATATGCTTGAGTGTTGTGAGGGAGGAGTGTGTGTGTGTGTATGCTCTGTACCTCTGTGCTCAAACTAAATAGGTTATTTTCAGGTATACCAGTCAGATGGCTGAACGGTTAGGGAGTCGGGCTATTACTCAGAAGGTTGCCGGCTCGATTCCTGGCTGTGCGAAATGATGTTGTGTCCAAGGCACTTCACCCTACTTGCCTCGAGGGGGAATGTCCCTCTACTTACTGTAAATCGCTCTGGATAAGAGCGTCTACTAAATGTAAATGATACACAAGCTATAGCACACTCTACCTCTACCTCATTACCAACAAGCTCAAACTGCCAATAAGGTGAGGGACCCTGAATAGGGAACATTTAGCAAATGTTTTGCTGAGAGACTGCACTGCTTCGCTTTGCAAACAGAAGGGCAGGCAGGTGTGTGACTAGGGGATAGCTCAGGCATGGCTGAAAGGATTAGAAGAGGTAGTGGAGGGAAACAATGTAGTGTGTTGGTCTTTGCACTTAACCGGGGTGAAAAGGGGAAGGAAAAAGAGAGAAAAATTTGAAATAAAAAGAGAATAGAGGTGTTGAACTCACCTCTCCCCCACACAGGTTAGCTGCTCAATTTCAGTCATCACCTCAGCAATCTCGAACTTCAACCTCTGCAAAGCCATAGACAGGAAATTAGTGAGTATAGATCACTCTATTTACAAATGGTGTTTTATTGAACTCAACCCCTAAATACAAGATAAACATATACAAGTTTTTGTGGCTGTCCATTTTATATAGACATGTTACAGGAGACTAAATAAAAACATCAGTCATAGAAACTACACATCATATACAAAGGGAGAGATGTAGGAAACAACTTTTTGTTTGCTCACCTCAATGTCGTCCAGTAACTCTTTTTTCCTCCTCCGTATGTTGGACAGCTCATCCCTTTCTTCCAAGGAGAGGTCCTCAGGTACTGGAGAAGGTAAGATGGAGAGAAAGTGTGGTATTTTGAGAATGAGAGATATAGAGACAGACATAGAGAGAGACAGATTGAGCATAAAATGAAACTAAACTAAATTGACTCACTGACCAGTATGACACATTAATTTAACAAGGAAAACCTCTGCATTCCTACTTGGTATTCCTACTAACTATGAATCCCAACCAACTGTCACATGATTGAAATGGTCAGTGTATGTTTCCTTAAGGCACAAGATGTTTGGTCTGGAAGACATGTACCTGATCCTGAATTAGCATTCCATGACCTTGTACGTGCAACTAAACCACCTCACACTCCATATAACTTATTCTCCTGGAAAATACTAACAAGGAACATGAAACGGACTTCCTGATTAGTCAAATGAAAGCTGTTGCATAAATTACAACCGTTGTGGACTATGAACGCACATCAGGTCTCTGAACATCAGGTGAACATACGTAGTTCCTCAGTTGAAGTAATTAGTACCTAGGAGATACAGTACATAGGCCATGCTAAGACGAACAGAGTATCATATAACATACATGATTAACCACATGTGGACACACACTATACTCAAACAGTTTTCACCTAATCTACAGGAGCACATACACACACAAGTGTAATGCCTACAGTTGACCCGCACACCTACACAAACACTGCACGCTTGCTCTGCACACATCACGCACACATTTTATCCTCGCACTGTGTACACAACATGACTCAAAATGACACACTGCAGCGATTAACTTATTCAACAAGAGGTCCCTAGTTCTCCCTGCTTAGCCCTGTTTAACAGAGGAATGTCAGCCTCTCCTCCAGACTCTCAGAGGACTGCCTCTTCACACCAGTGCTCAGAGCGCCATCACAACCATGTTGGCAAGCCGCTTGGCAGGAAGTAGGTCATTTTCACACCTAGCCGTAGCTGATTGTCCTTTCTATGCCATGCTTTCCAGATTCCCAGCATCCTCCTACCCAGAGCTGTGTGTGTGTGTATTTGGAGTGTCAATTCAAATCCCAGTTGAATCCCAAACAAGCTAAGCAGCTGTTCCTCCTTTGTCAATAACGAGGGCAGAGCTTTTGAATTATCTATTTTTTCCCTGTTTCTGGCTAAGACAAAGTGACAGAGATAGCATATGGGACATTAAGTCAGAGTGGGGGAGGATTCACACACGCACACAACTGGTTCCTCATTACACACAAGCAAGCGAGCAACCAATCACACCCGGGGACACAGATGGGTGAGAGAGAGACTCTCATAAATACGTGACCATGTGACCACCAGTCAATGGGACTTCTGACTGGCTTCAACTAAATGAAACAAGGAGAGAATGAGTGGTGTGTGTAGTGGGTGGAAGTGTGTGTGGGTGTGTGAACAAGTAGGATAAAGTATTGGAAAAACACAAAACAGACAATGATAGAAATAGAATTAAACAAAACAAATCTGTTCAGCTGTATTTCCCTCTCTAGCCCCTCACTTCTCCTCTTCACTCCTCTTCTCCCCTCCATATAAACAGGCCTATAAAGTGGTGATTGTGGTGCACGTACAGAGTCTCTGTAGGCAGCCTATGTCCAGAGATGGACAAAAATACATCAAAATGTATTTTGATACAAAATACCCCTCAAATAAATTTATTTAAATAAATACAAAATACTGGTGCCAGAAAATGTTACAAAATACAATACATGTATTTTTTATTTAAAATATAGGAAAAACATTTTCTGGATTTTCTGTTTTCTAACAATTTGGTATAGCAGAGCATTCAGGTTTGGGCTATATAATGTACACAGAGCTCTGGTGAACCACACAAAAAGAAAGAACAGTCACAGAATGTCAGTGTAACTAAGCCAAGCTATTAAAAGACAACAACTTGATTGATTATGTTACATAATCAATACATATACATAATTTATGTATATCATTTTTTTTTTATTAATGGGACTTAACAGCCCATAAACTTACAAACGTTGACATATTTATTCATTCAATATTGTCTCAAAATGATCTGATAATGTTCTTGTGTGATTTTTTAAAGCTTACAATAAATAGTTGTTGAAAATTCTCTCTCTCAAGCTTTCGTGACGCTTTGACAAATCCATGTTTTCCCATAGGCATAGGGGAGTGTGTGTGTGTAATCCACACTACTTGCCCCTCCACAGGGATGCTAACACAATAGCAGTGTTGCATAAGTCCTTGATAAAGTCCACTACTGCACCTGGAGAGAGGACCCTCCACCTGACGAGTCACACAGACTCTCCCTCACACACACACACACACACACACAAACACACACACACACACACACACACACTGAGGCATCAGAGGATGAGTAGGCACTCACTCTCACACACTCACTCACTCACTCACTCAGTGAACAGGTAACTTAACAAGTGAGTTGAGACCCAACCACTGAGTTAGCCTGGCTCTGCCCTCCTACGTACTTCCGCTCAATTTGGAATTTGCTTCTGTACTAGGTCTGGGATTTCAGTGCATCAGTCGGTTTTGAGAAACAAATTGTTTGTAGGTCCAATCAGCGAACAGAGGGAGTGGCTGAGAACGATGACGTTGATGTCGTGCACTAGTTTGAGTTGTAGTTCAGTAATGGCGGCGGAGAAAGATGCG
Organism: Thaleichthys pacificus; assembly: GCA_023658055.1. Taxonomy (NCBI): domain Eukaryota; kingdom Metazoa; phylum Chordata; class Actinopteri; order Osmeriformes; family Osmeridae; genus Thaleichthys; species Thaleichthys pacificus. The sequence goes on from CM042862.1 coordinate 14,436,741, forward strand.
AGCGAAGCTATTCTGCGGTTGTGGCAACGCTGCTGAATATCCATAAGTTAAAGCCGGAGCAAGAACAATCCTTGCTGCGTTTTGTTGTGGCCCTCCTCCCCACGGGGTTCGGGAAAAGTTAGATTTTCCAGCTACGGCAGTTAGCTCCGTGGTGAAGGAGTTGGCTAAGGCGAACGCTAGCGATTGGGTATGGCACATCAGAGTGGCTCTGGGCAGATCCAATACTTTTAAACTTCAACAGAGTACCCGCCTTCAAGGAAGTTAACGCTTGTCAATGGAGCGATCCCAGACCCTCTATACAAATGAAATGTACGAGGGTCTGGTTAGCACCAGGCTACCACTGAGTAGCCAGTTTAGTTGCCTTTAAGAACAACTAACTTTTCCAATATTTCTGGGGTTAACCGCCTCCTGTGCGGATTGAATATTATTCCTGCAAACGTCTCTCAACCGGAGCTGAAGAGGGGAGGGTTGTGTTAAATCGAACAAAAATTTGCTTGATAAGTGGGTACTGCTGAAGAGAAAGCAGGTCTTTTCTGGTTCCAGAAAACGAAGGGTCTCTAACTCAGCTTTTATCTGAAGACTGAACTCGTGAACTGTTTTTTGATTCATCGAGAAAGTATTTAGAGTATTTTAAATACAAAATTACTCCACTCTAAAGTATTTTGTTACAAATTACATTCGATTTTTTATCGGCCCTATCAAATACAAATTACAAAATACTCAAAAGTCTTGAAATGTGTATTTCAAATACAAGTAATTGAAATACTGCCCATCTCTGCCTATGTCTCATCCTACATCTCTAATATGCAAACCAGGCGCTGCAGTCCTCTCTCTCAGCTTCACAGACTCTCCCTGAAGAAAGGGACAAATTGTCTGGGATGGACAGTTGCTACGTTGGGTGACAGTCCTCCCCCTGCAGTGTGTTAGCAGCCAGGCAGGCATGTGGAGATGCTGGGTGATCTGGTATCATTCTGTGGATGAACTGCTACAGAGGAGCAGTCCAGCAGCTTGGAATCTGATGCATAAAGCATTTGGTCTGTTTGTGTGAGTTTTTGTGTCTTTTAGTGACTGAGTGTTTCCATTACAGAAATAGAAAAGGGCAGCTCCACTGTTCAACACTGGGAAAGGTAAACCTGAGAAATCTATATTAGGCTAGGAGACAAATGTACTAAGCTTAACCCCTAGTGAGGGAGTATAGATTACCATTACCACTTTGTCTTTCATATTACATTTGGATAGGGGAGGGAGAAATGTATTTTTCAAACCACATCAGTATATATAATAATAGATTGAGTTGCGCCTTGTATTTGGTTTCCAACCCTCCACATTGAAATGGAACGCAACTACTCAAGTTTCTTTTATAAGAGGCTTGGGACACTCTTGATTTAGTTTGTTCTCCTCTCCTTCCTATCCCTTGTTCTCCTCCCCCACTCCTTCCTCTTTTCCTCTCCTCCCTACTGTGACCGGCTAGGTCGCATGAACTACAGGGGGGTCAGCAGCAAGTCAGAGGTCAGACACAGAGGTCTCTGTTTGGGCAATGTCAAAGTGCAACCCACACTGTTAGGTAGTCAGTTAAGGCACTTACTAAGGTGCTGTGATCCATTACTGAACATGCACACAATATGGGAAACATCCTCTCATTCCAGAGAAAAGTTTGGGAATTGTTTATGTTTTATTTGACAGTTTTAAGTGTAGAGTGACAGGAAAGGCAGGGAGATAGAGGGCAAAGGGCCAAGGCTGGATTCAAACACAGGCCGCTGCAGCAAGGCCTCAGCCTACATGGTACGCGTACTTATCCAGTGAGCTACTGGGGTGCCTCATTAGGATGCATGTAATGTAAAATGTGCCAATGACCCACATGATTCATATGCTTTCAAATGTCTATGGGGAATATTTTAGCCTCCAGTTGAGCTTGTGTGCTTCCTAAGACGTGCTAACCAGAATTCTGTGGTCAGAAGAACCATATGTGTTGATGGTTGTCATAATGCCACACACAAACCTTGATGGCAACATAATAATGATGATAATCTATTATGAAAGGCAAAATGTTCAATCTCATGACTAAACCATTATCTGCAACCGCTATCTCTCTTCCCCAGTCATTCATAGGGGTCAGTAAAGTACAGACTACATGTAAATTATACAGAACCATGATAACAGAAGATATTTTCAGAACCCATGTGACATCTATGACACATTTTAGTACAGATAAAATCAGCGCACCCTCATGAGGTAGACTCAATAATCCAGTCAAGGTCCAGTGTCCAAAATGCAAAAATACTTCTGATTTGGTGGCGCTAGGGTAGATACGTTATGCTTACCAAAGCAGAGGAATCAACTCATTTTACTCCCAGAAAATATTGACTAGCTCTGGGGAAAATAATTGACCACCATGTAGCTGTTTGAAAAGTGAGTATTGCTGCATATAATAGGCTGTAGTTTCAGCCAGCTAGCTATCCAAGACACCTTCTTCATACAACCCCAATTTACCCAGATTAGACTTTAGCCCCAAACCCATGACTGCTAAGGCTGGGCCTTGCATAATGTATGGCTGTCTCTGACATACAGGAGCAGATTCCAAGTATAGTCTGGAAACCCCTAGATTTTGTCTTTTGAACAGCATGGACAATTGAGGACGATCTGAGAAACAACAGGGGTTAACTGATTTTAAAAAGGACATGCTCTTTAGATAGATGTCTAATTGGCCATGCTAGAATGGATGCAGATGTGGGGCTTTCTTCTAACAAATTCTGATTCACACTATCAGCATTTGCTTCAGGCCTGGTCGTAACCCCATTACTGAGGTGAAACGCAACTTATACTTCCAAAACATCTCTTTAATGAATAGTATCCTTTTAAGAGAGACCATCTAGTAAGCACTGTGACAACAGATAAGGAATCAATATTTAAAGAGCTAGAGAAACACTTCCTGGTGTTCTCCAACTGCACTGTCACCTTGAAGAGGATGTCTGCACTGATTAGAACCATCAGCTCTTGTCCACCCATAACAAAGTCTCCCAGTCGTGTAGATTCAGCCTCTACAACATCCGGAAAATCAGGAGATACCTGTCTGAGCATTCCACCCAGCTGCTAGTTCAAGCACTTGTCCTCTCCAAGTTGGACCACTGCAACTCGCTGCTCGCCGGTCTCCCAGCATGCGCAACCTGCCCTCTCCAGATGATTCAGAACGCAGCAGCCTGCCTGGTCTTCAATCTACCCAGACGCTCCCATGTTACCCTGCTCCACATCTCCCTCCACTGGCTCCCCATCACGGCCCGTATCAGATTCAAGACCCTGGTACTGACCTTCCGAGCTGTGAACGGGACTGCACCCAACTACATCAAGTCTCTCCTCCAGCCTTACACCCCCACCCGCCACCTACGGTCTTCTTCTGACAACCTGGTGGTCCCACCTTTCAAGAGTGCCCGCTCCCAACCCAAGCTCTTCTCCTGTCTGGCCCCCCAATGGTGGAATCACCTCCCCACCTCCATCAGAGACACTGACTGTCTCCCCACCTTCAAGAAAAGGCTAAAGACGCACTTGTTCCGGGAGTACAACAGTACTTAGGAATGATTTGCTGGACCTGATGTTAGTTTCCTCCAGGAAAACAATGACTCTTATTGAGGGATTTGTTGGTTAGTTGTAACTGATTTAACTTCTTGTACTTGCTTTGAATTTTATTATTGTTGCTTGCTTTCCTACAGGTACACTCTTGCACTTTTGAGGTTCATGTTGTTTAATTGTAACTTGTTTAACTACATGCTCTTATGTTTCTTCCCATTGGCATTTATTTGCTTTTCACAATGTATGCTTCATGTTTTGGCTACCCACAATCTTTTTGGGGCTATCTCGTTGTTTATGATCATTGACCTATGCACTTTTGTAAAGCTCTCGCTTGGAAGTCGCTTTGAATAAAAGCGTCTGCTAAATGAATAAATGTAAAAGTAAACAATGGTCACCAGACAAACACAAGCTAGGCAAAACAGTTCCCATCTCTCTAAGATAGGAATGCCATAGAAAAATGCCAGGAATCTGTGTGTGTATGAGTGTGTACAAATTAGAATGGGTTCAGTTTCCCACGATCAGCTCAAAAACTGGGCACTCTGCAAAGTTCATATTCGGCATGTGTCTTCTTTAACCCAACAGAGTGCAGTGCCACGTTTGACGTTGTTTGTCATGACAAGCATTTCAACATCAAATAATGAAAAAAGGATTTGCCGCCAGTTTGGCATGCTCTCTTCACATCCCAGCCCGTTCACTCTCATTGGTCCTCTGCAAAGTTATTATTTTGCAGGTGTCCTTTTTATAATTGAAACTGTGAATTTTGTTACTTATATGTATGTGTTTACTGATGTCAAAACTGCAAGCACATTGCAAATATACAAGCGCTGTATGGTGAATTAGGCCTACAATTATGACAACTGGCTCAACCATTGTACATGTAATGAGTTCTGTTATGAACTGAATGTTTAAATGTTTGTGGTGGTAAGACAATTTTACAGAGAACCAATATAGTACATTTTGATCAACATAACATAAGCAATTTCAAATGTAGGAAACAGCAGACAAATGAAGGCTACATAATCATTTGCATGAATGTAGGCTACCACAGCATTGGCAATTTGACTATCAGATGTGAAGGTTGATCATGTACTTCAGAGATGACAGAGAATTAAAATTGTGATCTGAGAAATATAGGTAGGCTACCAAAACCACTTAGAAGAACTGTCCCCACCAGCTGCATCACAGGCACTATCTATCTAAAATTCCATAAATCTGTGTGTCTCTTCTTGTAGATTACAATGAAGGTTAGGGTGTTAACTATAGAAAACATCAAAAATCTCAATGTTGACAGAAAACGATTTTCGATCTTTTATGGCTTATAGCCAACAATGAGCGGCCGCAACATCCGACGGGTTTCCGCAGGACGCCACACAAATAGGCTGCTATTGTGCTTTTGTTATTTTAAAACTTTTTTATTTCTCTCTCACATTGGATATAGGCTATGTTTAAAGGTCGACAGCAATGTATAAGATAGGATGGAGATACATTTTGAGTGGATTTAGGGGCTCCGATTTTGCAGGGGTCTCTGCAGTCCCTGTGTTGTATCACCCGATGCATGACTCTCTGGATTGGCACCCCCTCGGGAGTGCGCGCGAATCAAAGACTGAAGGATTCCGTCTTGATATCGCAACCAAACGAAGGGGAGACAGAAGTCTCACATTATACTTTCTTTGTTATAAAATTCAAGAGAAGAATGTCGGTTATCTTTGTAAATATCAGATGCTATTTTCAACACAAAATCCTTAAAATTCGTCATTCAAACCGTATAGTAACGAACTCGAACCAACATTCTTGCTCCACGACATCGCATTCTGAGGAAATATACCCCAGTATGATTACCAAAGGAAATGTATTTTGTGTAGCAGGTTCAAAGTATTTCACATGGCTCTTCATGCTAATGTGTAGGTTCAAAGGCATGCGATTTTAATGCAGTTAGCCTGCGCGTAGGGTGGGTTACTCAGACAGGTCGAAAACAACAGCATTCTGATCCAGAATAGGCCACAGCTGTCCTGAAAAGGGACGAAAGGTTCACATGCCTATAGCCTACAAAAGACAAGTACTAAAAACAATGTATCAACTATGTATCAACATCAAAATAAATGTTCTCACCATCAAATCCTTTTTTAAGATAGGAAATATTACTCTTATTGTTTAAGTAAATGACCTGGGGTGACAGGGCCTTCTCTGCTGCCGCACCCTCCCTCTGGAATGACCTCCCTCTCCCTATCCGTCTGACTCCCAATATAGCACTATTTAAACAATCCCTCAAAACTCACCTTTTCAACCTCGCCTTCACCTGAACATCATGTGTCCCACAAGTATTGGCACCCCTAACAATTCCTCTGAAAAATTTAATAGATTTTTTTTTAAATATATTTTTCTGTAGTTGCTAAAGTTGGTCAGGGTATCTAGGAACTTTTAATTAGTAATTCATGACTTCCTGTTTCCCTGGGGTATAAATATGACGTGACACAGAGGCCTAATTCTCTTACCCATTTGTCAACATGGCAAAGACAAGAGAACACGCCATTCAAGTAAGGCAGATGTGTGTCGACCTTCATAAGTCAGGCAATGGCTACAAGAAAATAGACACTCGCCTTAACTTGCCCGTATCTACAGTCAGAGGAATCATTAAGAAGTTTAAAACAACTGGAACAGTGACAAACAAGGCTGGAAGAGGTCCCAAGTTTATCTTGCCACAACGCACAGTGAGGAGGATGGTAAGAGAAGTTAAAAAAAAGTCCTAAGCTCACTGTCACATAATTGCATCAAAGAGTGGCATCTTGGGGTCACAAAGTCTCCAAAACAACCATCAGACGCTCTCTACGCCAAGAAGCTGTTTGGGAGGCATGCAAGGAAAAAGCCTTTTCTCACTAACACTCACAAACGTAAACGTCTGGAGTTTGCGAAGCAGCACTGGGACTTCAACTGGGATTGTGTGCTTTGGTCAGATGAGACTAAGATTGAGCTTTTTGGCAAAAAACACTCTTAAATGGGTCTGGCGTAAAACAAAAGATGAGTATGCCGAAAAGCACCTCATGCCCACCGTGAAGTATGGTGGAGGATCTGTGATGCTGTGGGCCTGTTTCTCTTCCAAAGGCCCTGGGAACCTTGTTAGGGTGCATGGCATTATGAACGCTTTTAACTACCAGGACATTTTAAATAAAAACCTGATGGCCTCTGCCAGAAAGCTGAAGATGGGTCGTCATTGGTTTCTTTCAGCAGAATAATGATCCAAAACGTGGCAAAATCTACGCAAAAATGGTTCAGCAGTCACAAACTCAAGGTCCTCCCATGGCCATCTCAGTCCCCAGACCTCAACCCAATCAAAAACCTGTGGGGCGAGCTAAAGAGGAGAGTGCATAAGACCAGGACACTGGATGATCTAGAAAGATTGTGCAAAGAAGAATGGTCAAAGATCCCTCTCTCTGTGTTCTCCAATCTTGTGAAATGTTATAGGAGGGGATTAACTGCTGTCTTGTTGGAAAAAGGGGGTTGTACAAAGTATTAACATCAGGGGTGCCAATAATTGTGGGACACATGATTTCAAGAGTTTTTTTCTTTTCTAAATGTGTGATTTTTTTTACCACCAAAGTAATGTACTTAAATGAAAGGTTGGATTTTTCTCTTTTTTTGCATTTGGGTTCTATGTTGTTTAAAGAAAAAGGTGCATTTTTAGAAGTCCACGACCACATCTTAAACGGGTGCCAATAATTGTGGAGGGCACTGTAAATGAAAAAATAAAACATAACTAGAGAGGGTACAATTTCTGGGGAAATTGTAGGGTGTGCTTGCTTGCGTCGGTTGCACAAGGTCCATTTTTTAATGAAATTTTTACAACTGATATTTCTGTATATTTTACATAAAAATGCATACTTATTATTTATAAAGATTACATAGATTTAAAAGCACCTTTTTTTTGCTGCTCATTTACAAATCAAAATACGAGTGAAGTGTAGAATGAAATAGATGTCTTATCATTTCCCCTGCTAGAGGCAGCTGCATAGCTGAATCAACGAATACATTTGGCAGACCGGTGTAAAAATTGACCTAATCTCTATGACTTAAACGTCCTTTTAAGCTTTCCCTTCTCGTGATATTTTCAGGCATTTAGCCTACTCATATTGCATTCATTCATTAATAAAGGACCCCTCTTAAGATTATTCTACGACGTTACCCGGCAGTAGAAGATGGAATCGCGATTCAAACAGTACCATCTGCTAACTGAAAATATGCCCCCAAAAACGTAAATAAGCTTGACATTTATTTAGTGGAAAATCGCTCATTAATAAAAAGCTCACTGGTATCGATCATTGTCAGTAACAACGCAAAATGCAATATAGCCCTGTGTGGAGAAGCTGCCCCGGTACCAGTACAGTACTAGACTACTGCTGTGTTCGTCTTGGTAGCGATTGCGTTGGTTGAATTCGATTTAACGTTCCGTTGTACGGTTTAGGCTGAAATTAATTATTTTCATGAACAGATTGACAAAGTTTAGGCTGTGGCAATGAAGTTCAGGTTAGTAGTCAGATAGTTTCACCTATTGAAAGTCTTTTGATTTAAGTAAGGGGAGTGCCGAACATGTTCTGTCGCCGTTTGACTTCCTAAACAGCTGTGTACAGTAGTTGTTTTTGTAGTGTGTCTCGCGTAGGCTACAGCGTTGCAGTGAGCAACACTGGTTTAAAACCACAGGTAATGATAATTTCACCAACAAATCGTTTACTTGTAATGTAATGTCATAATAAATCCTACAATGAAAATGTATTTGTGAGGAATGTTTATTTTAACAATTCAAAACAGATGCATCATAGACCACTGTAGTATGTGTTGCCCGGGCAACAGAGGCTAATGTCATGCTAATGCTTCAGTGAAATAGTAGACTACTGTTTCCGAAAGTAGATGTGGGCCTACTTCCTTAATAATATCAGCTAGTATTGTACATTACATTTCACAATTGTGTTTCACATCACAAAGTAAAATTAGTAAATAGTTATCACCCTGGCCTCTTTGCTTGTGGTGTTTCTGCAGCTGCCTTGCAGTAAAGCTATAGTTAGGCTAGCTATCCCCCAAGTTAACAGATGCGAAACGAATGTTCTGCTACAGGTAGTCACGCGTGTTTTCGTGACGTTAGTAACGTCAGTGACTGTGGCTAGCAAATTAGCCACCGTTAGCTTCACTTTTCACCACAAAAACGCAATTTCTCCTTAAACCATGCAACGGAACGTAAATAAAAATACAAGCAACTCAATCGCTACCAAGACGAAACTTTTGACACCTAGGTTGTCTATGTAGGCCAAATATTGACGAGGATTTAGGGGGGCAAAAAGAAATAATAATATATGTGAGAGAACAAAGGTTGTGCTCTCGCCGAAGGCTTGAGCACACCCAATAAGTAGAAACCCTTAAGGTGGCTTCGCCGCTTCGCGACTTGGCCACCAAATAGTTCACTTTTGATATACTTTTAAGGAGTATACTTAGAAAATAGTTCACTTTTGATATACTTTTAAGAAGTATGCTTAGAAACTGAAAGTGGTATACATTTCTTCTGGAGTAGGATATACGTTTTCTATTGTTATACAGCAAAAACAGTCCCAATAATTTTAAAGTACATTACAGGTTAATTTTTTTAGATCCATCTCATTCTAATTATTCATGTCTATGAAAATCTATTATGCATTGCACATTGAATCTTTTTTGGTACTGAAGCTGTAACCTTAATTACTGCCAAAACATTCTGAAGCCCTATAATCTTATACTAATAATTATCAATTGGAGTATTAATGGAAAAAAAGAAAAAGCTACTTGAGAAAGAAGCAGACCGAAGGGTTTCATTATGCATTTGAAGGTTATACTGTCAAACTGACTGAAGAACGAAATAATGACGTGAAAAAAATGAAGATAGCGTGGCTCATTGGCTGGTCAATTCCCATGATGCAAGGTGGTAAATAGTGTTAAAATTAGCTGATAAGTTTGCCGTTTGTTCGAAATACAAATGTAACTTCATGAATTTCGTTTTTTAAATGTGTCTGCTTAGAATGTAGTGTTTTGTTGCGTGAAATGTAATGTAACGCTTGCGCAGTGAATAGCTTCTTTCAGCCAAGAAACTGCAGTGTAACGTTGCAAGGGCCCCCGTTCTAAGTGACTTATAATCTGAGGCGTTTGAGGGGCTCCAAAACATTATAATATATTAGTAAGTAATAGTAAAATTTAATTGAAGTACTTAGATTAATTGAAAGTGCACTTAAAAGTTTTGTAAAGTATACTTTGAGGCTCTTTAGGAAGTATACTTCATGAACTGAAAGTGCACTACACAGGTTACTTTAGAGTATTCCAAAGTATACTTTGAAGTACTTTAGGAAGTATACTTTATGAACTGAAAGTCAATCAATCAATCAAAGTTTATTGTCGCATACACCAAATTGCATCAGTGCAGCGAAATACTTAAGACTTGGCCAGCAACATCTACGCTGTAGACAGTAAATACAAATAACAAAGTAACATATACCAAAAATAACATTTAACACTATAACATATAACACTATAACACTATAACATATAACATCTTGAGTCTCCTCAAGAAGTATAGCCGCTTTTGGGCAGTTTTGACTGCCAAGCATGGACCAGGTAAGGTCATCCTTGATGTACACACCGAGGAATTTGAAGTTGGAGACTCTCTCCACTGCAGCTCCCTCGATGTGTATGAGGTCGTGACCCCCCTTCTGCAGCTTCCTGAAATCCACGATCATCTCCTTGGTTTGGCAGACGTTGAGAGACAAGTTGTTGTCTTGGCACCATGCTACCAAGCCCCTTACCTCATCTCTATAAGCGGTCTCATCGTTGTTAGAGATGAGACCCAGGATGGTAGTGTCGTCTGCAAACTTCAGGATGATGTTAGAACTGTGTGTTGCCACACAGTCCTGCGTGTACAGGGAGTACAGGAGGGGACTGCAGGGCCGGTCCTTCCATTTTGGCGACATAGGCAGCCGCCTAGGGCGGCATGAAGATGGGGGCGGCATTTTCCCAAGTGCATGCATTAATTAACGCTCCTGCACAACCTGCAGAGGGCGCAAACAGCGCCACATCATATCTCCGTGCTGCGTTTGGGGGGGCGGCACTAGGATTTTCGCTCCCGGGGGGGGGCTGTTGATACATTTCGCCTAGGGCGCCAGATGTGCTAGGACCGGCACTGGGGGACTGAGTACGCAGCCCTGGGGGGCCCCAGTACTCAGGGTCAGTAAGGAGGTGTGATTGCCCATTCTCACCACCTGGGGTCTGCACGTCACGAAGTCCAGGATCCAGTTGCACAGGGTTTTTTTAAGACCCAGTATCCTGAGCTTCGGGACGAGCTTGGCAGGCACAATAGTGTTGAACGCTGAGCTATAATCCACGAACAGCATCCTCACATGTGTTGCCCTTTTCCAGGTGGGAGAGGATGGTGTGCGCTGTTAGGGCAATGGCATCATCTGTTGATCTGTTTGGCCGGTATGCAAACTGAAAAGGGTCCAGGGTGTTCGGAAGGGTAGAGCAGATGTGGGTTCTGACCAGCCGCTCTAAGCACTTCATAATGGTGGAGGTCAGTGCTACAGGGCGGTAGTCATTTAAGCAGGTGATGGATGTTTTCTTTGGTATGGGGATGATGGTAGCCTGCTTGAAGCAGGTGGGGACTTCAGACAAATGTAGTGAGAGGTTGAATATGGAGGTGAATACCTCCGCAAGCTGGTCGGCACACCCCCTGAGGACGCGGCCTGGAACTCCATCGGGCCCGGATGACTTCCGAGGGTTCACCCTTTGGAACTCTCGCCTCACGTCAGCCACGGTCAGGGACAGAGTGCAGTCGTCCCGGTCCTCGGACAGTCTTGTGGAAGGAAAGGGGTTAGTTGCCTCAAACCTTCCGTAAAAAGTATTGAGGTCATCAGGTAGAGAGGCGGCAGGCTGATCATCACTGCTATTTCTCCCCTTATAGCCAGTGATGTGTCGCAGGCCACCCCACATGCGTCGGGGGTCAGAGCTGAGGTAGGTGGACTCCAGCTTGTCCCTGTATTCTCTCTTTCCATCTCTGATGGCCGTCCGTAGGTCACATCTGGACTTCCCCAAAACCTCCTGGGTCACCAGAGTTAAAGGCAGAGGACCGTGCTCTGAGTTTAGCACGGACATTACCATTCACCCAGGGCTTTTGGTTTGGGAAAGTCCTAACACTGACCCTAGGGACAACATCATCGATGCATTTGGAGATGTATGAAGAGACAGAGTCTGTGTATTCATTGATGTCCCCATCAGCTGCAACACAGAACATCTGCCAATCTGTTGTATCAAAGCAGTCCGATAGAGTGCTAATGGATTCAGCACTCCAGCGTTGAACTGCCCGAAAAAACGTTTTTTCCTGTTTTAGCCTTTGTCTGTAGGTAGGGATTAGCATGATGGAGGTGTAATCCGACTTCCTGAAAGCGGGGCGGGGGAGGGGTTTGTAACTGTTCCGAATTTGCGAGTAGCAATGGTCAAGAATCTGATCACCCCGGGTAGGAAAGTTAATATGTTGGTGGTATTTCGGTAGAACTTTCCTCATATTAGTCCTATTGAAGTCTCCAACAACAATAGAAACTGCCTCAGGGTGAGCATCCTCAAGTCCATTAATAGCTCTGTATAGTTCCTCTAACGCGCACGTTTTGTCCGCCTGCGGTGGAATGTAGACTGCAGTGATAATAACGAAGCTGAATTCCCGTGGAAGGTAGAAGGGGCGAACTTTTATCGATAGCACTACACTACTGTGCACTACACAGGCTACTTTACAGTATTCAAAAGGAAACCTTGAAATACACTATATGTGTACTTTAAAGTGTACAAAGTGACCTAAAAAGTGGGCCAATTCAGTTTACTTAGTACAAAAATAGTATATAAATAAGTACACTGCTAGTATACTTTAAGTAACATGATAATAGTATACTTTTTATATTAAGTATACTTACAAAATAAACTTGAAGTATACTTCTTTTTTGTAAGGGAAGGCAAAGCACACCCAATTTATGATCCATATACTGTGAGACCTGACGCATACTGTTTTGCCAATTGTGTGTGGTATGTTTGTTGGTGCGTTAAGAGTTTAGGAAACTTGTTAGAAGTATTGAAAAAATTGTCATAGCAATTGTAAAAAACTGTAATGAGACAGGTTCATTCGAAACACACTTCATCTGAATGAAGAACGCCCCTCCCACTCCTCTGTGATACCTGCTAGAGCCATCAGCCTGCTCAAATCATCTGACCAGAAAAACTGTTCTCCTGGCCAGAAAAACTGACTGTGATTAATAGATTATTCGGGCATGATTCAGAAATTTGATTGTTTGTTGACCAGATTGGAAAAGTTTAGCCTATCATATTACATTTGAGAATATTGGGCCTCATTCTCGAACATTTTCTTAAGTTTCTTCTGAAATGTTTCTTACGGGCTTCAGAAAAACAACGTAAGAAAAAGACGTCCGCCAAATTCATGAACGCTTGAAAATGTGTTCCTACGCAGCAGAAGTTTTCTGAGCTGTGCTCCCCAGGAAGAAATTTCTTAAATTGAAAGCGCGTCCTCGTGCTCCTGAATTTGCATACATACACGCCCCGACAGCTCCTTATAAGGGCACGCAACAGCAGTGACGTGGGCCGACAGTCAGAATCGACAAAATTAGGAAAGCAACAGGAACGCACGTTATGTCCAAGCGAAAAGCAATTGTGCCATATTGTAGGCCTAGGGTGCACACTCGTCCCTTTAAATAGGTCGAGTGATCAGTGATAATTGGATGGCCTGGTTGAATTTATATGATGTTCAAGTCCAAGTGCAAGTTAAAGGTTTTATTTGTCACATACAACATCATACCAGTAAGATGAGCAGTGGAATTGTTCTCCACTGGATCCAACAGTGTGCACACTAAGCAAGGTAAATTATTATAATTATTTTAATCCGAGGATGTCTGTAGAGTTGATGTGAACGCAATCACCAACGATTTCTCACAAATTCATTAACACTTCTAACACGGAGAGTTTTCTTAAATGCGATTCCCCTTGTGTTTTTTTAAGGAATCGCATTTGAGACAACTCTGGCCGATTTACGACTGCTATTTTGAGTTCGGAAAGTCTTCTGAAGTTAAGAACAAATCCCAGATGAGAAAACTTTCATGAATGCCAAATGTTTTCCTAAATCCAATTCAGAAGAAATTCCTTCTTAAATTCTTCTTAACTGCGTTCGAGAATGAGGCCCATTGTCTAGATATTGATATATGCTAAACTGCCTTTTAACCTAAATTATAAAAACCTTCTCGTATTTTCCACCGCCAAAAAATGTTGCAAGTCCAAAGTAATCGCTTGCTGAAGATGTTGCTGTTTTGATCATGGAATCCATACAACCCTCTGATGAAACGCTAATAAAAAAAATATAAAACAACTTCCAGAGTCTCATCAAACGCCACACAGCTGTTTGATAATCATAAGCACTCTTTCTTGTAATACTATCGCCCCTCTGGTAGCTTCAAGACTCTCACACTGTAATGTCACAATTACTTATTTATGGAGAACTGCACCGTTAGCCAAAATTCACTTTAAAGGAACGCTTCCATTTCCCTTTGGAGAAGAAGAAAGGAGCATAATTGGTCTATTTTTGGGGTCATGCTTCTCCGACAAATTAGATCAGTCGTTTTGGCAGCAGGATTCCATGTTCTTTATGTCCGCTCAATAACAGACTTGTCTGCAACGAGGCCGTCTTTGATTCTTCCTGTTGATCTTCCTTTTCACATGTCATGTCCTCTGCAGCGAAGCACAGAATTATATTGCTTGTTCCTTCTCCTCAACACTCAACTCAACGTTTTCCTCAAGACACACACAAAACATTTTTATGTTCTTCATGTGACCAAAGAGTACCATGCACAAGCTGTTGGCCTAGCTAGGAATGATCTTATCAAGCAGTCACCATCCTGGCCAGACTTTGTCTCCTTTCTGGTATGGGATGGAGGGGTGACGAAACACCATCTCTTGCCATCCTACTTTGTCTGTATCTTTGTCACGCCCCAAAATTTACATCCAGACCAGCCCACTCACTGGTGTTCTTGCCCAGTCCGAGGTAGCGTAGATCTCCGATACTAGTTTAGCTGCGCGCTGCTCTGTGTAGGCTACTTCTAAGGAATTACAAAGAACGAAAAAAATTTTTTCGTGGGGCTCTGAACAAATGTGTACGTCTGTTGGATTCCACAGACAACTGTCTACGACCAGCACAAAATTAGCTATCTATTGATCCAAAAACGAAGCATGAAGAGCGAAAATTGTGGCAATGCTGGCAAACCAGAAATATTTTTTCAACAACATCCGAAGCTCCCCTCCACTCTAAAGGCCGATTTATACTTCTCCGTTTTTACGGAGACGGACACAGGGAACGCCCTCTCCGACGAGGAACTCCCTCTCCGTGCCCTCTCCGAGCCCCTCGGAGAGCTCTACGTGCACCTCCTGATTTTCCTGACTATCCGTCTGTCCGTCCGTCATTATACGGATACCCCTTGGCTGTGATTGGTCCTTATTAAGAACCGCTTACGGCGGGGGCGGGGTTGCCGTGACCAACAAGACAAACAGAATCCTTTGACCGCCATTGCTGTACGTTTTTATAATTCATATTTCAGCTTAACAGTACATGTAGCCTAAATCAGCATCTGAATTAAAATGTGACGAGAAATGGGCAGTGTAGTTGCTGAAAATGTGCTTATTTTATTGATGAAACGGCTAATTTGTAAATTTGCTCCGACTTTTCGATGACCTAGCTAGCATCGCAGTGCAGCGCCACCTACTCTTCTGGCAGTGAAGTGTTTTCAGCACCCACAGCCTTCGGAGTACTATAAATTCAACCAATCCGTCCGACTCCGTCCGTCTGTCCGTAACGGAGTCGGAGAAGTATAATTCGGCCTTAAGCGTTTCAGTCTGCACTCTAGGCTTTCACTAGCCTGGCTGCCAGCCCAATTTATCCCCGCCCACAAAATAATTTGGTCGGGAAGATGGGTCTGGGGAGTCACGGTTGGGGAACAACTATTGCAATGAAATTGTCAGGGCGGGCTTTATACGATGATGGACAGATGATCAACAGTAACGTAATCAACCACGTCACCAAAGAGCGCTTTGGTTGAATTTGTTTTCAACAAGCATGGCTACCGCTGGAGAGCTGGGATGTTATGATTCTGCCATCGAGTCTGTTTTAGAAGACATCGACAGCGCATTAGTTTTGAAAGAGGAACAGAGAAACGCAATCAAGGCATTTGTCGATATGTTTTTGCCGTCCTTCCTACGGGGTTTGGTAAAAGTTTACATACTACGTTGCTCTGATTGGTTGTAGGTCTATCCAATTGAGCGAAGAGGCATTTGTTTTCCGGGTTCGGTTGAAACACGCCCCATAGTCACAGCCCAACGGAGAGTTCTCAGACTCATATTCTGACAAGAATTATGAGTATGACTAGCCTGGCTCTGCCGTCCTACGTACTTCCGCTCAAATTTATTTGCTTCTGTACATAGGTCTGGCCATGAGGTCCGTAAGTCAGATTCTGCAGGTTGATTTTCTACCTGTCCAATAAGCGAACAGAGGGAGTGGCTGAGAACGATGACGTTGGTGTCGTGTGCTAGTTTGTGTTGTAGTTCCATAATGGCGGCGGAGAAAGATGCGAGGAAAGCCATTCGGTCCGTTGTGGCAACGCTGCCGAATATCCAACAGCTAAAGCCGGAGCAAGAACAAGTTTTGCTGAGTTTTGTTGGTGGCCATGATGTTGTGGCCCTCCTCCCCACAGGGTTCGGGAAAAGTTTGATTTTCCAGCTACGGCAGCTAGCTCTGTTACAGTAGTGGTGAAGGAATTGGCTAAGGCGAACGCTAGCGATTGGTTATGGCAGATCAGAGTGGCTCTGGGCAGATCCAATAGTTTTAAACTTCAACAGAGTACCCGCCTACAAGGAAGTCAACGCTTGTCAATGGAGCGAGGCCAGACTCTCTGTACAAATGAAATGTACGAGGGTCTGGTTAGGACCAGGCTAGAGTATGACATCGTCAGGCTAGGTCTGGGGGGGCTCGGTTGGGGAACAACTATGTCCGAACAGGAGCTGTTCGGACCAATGAAATTGTCAGGGCGGGCTTTATACGATGATGGACAGATGATCAACAGTAACGTAATCAATCACGTCACCAAAGAGCGCTTTGGTTGAATTCGTTTTCAACAAACATGGCTACCGCTGGAGAGCTGGGATGTTATGATTCTGCCATCGAGTCTGTTTTAGAAGACATCGACAGCGCATTAGTTTTGAAAGAGGAACAGAGAAACGCAATCAAGGCATTTGTCGATGGAAAATATGTTTTTGCCGTCCTTCCTACGGGGTTTGGTAAAAGTTAACATACTACGTTGCTCTGATTGGTTGTAGGTCTATCCAATTGAGCGAAGAGGCATTTGTTTTCCGGGTTCGGTTGAAACACGCCCCATAGTCACAGCCCAATGGAGAGTTCTCAGACTCATATTCTGACTAGAATTATGAGTATGACAACGTCAGGCTAGGCTTTCACGTACACACCCATGTAAATCTCAGAAACGGTTTGAAAAAGTAATGAAACATAATCAGTGATATTGAAAAAAGTTGAATAGATATCAAAAAGCTGAATTCTTTTAAAATAGTTTAGGGTTTTGTCAAAATTTTAAAGTTGAAATGGTGGCTCTAGCTGAAAGAAGAAGAAGGATTTGGAAGTTGAAGAAGTTTAAAGAAGTTTGAGAGGATTTGAAAGAACTCCATTGGAAACCCATGTTAAAAATATTATGAATATTGATTTATATTAATTCAAGCATAAGAGGTACAAAGCTGAAAAGTCATAGCACCCATGGCCTGAAACTACTGAATTTTTTGATAGCTGAACGGTTTTAATAGCTGAAGATTTGAAGGCGCTGAAAGGTGTCTTGGAAGAAATAGAAGAAGATGCTTGAATAAAGATTCAAAGAACAATACTTGGAATGCTGAAGCAGCATTCATTCCAACAATTATAACAAGGATATTGAAAATGGACCACGGTCGTAAATGCTGTGTTCCAGGCTGTACAGGGAAGGCTAACACTCACAGTCTTCCCAAGGAGCCAAACTTTCGAGAGGCATGGCTGCTGTTTGTCTATGAGAAGATCCCGGCGAAGTTCGACAGTCAATTATTCATTTGCTCTGAACATTTCACCCAAGACAGTTTTGACAACCTTGGACAATTTCAAGCAGGATTTGCTAAGAAGCTGAACCTAAAAAGATCTGCTGTTCCGACCGTACGCTCATCGCAACTGCAAGCTGTAAGTAGGCTACAGTATGATTTTGTCGCTAACAGTTATTAGCAATGCTAACGTCTCCTGTATCTAGCATAGGTAGAATGCTAAATACGTTTCTAAACACATCAACATACTTTACTTAGCAAATGACTCTAGCTAGACTAGCTGTAGTCGGCATTAGAAGGGAAGCTTCCGAAAAAATATCCAGAAAACAAATAGCAGTCTGGCCTATTGCTAATGCCTGTCTAGATTATCTATTTGAAAGAACTGGAGAAAGGAAGGTCCTAGATACAGGACACATTTACATTACATTTACATTTATGCATTTAGCAGACGCTTTTATCTAAAGCGACTTCCAAGAGAGAGCTTTACAAAAGAGCATAGGTCACTGATCATAACAACGAGATAGCCCTAAACATTGCGAGCAGACAAAACATGAAGCATACATTGTGAAAAACCAAATAAGTGCCAAAGGGAAGAACCATAAGAGCATGCAGTTAAAAGTCACAATTAAACAACATGAAACTCAAAAAGTGCAAGAGTGTACCTGTAGAAAAACAATCAACAGTAAAATATTTCACAGCGAGTATAAGAATTTAAATGTGTTACAACTAACCAACAAGAGCAACAAGTCTCTCAATTAAGAAAAATGTATTTTGCTGCAGCAAACACTGTGGATACACCGTGGATACATGTCAGTATAAATAAATAAATGTGAACACATAAACTTAAATCTATATATATACACACAAATACATTTAACATTTATATATTTAGTGTCTCATTTAATTAGTCATTTATATATTTTGTATGTCAATTAGGCATTACATTATATAATTAGTCATTTGTTTAAGCTTTGTGTTATATAATTATGTATTTATCCAAGTATTTAACCATTCAATTATTTATTTATTTAGTTTTGGCCCCTATAATCCTCCATAAATGTACACATAATAACACACGGTATACTATAGACATACATATATTCTAGCACCCATGCATCCATTGACTGCAGTGCACTGCATGATTGGTCAGTCTGGTGGATTACTGTATCATCAGTACTGTGCAACACTGTACAGTGATTGTAAGAAAATTGTATATATTACTGTATGTAAAAAAAGTTTGGTTTCTGTCCTACTACACTCTTTCTTTCGTACTGTGTAATACTGTATTCACAACCACAAATGCTTACAGTAAAAAAAAAAAGCTTGGTTTTAATCTTGTTTTCAAGTTTACCATACATTTTTCAACATCTCTGCCATTACATAAATGTACATAGGAGCTCATGAAAGAAGAGTTTTAGGTTTTTAATAACTGTGTGTATATGATATATCCAAAAATGTAATATTATGGCAAAGGTGTTTGCAACATAAGACAAATGTTTACTTTTGAAATGTGTTTGTGATATTTTGAATGCAGTGCTTCATTTAGCAAGAGATGCGAGGCATTTTGCATTTTGTGTTTGCAATTCTTGGATTTGTGTGTAAAGTTTTGAAAAAAGAGGACAAGTACAAAAAATGTGTGTAAGCAGTAATTGCTATGAAAGTTTGCACAGACAAGGAATTTACTTTGGCAGGAAGGTGCATACATTCAACATATAGGGATCATAAATCTTGAATAATAGTGTACAAGTTTAACTATACTAACTAATAACGGTACAAGGTCTAACTAATACTAAGGGGCTGTAAGAATTTAGGATACTTTTTTTTGTGTGTGATCAGTACTCGGTATCGGCCAATACTGCTTCTAGCGATTGGTGATCGGCCCCAAAAATCCTGATCGGAGCACCCCTAACCAGAACAGTGTAAACAGGTCACACACGTACGCAGGTGAATTGGGGGCCTGCTGTGTCACTGGGCTGTCTCTGTGGGGTGCTGCGGGGCTTCTTGCTTTGACAGACAAAACAGTGGTACTGTGGAGCTGTGTGGAACTGTGAATACTACAGCAGCAGGCAGAGAGAGAGGAGGGCATGACTACTGCTGCTCCAGCACCACAGCACCATTCACAACCTCCGACAACACGCACCTTGCCGAAAACGAGAATACATTTTGCATGATGCTGAGGCATCTTCCGGCAGCAGCGTGTCAGGAGGGGGGGGGGTTGTGCCATCTGTAGATCTCTCGTGCTGGACAGTGCGAGCGTGGTTTACTGACATGCTGGTCGAGAATGAGCCACTGAGCATCACAAAGCTCCAGGCAGAGTCACACTGTGCAAGGCTGGCCGTGCCCCAGGAGACTCCAGGAGAGAGGCTGGAGGCTGTCATGATGTCGTGCAGGCACAGCCAGGCAGGGGGGAGAGAGAGCAGTGTAAACCAAGGGGCAACCTCTGGGGCTGAAAAATGCGGAAGTGGCTTAAAGTGTAACAGTGCGTTCACACTGCAGCGGAGTTGGCGGCGCGGGGCGTCGGCTTCCAATTCATTTTCAATGAAACCAGGCGTTGACGCTCGCGTAGGGCATTGTGGGAAGGCGAGCGGAGCGGAGCAGAGCGTTGAAAGTTGGATTTTCTCAACTTTATGTAAATGAGGAGCGTGAAAACGCTAGCGTTGGCCAATTGGATTGGTTTCTTGTTTCTTGTAACGTAGCAACCGTTGGTCATGATAAACATTTCTAGGTTTCACAATTTCGAGATGGAGGACAAACTTTTCGTATGTGTCTGCACACCCAGTTCTGTTCAGAACAAAGTTACTAATGTGACGAGCCTGAATTTAAAGATTACATTAAACTAATAGTGCATGGTTGCCGATGTCGTCAGTGTTCCTAGTGTGTTTTTATAGCCTACTTTTAAATTCAGTCTCGTCACATTACGTGACTGTTCTGTGCCATTGCTAGCTCGCTAGCCCAACCTACAAATGACTGGTTGAGTGACCGGTGGCATAACATGTAACGTTATTCTACTGTAATCTTGCACTAGTAAAAATTCGGTATTTTGATCGATATTGTGAGTACATGAACCCAAATCTGCACGCTTGGCCATGACAACAACAGTGACCTTAGAGAACTACAAATCTGTATTAACTTGTCTAACACGCCCCCGAGCGTGGGGCACTGTGGGAAGGCGAGCGGTGCAGAGCGTTAAAAAACGCTGCAGTGTGAACGCACTGTAATACCGCCGATGGTCGCCAAGGGCTGGCTCCAAAAAAATCAAATTCCCATTCAAAAATCAGCAACTTCTCTCATGAAAAAAAAGTTTAACAAAAATCCACAATTCATTATGGTGTCATTAGCTAGATTCCCTTCTTCTTATCAGTGTTCTAGTGGTCCATCTGAAAATAATGTAATAATTAAGTAGATATTAGGCCTCAAAGATTGGTATGTGGGGGTGTGGCTGGCTTGATTGACAGGTCCAGTCTGGAGTGATTGACAGCCCGTTTGGACAAGGGAGGTCTTCTCAATGGAAGCTAACGATGTTTGCAGCGACTTTGCACGGTTTACTAGCCAGGGACATAGAGGCAAGTAGAGGAGAAAGGCCGTTTGTGTCTTCTCAGTCAGACCCACCCATGGACCCGCCCTTCGCCCCTCCACAACTTCTCCCTCTCGTCCAAATATGAGGTGTTCGACATTGGCTGCGGCTGCATGAAACGACTGGCGAGAGTTGCCGCTTGAAGTTGGGGAGGAGTTAAAAACGGCTCCGTAAAGTCGGACATTCCTGCTTCTCGTGGTTTGCTGCGTTGACGTCAGTCATGGACAATCAAGCACTGTTTGCTTACTTTATCGCTGACGAACTGCATGGTAAAGAATATATTGTGCTTATTAAAGTAATGCATTGTGCTTATTAAAGTTCTGTCTTATGAACTTACAAGTGTGCTCAGGCTTAAACATTGTGTCTCACACATGGCGGGGGGAGTCAGGGGTGCAGGCGGAGAAAGAGGAGCAATCCAGACGAGTTTCAACCACAGAGTGTGGGAAAAAGGCTGTATTTTGTGTCTATCTCTTCATTTTCAGAAACAACCTTGAAACCGGGTGGAGACGGCACCCGAGCAGGTGGGACGCATAGGCAAGAACAACTCCCTGCTGCACAGGAGAACAAGCTCAACCCTCTTCCTGTGTTTTTTGTTTTACTGCACTGTATAATATATGCTGGGGCAGGGACAGATAGTTAGTTGGACTTTGTGAACCAGCCCAAACTCTGTTGCGGGTAGGGAAACGTAGACAACCCCAGAGCTCTGTACTTGTGATTTCCAACTGCTGCATTAAAGCTGATATTATCGGACCTCTGCGACTCCAGACCACTCTTTCTAGAACACAGACTTGTGTCACTGAATACCATCATTACATATTGGAATAGACACAAATAATTTAAATCCTTCAATGGTCACAAATGTAATTGTTTTTGCATTAGAACTTGCATGAACCAGTGCACTGAAATTTGTCATTTTATGCTGTGACTTGCTCAAGTAGGCAAATGGCTAGTAGAACATAACATTTCATAATAATTTCAGTAAATCAAGCAGCGCTGCAAGACCCAATGCAATGTTATACAGCTAACAAAATAACGTTAGCTAGCATTGCTAACGACATTGGCT